>OY759263.1:45520251-45597751 GCA_963662155.1 Lamellibrachia columna | reverse complement strand
TTGTAGGGCTGTATGTTACAGCATGCCGCTCCATTTGTCTTCTCGTACTTGTAATCACCACAACAGATGTAAAAATTCGGGTTGTACTCTTCACCGCGACATTCTAAAAAATACGACGTTGCAATAATAATAATAATAATAAAATACGATATTTATATAGCGCCATAATCACATAATGCTCTATGGCAATCATAATCTGAGCCACAATTACAAGTGGTGGCACGACCAAATCGTTATGGAGGGACAACAAATGTTGCAGGCTGTGGTCATATCGATATCTATCTATGCTTGTCAGATATGAATCCTAACAGCAGAACTTAAAAGATGAGATGCTACTGTAGTATCGGGCGCATCCCATACGCGGATCATGTCGCCAACGAGATACTTCCCAATATAGTCAACCAAAACATCGGGGGACAGAAACAGCTTCTGCCCGCCGTAATAAAACGCATGCTGAACGATTCAAGGACATAATTCCCCAGATAATATCCCCCGCCAATATCTGCCTGGGCAATATCCCCATAGGATAATATCCCACAGGACAATTGTTGAGTAGCCCCCTGCTCACAAACAACAATAGCGCAACAGTCAACAGTAAAATAACATTCATAGTTATTATAGTGTCTACTCTCTTTAATGTGTGGTACACTGGGTCATGGGTAAATTCAGGAAATCAAAGAAGAAGCAATTGTGAGTTTACGTCTAAAACCTGGGTTCAAATCAAAGCATTAAGTCTTGTTAAAAACATGGTAGCCTCTTAGGTGTATATAATTATCCAGAAGAAAATTAATAAAGTATATTGTAAAACTACATTATGCAGTGACATTTCCGTAGATCGTTGGGGATGGGAAAAGGGAGGTTCGGGAGTACACAATCTTCGAGGGATTTCTGGGATGATTTCTGAAACTGTTACATTTAAAACAAATTCTCTAAAGGAGGTGGTGTGTTCCAGGGGAATATTGTCCCGGGTGATGTTGACCTACGGGGGATTTTGTCCTAAGGGATCTTGTCCGGGGGGATTATGTCCTGATACCTGCTGACCTTGTATATGGTCATGTCACGAGGCATTGACAAAATTGCACAGTTTTATCTACAATGCATAATAAAAAAAATTGGTGAAAGTGCATTATTTTACAAGTGAAATATTTTGTTAAAATTTAACGAGTATCTTCTATTACGTTGACTCAACTGCCAGAAACTTACGAGGCGCACTCTTGGCCGCACCGTGAGAGCAACCCAGCAACAGGATCGCCGACACGAGGACAACTACTTTGACGGATGTATCCCTGCAACATACATGAAGTTTTGCATGACGGTGTTTAAACACAGATATTACATAAACACAACAATCACAGAAAACACTCAAAGCGTTCGAACAATCGCGTGTCTATGCCAACACGCGTACTCGGTCGCGTTCGAAATGATTCAAACGTCTGATGGATTCTCAGAACGAGGCTGCCGTGTGTTATATGGGTTGATATATCACGGTAAAATAATCTAGACCAATCGTTTGTGAACATTGAGCGGATATCAGCACGACTAGTCGGCATAGATGGATGTTTCTGTGATATGTTGTGTATCCTGACATTTTATGGTTATATATGAACAACGTAGTTATTCCGTCTGGAGGATGGGCATTTTTGCTTCTTTATGTAATAATTTTTGATCGATCACTAAACAATGCGTTGAGTTGCGTGCGTACATATGTCATGTATGTGTGTAATGTAATGTATGTGTGTGCGTGCATGTGTCGACTACAGGCCTCGACATTGACATTGGCCACGGACTTTTAAAAAAGCTCATGCATTGCGGCAGACGCCTCCGTATCCTAGTAGACTTTACTATGGTTGCGCGGGGTTACCGGTATGTTGCGGTATTTTTTTCGTGTTGGCTGTTGCGATACGCGGTTGACGTACGAAGTTCCTTCGACGTTCCTATGTACACCTACGGTTCATGGACAGTCACTACAAAGCCTAACACACACCCCAGGTGCCCGCTATGGCGCAGATAGGTAAGTTTACTGTACTTCGTCTTCAGTCCAAAAGTTTACAATTTGAAAGAAATAAAGCCAAATTGTAAAAGTCATATTTATTACAGTGTCAGTTCCCGTTCGCCCGTCATATGGTCGAGTATGATTAATTGTAACTCGATACGGATTGTCAGAAATGTCGGCCATACGGACGCATCACCCATTGTTGACAATGTTATTCTCAGAACGCGACACGCTACAGCTTTGACATATGCATCTGATTCTCAAACATATCCAGCAGCAGCACTATCTGCGAAAGAAATAACGACCACCAAACTTCGCATCTTTCGACTTGTAATGCTTGTGTTTTTACTGACAAGTGATGGTTCTTGGATGAAGTGGCCAAAGACAGGGTTTAACAAGATTGAACAAGATTGCCATCCAAGACAAGGAAGCCATTGGCTTATCGAGATTCCAACATGTTTTCATGCATCTGTTAGTAACCCGTCCTCTTGAGATATATGTCAACCTTGTTTTTAAACACATTCACGCTGTTAGCATTAACACAATATGTAGATGATTCATTCTATTCATCTATTGTCCTATGTGAGAACGAATACTTTCTGATGTCCAATCTACACTGATCCTTTTCTAAAGTAACAACATGTCCGCTAGCATTACTTTTCTGTCAATATTATGATACCCATTCTATATAACAAAACGTCAATTTGATCGTCTCTTAACCTCTTTATCCAGAGGACACATCTCATGAGTACTCGCAACTTATTAAAGACAATTACTGCAACAGTATCAAAGACTAAATCGATATTTCAAGAACGCATTATTTTAGTATTACTACTACTATTCACTTGGTAAAGGGTCTAAGACATATCCGACAGTTTCCTTGCCGGAATAGATGATTGATTGACAATCCCAAAGCATTCGCTAACCGGCATATGTATATGTAATATATATATATATATATATATATATATATATATATATATATATATTCATTTGTGAATATATATATATACATATATATATATATATTCATTTGTGAATATATATATATATATATATATATATATATATATATATATATATATATATATATATATATATATATATATATATATATATATATATATATATATATATGTATATATATATATATATATATATATATATATATATATATATATATATATATATATATATATATATATATATATATTACATATATAATATTATATATGTTTTTATTATTATTAGTATGTGTATGCCCATCATTCAACCGCAACATCGTGTATGGCTTTCTCTACTATTATTGTGATGTAATTGACCGTTGTGGCAACTTTCATAGCTGAATAATGCGTATAAGAAGACATTTTTATCAAAAAATCTTTACGTTTCTGATCTGCAGAGATAGCAGATGAATAAACTAGAATAAACACACGTACCTATTGGTTGACGAGCACCCAGTGGTTTATGTGGAGCATGTGTATCGTGTCTTGCGTAACTTTCAAAAAGAAAAGACTACATGATTAAATACAATTCTCGACGTTAAATGACGCAACTGAATTGTCCGTGACGTACAGGACAATTAGGGACAGAGGTTTTTACTTGTTCTGTTACGACACGTATTTAATCCATATCCAATTATATTACACACTATTATGTAGGACGTGCAGTGAAATGTTTTCGAAACCTCGATATTTGGGTATATATATATATATATATATATATATATATATATATATATATATATATACATATATACATATATACATATATATATATATATATATATATATATATATATATATATATATATATATATATATATATATATATATATATATATATATATATATATATATATATATATATATATGTATATATGTATATATGTATATATATATATATATATATATATATATATAGTGTGTGTGTGTGCGTGCGTGCGTGCGTGCGTGCGTGCGTGCGTGCGTGCGTGCGTGAGTATAACTATATATTATTAACCTATCTACCTAACGAAAGAGCAGGTAAAAAGCGATTATGTTTACGTTTGTTGTAAACGATAATAGAGGTCACATAAGAAAGTAAACGATTCCATCTTATATTATAGTCAACAGCTCCAGCGACTTGCCTCTCTTAGATACGAGTCGCAGTTAAGTGTGGCACTTAATAGTGTTGATGGCCGCGAACTTCGCAATCACGTTCGACATGATTTGGAAATTTTCTTCATATTAGCCATAGTTTGTGGGGGGCCGTTGACATCCTCACCTCATGGCACGTCCTCGCCATCTCCCGAGCAATATGCAGGCTTCCGGTTGTCCACTGACTCAAGTTGTCAATCCAGGCGGTTCGCCTTCGGTTGATGTTAGGAGTAGGCTATGTCTTTGCCTATACCAGGGTCCATATTTTGATAGTTTCCACCGGTTCAGTTCTCCTACCAGTTATTCGATGACATGAGTGTATGTTGTTTTCGAAATAATGCCCCATTGTGTAAGTTCAGTTTCTCTTCATAGCGCAGAGAACATGTTGCCATATGACAGGTTTAACATCTGACAGCTATTTCTGGACAGACACAGATTTGTAAAATTGAACAGTTCTATCAATTTTGCTCTCAATATCATAATTAAAAAATTTCATTTATACTGTTGCGGACTTGTTCTTCAATGGGATAGTACCGTAGAAATTTGCTAAATATCCCAGGAAGGATTATTAAAACTATATGACGGCCATGCCATCAAAACCAATTACCGAGATGTATTAGCTCGGTCTCGAAATGTATGGGCTTATATCAATAGGATTGCCCGCAGGACCAGTTTCTCCCTGGTTATTTCCATGTGTTGTTTCCTTTAATGTGAACAATTGCATATTGATGCAGATAGTTCCTGGTACAATATTCCCGAATAGCTACGAATAAGCGCACTGAAGTGGATTAATTCGCACTGACACTCACCGTCAAGTGTACATTAAACAATATGTGCAGTGTTGCCCTCCGAACTGACAAGGAAGTTTGACCTTTGTTCAAGGGCTACACGTTGAGGCTGGTGGTGGGATGTGTACTGTGGCAGTACAGTGTACAGTCATTATTCGCCAACTGTGAGCAGCTGCCTTGATGTGGCATGGTCCAAACGCTCTCGTGATGGCCAAACCTGCAGTGTACTTACGTGCCTGCACTACTTACTTGAACATTTTCGGGGCTACATGCTCTGAACCCATGCAGCTGTAGTGCATTTCCAGTAATTCCCCTGACACAGTTCTCCTCCATGTTGCTTGTGGTCGTCCATTACATAATTGACTACCAAAAGAGCCTGCACGTGTTACGCCGATTACTTTCCATAAAAGCTCCATCCATTTTTTTATCATTCTGTAAGAAACATAGTTTTACAAACACACAGTTTCACAATACGTAAAATAGTGGTCTTATTCACCAACTAGGTTGAGAAATGGATAAGTTAATAAATAGATAAATAGGTCAGTACGTTAGGTAGGAAAAGGATGGATCACAGAATTGACTCATCTTCGAATTTGACTAATCTCATTTGACATACTGGACTATATTATATGTATGTTATTATCTTAAATTGTGGGACTATTTGCCTTTCCGCTAAATAATAATGTTTCTCACACATCGGGGACTTTTATCTAACTGTAATATAAGCATAAGTAAATTATCATTTGGATAAAAAACATTTCAGTGAAGACCACTTTTATTGTACGACGCTAGCAAACGAAAACGTGATAAAACCCCCACCGGTCAAACGAACGTGATGAACGCGTACTAATTATATCTGTGCACACAACGTATTCGACACGTTCATTTGCATATGTGCATATAAACGTGTCGACTAAACATTTAAGTCATACATACTTACATATATGTAAATCACTTATGATCACTCGTTTCGAGTGTTTCGTCTGGATATCGTTTCGAGTGTTTCGTCTGGATATCGTAACGTTGTCTCTGGTCAGCTGCACCAGTCAACCATTCGAAACAGGTATATGTCTGAACAGTTTTCTCGTCTTGATGTGTGCAAGTATGTTTCTCTCATGGTCGTTTGGCAGTATTGTGATTGTAGAAAATGGCACGATGGCAGAGTTCCACGTGCATGCGTAAGCATGTTAATGGTGATTCCTACATACAATGTAGTGTCTTAGGTGGCTGTAGAAGGATTCAGCTCAGCATCCCAAATTAGTTGTCCTGGTTGATATGTTATTTTAATATTTTTTTCTAAACAAACACAATGTTTAACTAATTAAAATATACATGTGTGTGTGTGTGTGTGTGTGTGTGTGTGTGTGTGTGTGTGTGTGTGTACATATGTACGTACGTACGTACGTACGTATATATATATATATATATATATATATATATATATATATATATATATATATATATATATATATATATATATATATATATATATATATATGTATATATATATATATATATATATATATACATACATGAACGACTGTTGACTATGCTGACCTGTTATAACGGTCTTTAGTTTCCTATATATTATGTTCCAATGCCTTGCCTTGCATCACCGATTATGTTTCTTTTCAGATGTCTTGCAGAAAGGCAAATATGACGTTTATTGTAAGTATTTTTATAGTTCTTATGTGAATTTGATCTTCTGAGAGCAAACTTGTATTGGGATATAATACTGTAGTGAAACGGTTTGGTTACTTGCGACATAAACTGCAATTGTTATCGCAATATAATGGCACATTAGCAATGCAAGTATGTCTTGATACAAACTTTGTAATGTCATGGTTGAAGTCCGAAGCCAACAGACAGTTTCAGTTATATTTTTACGCCTATCAATTTAACTTATCGAATACGTAGTATGTAGTGTAGTTACAGCTATTAGTTTGAAGTAGTGAACTTGCCCGTTAAACGCTAGTGTGAGGGAGAAATGGCTGGAAGAGGGAAGTTGGTCCTAAACATTGGCGAGAGGTGGGAGGTTGGTCTAAAAATTAGGTGGGATTGGTGGGAGGTGGACTCTTAAAGTTGGTGGGAGGTGGAAGGTAGGCCTCCCAAAGCAGTTAGGACTGAGGTAGAAACCCCTGTCACACACCTCTCTATTATATTCCTTGGCCTTTGACCATGCCACGCATGAGTGATTTTCCACCAGCAGGGATGTCGACTTGCAGAGCATTGAGCATGTGCTGATGGTATCGCTGTTCGTCCAGTGGTTATGTTCGTGCTCCCTAACCATTGCATTGGTTAAGGAGCATGACATAACAATTATTCCAAAACAAATGACCAGCACCCTCGTAACCCAACCATGGTGTTTATCCCTACCATATTGATTGGATTCCTCTCCGGCAGGTTTATGTCGTCATCGTGCTGGTCGCCGTAAGTTCCTGCTCTGCCGGTGACGATATCAAGCAAGACACTAACAACTCGCGGACGAAGGCGTGTATCAGGCAGTGGGAAAAGTGTAAGGCGGAGTGCTTCAGGGATGCCCTTTTCAAGAACTGGATTATCTGTGCCAGCGACTGCGAGAACGCGATGTGGTCGTGCCGTCAGGACATCTCGAACGGGCAGTCGTGAGAGTACGACAACCACCGGAAGCAAGACTTTATCTACTTCTTCAGTGACGCTGAACACGACGGGTATCTTTAATACCAATAAATAATTGAAATGTATCAGTCGATTGAACATTTCGAATACTGCTACTTATCTGGACTCTTATCATCTACGATTCGTAGTTTGATGCCACCTCGCAGTTTTAAAAAAATCACCCATCCTGGACATTGATCATTTGCCCGATCAACGACACGTCTTAGCTCTGACAACATATATCTAAGGAACCCTATTGCTTAATAAATGTAGATTTGCGAACAATCATAGCTATATGGTATATGTATTGTAGTTATATTGAAGGACTATATGTACCATACCGGTGTGAGTGTTTTAACGACTCGTCAAAATCAGGCGGTCAAAGTTAAAATCTGTTTGCAGCAAAGGCGCCATTTATACCACACACGACTTCGACGCAGCGTCAGATTGACTTGTCGGCACACATAAAACTGAGTCCGCGAAAGTATGTACACGAAATAATTGAGTATATGAGATTCGTTAGTATTTCTCTATCTTGATCTTTATAGTAAAACCAGCATTTGATCGAAGTCATTGATATGGATATCATGTCGCATTACTTAACATAAACATAATATAGCATATAAACACATGGGACATATTCTACAAAAGAACATGCAAATCCCATGCAAGTCACTCTGCAATTCCTGTGGTAAAGCTGTTCTTACTCATACGTCCACCAATGTCCACTACCATGTCCTACTCTATATAGTTGAGTTAACTGAGACAAGGTGGCACGAAAGAAATTGTCCAGCTGTCGTAAAAGCAGCAAGGGAAATCGAACCATGTTCCATGGACTGAGTCCGACGTTCTTAAGATGAAAGGCGGAATTTACTCAAATTAAAACTCGCATTGAAAGTTACAAGATGTCACTAGAATAATTCTACAAGTACTGTCAGCAGTTTTCCATTTCACACTGCCACTCCATTCCGACACAGAAGCGATAGCACATGAACTCCGGCATGTCGGTGTTCGCGCAGGTCTGGTGACACAACTCTTCGAACACCTACGGATAAAAACAACAACACCAATATTTACTCATTAGCCAACAACAGAACGAAACGACGTAACAACGCGAACCACGTTTACTCCATTCCACAAACCACTTACAGTATACATAGCAATATGCTGACAAATTACCTGCTAGACTAAGTTAACATCACCTGACCCACAATTGTCCACGTTTAGCTGAGTGTCTCTTCAATGAGCTTAACACATGCACACATCTACAAAAGTCAATATACTAATTGTTGTTTGCGAAGTTGGATTATTTGGGATTTAAATAGTCGCAAATCCTAACAAAGTTGATGTTCTTCACAAATAACTTGAACCAAATCTATGCTAATGTTTTTATATGCAACGGCATAATGCAATTGGCAAGGCAGAGGTGTGTGCAGATCTACTCTCATTTTGTAAAAGTTATCTTCGTTGACAATGCGTCTTCCGATGAACGAAACAGCCATTAATATACATAATAATGATGCTTTTGCCCCACGCTACTCGAAAGTACTCAATCTACTGACACGGGACATGTAATGTCGAGTGCCTCTGTTGCGCGTGTGCTACCAGTTTTGTAACATGCCTCATCGACTTTCATGAGAAGTCGAGATGGCGATGGAATGAACAGATCTGCGAGGGGCTGAAATGTTTCGTGCTTTGAGCAGTCCAAAAGACTGAATACAGCGCTGTGTAAGAACTTTTGACAAGATTATGCATCCGTCGACTGCATGACGCAGCCCTCATCCCTGGTAATGTGCGTCAATGTAAAATCAGTAAAACGCCATTAAGCGTAAAATGTATGTTGCAGTTTGTTGAAAAACAATCCTTCCTTAATTAATTTCAAACTTGGCTTGTGCGCAGAAGTCAAACTATCTCCATGCTCATATTTTCTTTTCATATGTTATGATACAGCTGGAAATACGTCCAAATATCACGATATTTGATCAACTTTAATTAGTGCACAGCTTACATGTGTAGTACATGCCAGAACATATTATTTTGTTTGACATTTTGTTTGTTTCCCTGTTAGTGGGCCATACACGTTGAATGTTTTAGGAATTTCAGTAATATTACACATCCTGTTGTTTTCACATTTGAAAGAAGGCTATCTCTGGACGTAATTATGCTAGCCAAAAAAGGTTTTGGGTGTTTTATTCAGTATATTTTTCCTACACAACTAGTAGAACACATTATCAAAATAATCAAAAGTATGAAAGTGACATAAGTATTTGGTAACAAAATACAATAATAACTTTTTTTAATGTTTTCTGTAGTTGATAACATAATGTATACTGAAGATGGTTCGGCAAGAATTATAATGATAACTTTGTTCAATAAAATATGGCATTTATTCTAAATTTGCCAATAATGAAAAAATAAAAAAATTAAACTTGCACTAACTAATCAAATAATTTTTTTTTATCGACATATTGGGTCTCACCAAAGCGACGTGTAACGGAGATGATGCGTGATAGAGATGACGAATCAACATTCAAACCACAATTGCTCAGTGTGTGGCAGGAAATCAACTAGGATGCAAATCGATGGAGATATATATCATGAATAAAGTATATACTAATCAAATAAAACAAATAGAGTGCTCTTAGGGAAATATGAAGTTTTACTTTAAAAAGTAAACTTTGATGAACCCTACAGAAGCAATGGCTGTACTTGGGATAGTATTTTTTATGAAAGCAGTGATGCATCTCAATTACTAAGGTAAGTTATTCTAGCTGCTCTTCCTCACACGCGGTAAAAAACGTAACGTAACTTGTGCCATCTTTTGAACTACCACAATAAAAAACGCGACATACACAGGTTTTTCATATTTGACCAAAGGTTGTGCTAACATGTCCAAATAAAAAACTATTATTGTCTTATATGTCATGGTTTTCTTGGGCAAGAAAAGCATCAAATAAAACCTTTTTTTAGCCATATAAATGTATTTATTTCACAACATAAGCAAGCCATAGGTAGGTAGGTAGGTAAACACAGGGGCTAGTCAAATTAATAAGTTTTGCATAACGACTGGTGACATAGGAGATGTTATTGCAAAAACCAAAAATTATTGTACACATTTTCGCGGTTTTACTGATATGTGTGTCAGGCTTGTGTTCGCTGACGTGCCCCTGCGTCAAAATAATGACGTACCATTGCATGTTTTTGGGGAAATGTATTAACGGATCATTGCGTACTTCTGACGCATCCCTGAAAACATTTTGACAGATAATTTTTTACCAATGACTGATATTTTAAAGTTAGACGCCTTATCGGTTATGTCATATGATACTTCGCGGGTTTTTTTGCGGACAGGCTGAGTTGTTTGTAGGTGTATACGTTGCTTATAATTAATTTTTTTATTAATGGTCAATAATATAATAGCAAAATAATATATTTCGGTAACAAATAAGGTTGTTTATCGGGGAAAGTAAATTATGTTGCTGTTTGCCGACATTGTAATCGTTTTTGCGGGTAAAACTTGCAGCGGACATTGACGGACCTTGACGCACACATAATATTTGTGACCCAACAAAGTTGGAATACTACTGCGTCATTATTTCTATGGACATGACGCACCCATCGGGGTTGCGCCATGCAATTGACCGGTGCATTATTCGGATATGTAGGATTAGAAGCCATCACGCCACACTTGCCTGACATTTGTCGCACTTCGACATCGCGTCACCCTCGATGCTCTCTGCCGCCAGGATGGAGTGAACAGTCAACACCACCAGCGTCGCCACCATTGCAGTCAGAAACTGCGATTAAAAACATATTTTTGATACTTTTGAAAGTGTTCTCACAATATTAGATTTCAAAATTCAAAAGGTATTGCAAATATTTCGCAATAATGAACATTTAATAGGCTATTGGAATACGGCAACACACAATACTCCTAGTATTGAGCCCATCCCTAGTGTGCGTTAGGTAAGCGCCTATATTTAAACTCATGACATCATTGACAGTGTATTCGATAGCGCGAGAGATTTCTACGTTTTTATATTTGTACATTTTCATCTTTTGACGTTTCTCGTGTCGTATCTATATTTGTAATCGTTAACGCGAATGCGCGAATATGAATTTAATACATCCACCGCGTCTTTCCACCCAGCGATGGCGACGGATAGGTAAAGAAAACGCACGCAACAAGCCGGTCGGCGTTATCCGTCGTTGATTATGTTCTGAAATTGATTAGTTTAGTTAGGTAATTTGTTTGTTAGTCTTCGTCAAAGTCCACACTGTCCAAACATTAGCAGTTAAAAAGATACAATTAACGAGGCATGGACAAAAACGACGTTTTAACCACCTACAACATTTTTACTATGCCCATATAATATCTTCTGACGCAGCCACATTTTATGTTTCGTGAATGGAACTTGAAAGACATATACTATATAGTATATGGGGTTATGCCAACCAGAAGTTAAACTGAAATTCAGGATTTGTTATCGTCCAACAAATTTGATTCGGGGCAAGTTGTTGCAATTGTATTGGGGCAAGTTGTTACAAGCTCGAGTGGCCCACACAGCCAAATATTTGCATCACCATTTATGGGCAGGACGATCAGTAACAGAGGTGGGACACTGCGTCCCAAGTTCTCCCCACGCTAAATCTTTGGGGAAAATGATTGCACAGCACTTTATCTCTGTTATAAGCGATCGTATGGTTTCTGAAGATGTTACACAAAAGCCTATATATATATATATATATATATATATATATATATATATATATATATATATATATATATATATATATATATATATATATATATATATATATATAGATATATATATATATATATATATATATATATATATATATATATATATATATATATATATATATATATATATATATATATATATATATATATATATATATATATATATATATATATATATATATATTGGTGGATCAAGTTTATTTGCTAGAGGAAAGACTAGCATAGAGGTTTGAAAAAATATTTTTTATGCAAAAAAGGATATTATTCATAGAACTTACTGAAATGATCCTACCGTCCTTATAATAGCAATGCAAGTGGTCCGGGTTTGCAAAAATATACTAATTTGAATCTGATTGGCTGAAAATGCTGTAAATAAGTAGAGGTGTCCCACATCACCACCGTCCTATTTCTCCCCGCTCTCCCCTAAATGCTAGCAGCGTGAATATGTTTAAAAACAAAATTGACAAATATCTCAGAAGGTCGTGTTACACATTATAATTTTATGAGAAAGTGATGGATGCTCGATAAGTCAATGACTTCCTTGTCCACTTAGCCATCTGGGTGTTTTGCCATGGATGACAATCTTGTTAAATATTGATGAAACTTCCCCATTTGTGCAATTAATAAATATTATGATAAGCAGTGTTGCTAAATTATTAATTCAAAATCCATGGTCGAATTGTGGTGATAACTACTGTCATATACGTTATGAATACAACATGCATGAGGACGTGTATGCCAGTGCTATTGGCCGCGTGTAGCAGGTGGACGTGACCGAAGAAATAATATCTGACGTGAGTGTTCTATTTGACATGATAGAAATTAGAAATCGTCTTAAAACATGCGATATATTTAGCCGTGGTGGTATTAACGAAGTCACTGCTGTTTTAGCATTGTTGCTTCAACACAGCCAGTCGAAAATCTAAACTGCACTTGTGTATGTTAAGCGTAGAGGAAACATTACAATACATCGTTTAGTTGTTGAAAATTCAAAATAATCCATTAGCGTGTCCCCATTCATGGACTAAAAGCACGACTGCTAGTAAAACATAAGAAAACAGGAGAAAGAAACCGATAAAATTAGACTGGAAGCGTAAAAGCGTAGAAGAGGATTGAGTCAAATCCGATGTTCCTATAAAACAGAAATGTCATTTGTATAATATTATGTCATTCCGAAAATACGCGCTGAGTACTTACAGTGAGAATCATCCTGCCATCCGATGTTATCTCGTCGATGTGTGTTCGTCGTGTGCTGCTAAGTCATTGTTGTGGACGACATAGCCCCATATGGCTCATTCTTGAAATAGCGTAGGCCTTTCGATGTAAACTGTTTGGCAGAGGCTACACAGTCGGAACATATCCTGATGTTTGTTCACCTGTCAGACGAAGATATACTGATTGGACAGATCTGAATTTGGCAGATTAATGTAACTTCGAGTGTATGTTAGTAATAACGTGATGTCAGTTCTGCACTGGCGTTTTTCGGCATTGCTCACTTTCCCATCTGGAAGTTTGGTGCAACAAATCAAGTATTCAAGCTCTAATGCGAAATGGCGGGGTACCGTGGAGATAAATATTTTTATTGTAAGAATTCGGCGTCACTGGTTTTGTGCAAGTCACTGGTGCTATCATCCCAAGTAACACCAGTGACCTATTCAATTAAGTACAATGATGCATTCTGCGCGGAAGTGCACAGCACGAACGTTCTTTCGATGGCATCTTGTACCTTCAGAGGTAATCCTGTCATTTGAACATTTTGACGCCTTGTAAATATATACACTGATTTAACACAGTTTGTTATTGAAAAGACCAAATTAAGAAAATAGAGCCAACACGACTCGCTCATGACAAGGATCAGAAATGCTCCCAACTTTACTGAAGCTCCGAAATCACGCAGGATAAGACCAATGACCAAAAAACCGAAGTCACTGATTCCCGACAAAATATCTGCTCAGTAATTCAAAATAACTTGTCGAGTCATGCATAATCAAATCATTTACTATGTTCCCGTTATAGGAAGCATTGGATTTATGTTCAGTCACGTACCAAAATATTTGCTTTTGTGGGTGTAACATCCGTAGACAAGCAGCACCGTTGACATTTTGATGCCGACGAAAAGATTTGTATGAATCGGATCTAATGTGAGGCATCGCAGCAGACAAATGCATATAGATCAAATAGAGAAAACACATAAAAAGTATGCTATTTGGAGAATGACCCTTAAATAACGAGAGCTCAGCTGACATTTGTTTACATTTTCTGTAATTACTATATCGTTGTTTGTTTATAGACATTAACCTTTTTGCTATTTATTTAAACAGAAAGTTCGACGAAATAGTCGTTCACAGTCATTATAACTTGGTCTGTGTAAACCAAGGTTGACTTGCAGTTGTAGCACTGGGCATTTTACAATAACAACTTGTCAAACGTTGACTGTATATATATATATATATATATATATAAACAGTTTGGTTCTAAAAACATTTTTGTTTTTTTGCGAAAAGTGACAATTTGTGCTGCAGAAAAATGGTAATGACGAAACTATTTTGATCAGTTTTGTTTTTATCAATTTTGTTTTTCCTGAACCCGATATATCCATGTTATTGCTGCCGTTTTAGTTTTGCAATTGTCATTAAATGAACCATGGACTGAATCTGCGCCACCTTTTCCGGAAAGTAGCAGAACTTGTCCTGGTTCAATTAATATCACACGCCGTCAGCAAGGGCTGTTGTAGTCAGGCAATTTTCGCTCGCCAACACAAACATATATGTGTATACACCTATCCCTATGCTCGCCAATAAGATATGTCTATGTTGTTTCCGCTGAAACTAAACTTATGTAACATATTTTGGCCTTTGTTTACTAAACTATACCGCTTTCATTCATAACAGAACGTTTGATTGAGACTTTGCTTTGGTTCTGTGCATTACGGCAGAGCTTAATATGTCACAATGTGTCTGGGTTACCCGATTTAATAAAACGTTCGGCTTATCGGCCACTCTGGTTAACATGTCATCCCTCAGTGAACCGGAGAAATGACCGAATCTAATACTTTTAGAACACGTTCTAAGTACACCACTGGCGTGATATTGATTGGTTAAGTTTTATTGTATCTTTTAAGTGCGTTGCCCCCCAAAATTAATTTGATTCGCTTTATTCGTTACTGATATGTCTGTGAAACATGCAAGAGCATAGGTAATAATTAAGACTATTTATCCAAGCTCCGTCGTGTGGTGCCACAATTTATCGTCCTCGCTACATCCTGAAAGTAGCCCAGATATATTAGGGTTAAACGTGGACATAACTATTATAAAGCTATTGTTTAGATAGTTGCAAAATACCACATTGGACAACATATCAAAGGTCCCCTAATTTCTACTGTGTGGTATTTTTTTTTACAATGAAGCTTGATGCGTGATAACTATTATATGATGTAGGCCATTGGGTTGAAATCAGTTAATTCCGCCGTCAGGTCATAGTCATGGGGCAACATGACATTTTTACAAAAAAACTCTTTGCCATGACATCACAACTGACAAGCACAATTGTTTGACTGAAAAATATCGCTCATTAAGGGGAAATGTGTAATTTTGGTGTCAACAGGTTTTTTGACACTAAGGCATCGTAGTTGGTATCAATTAAAAACTCATTACCTTCCGAACAGAGCTGGCGATAAAAATATCCAACATGTAAAATATATAAAACGTACACACCACGATTCGTCATATTTGAGGTAAAAAGGTGAAAATCTTAACAACATGATGTAGTGTTTGGTATCAATTTAACTCTAGAGTACAAATCAATAAAAGTCGTCAATATTATGGCCTAAATGGCAATTGCATTTAATTTTATATGTAGCAAAGCTAAACAAACTTGAATTTATTGTGTGTGTAGATCATACACATTTATTCGTATATATTATTTAGAAAATAGCTATAAAGGGCCAAAAAATAGTTTTGATAAATGTGTGAATGGTTTATCGTATTTAAGTATATCACTCGCACAAGATGGTGAGCATTATCAACATTCCCTGAATGTTTACTTCTTGTTCACGTCCTCCTCACCATCTTGTTTTGCATCTTACTCGGCATCGTCGTCAGTAAGTTGGCCTATAATGTATACGCCCTGTACATACAAAGAGCTGTATACTTTAGTCTAAGGTATACACAGTACTAATCATCTTTTTGGGGGAGATTGACAATTGTTCTTTTTGCAAGTGAGACGTGGGTTCGAATTCATCCCGTTAGAGATACGTTTGTCGTATCCTTGCATTTCAGGATTCATTTTCGAACAAAAAAGCTGTGTTACCAGTTATTGCGTTAATAACGTAATTACGTTATCTAAGACAAACGTATTTATAAGAATATCAATTATAAGAACAAATACCGCGGCGTTAACATGAATCTAATCAGCGGTCCGTTCTGACGGTGACAATGACATCGTGTTTACGGCCTACCTCTATTCTACGACGAAGCGCTGTCCAGTTGGTTAATCTTTACAGTTACAGTAAAGATTACTATAAGTAGTTTCCCTTAGGGGGCTCCTTGCCCCACCCTACCCTATACAGTCGGCGCCCTTATCAGTCCAATGGGCTATGCATGGCTAATACATATTTGGCGCATTAAACATGATTGTGTTCTTACGATTACACTACTTTGTATGAATTGTATGGAACTGTCCGGCTTTGTCTGGTGTGATAGATTGACATTGTAGCCACAAGTATTCAGATCGCCGGTTACTATTTGCGGCTTAAATAAGTCGGAGTATGTAAGCTCAACAAGCGTAATTCATGGTTCTACACATGAGTGGAGGTTTTCAATTAAGGGGTGTGAAGCACTGGAACAACCATAGCCCAAACATAATAACATACCATTTATAGTATATATATCACCCTTATATGATGGGCGCAACGCCATGGCAATTTTGTAATATCCTTTTTAACTTTTCCATTATCGACGCTGGGCGGCGCCATTGCTCGGCGGGAGGGCTCAGCGGCAGTGTGGTTTGAGTACGAGCTCCAAGGTACCACCTTCACACAGTAAATCAATATGAACGACGACGCATTACCTCTCGGAAAAACGGCCGAAACGCATAAAAAAGAAAGAAAATTGGTGTGCACTGGACGGCTCCTGGTTATATCAACTAGTACTAAAAATGCAAGGAAAAAACTTTTTATCGACTTCCGAGGAAGGATTTGCAACGGAAAAGGTAGTTGCAAATTCGGAAATTAGCGTTACCGCCAGCCGCAGGCTCTGCGAGAGACCACTTTTCCGATGCAGATTACAAGACAAAAGACGTATGTGATGAGCATGGACAGACGGTGAGCGTCAATATGTCATTCTTGGTCATAGACACCGTTCCATCTTAGATCGATTTTTCCGCTTATGACTATGCATATGCAGAGTATATTCTTCGACCAAGAAACGGCAGATATCAGAGGGCAGAGCGATGCGTAGGAAGCGACGAGCCGAAACCAGGTTAGTAAATTGGATTACCGTAACCATTATGACTTTTTTATCTACATGTGTAAACCAATTTGGATTTAAAAAGCATCACTCAACTGAAATGCTCATATTTTTATTAAAAGAACTCTTTCGACACTACATAGCGAATGGCTCATCTATGTATGTTACCATGCTGGATGCCTCTAAGGCTTTGACAAAGTCAATCATAGTAAGCTATTCACCAAACTAATTGATCGGGGATGTCCTTCTTTTATTGTTTGCATTCTTTATTACTGGCACAGAACCCAGAAATGCACTGTCAGATGGTGTTGTAGTTTCTCAGAATTTTTTACCGTTTCAAACGGTGTTAAGCAGGGTGGGATCCTTTCTCCACATCTTTTTAACGTTTACATGGATGACTTAAGTGTAAATTTGAATAAATTACAAATTGGCTGTCTTTATGCAGGAACCATAATGAATCATACGATGTATGCCGATGACCTTTCTGTTTTTTCACCTAGTGTTGCGGGGTTGAGAAAACTCACCGATTGTTGTGCCAAGTATGGCAATATGTTTGATATAACGTACAATGCCAAAAAATCTGTCTGTATGGTTATTGATAACAAACCTAGGGACAAGAAAAATATTCATCCTGTTGTTATCAATAACCATACACTACCTTACACTGAGAAATGTAAATACCTTGGCCATATTATAAACAATAATCTTACTGATGATGACGATATTGCCAGGCAGAAAAGATGTATCTATGCTCAGGCAAATGCTTTAGCCATAAAAGTTTACTTATGCAACAATTCCATTAAAACAACTTTATTTAATTCATACTGTGATTCAATGTACACCTCAAGTCTTTGGTGTCATTTTAAAAAACAGAGTCTGAAAGGTATTACTGTCGCTTATAACAACAATTTTAGAATTTTACACAACCTGTCACCCCGCTGTAGTGCAAGCCATATGTTCGCTACTAATTATGTTAAATCCTTTAATGAAAGTATTCGCTCATCAATTTTTCGCCTTTTATGCCGGTTGGAAAAATCCGACAATATACTTTTTGTGAATTATCTTCACACTTTTATTTATTATCGAAGTCCATTGATTAAACATTGGATTGATCAATTGTATGTTTTTAATTCATGATGTTTGTACTTTTATACAAATATATATTTTTAAGCCATATGTTCGCTACTAATTATGTTAAATCCTTTAATGAACGTATTCGCTCATCAATTTTTAGCCTTTTATGCCGGTTGGAAAAATCCGACAATATACTTTTTGTGAATTATCTTCACACTTTTATTTATTATCGAAGTCCATTGATTAAACATTGGATTGATCAATTGTATGTTTTTAATTCATGATGTTTGTACTTTTATACAAATATATATTTTTATCCTGACTTATCTTATATACATTTTACTACACGTCATGTATGTATATTTATATATATATATATATATATATATATATATATATATATATATATATATATATATATATATATATATATATATATATATATATATATATATATATATATATTTCTCACTACATGTACCGCTATTGTTCATCATGTGTGTATATGTATGTTTTTTTTAACCTGTATGTATTTATAATATTATGGGCTCTTGCCTGAAATAAAACATTATTATTATTATTATTATCACTACGATTACAATATAGTTCCACCCCAATATGCACAGTTGTGCTTCACCGTCAGCATATTATATATGACCCATAGTAAATCGAAATGTATGAATACAATAAAGTGCGAGTATGTGTTAATAATTTGATATAATTACGAGTGTTTTCTAATCCGCCGATTTATTTTCGACGTGATCATAAATTAATGTGACCTTTCTCAAAACAATAACAATAACTCAAATAAGTGCTACAGGAGTGTAGTGGATGAAGAAACCTATGCTCCCGGTTTCACTGTCAGAGTTCGGAGTTCAATAACTTGTCTTGTGCCGGCGCCATGACCAAACCATGCGGTCGTAATAAATACGTTTCAATACATCACATTTGGCGACGAGGATGGAAACTTCATGTCAGCAAATATACTCTGATTATCAGTGCTCATCACTGCACATAGAAGGTTAACAAAAAGGAAGCCAAAGCTACGCTGAGACTGACGTAATCACAGTTTTCCCGCAACAGTCATGGAAAACTACAACGCGTCAAATCGGCTTCACGAAAAACAACAACAGGCGCCAGCCTTCAAAACATGTCACGGCACGGCAACTTGCCGGAGTTTACGGGGAAGGATTGGTCTTCCTACCAGGACAGGTTAGGATTTTATTTTGAGGCCAATGACATTGACGACGCCGCCGCAAATAAGCGTCGCGCAATACTTTTAACAGCCGTGGGTGCCGAAACTTATACTTTGTTCCGCAGCCTGGCATCGCCACGTACGCCGGCTGACCTGACGTACGTTGGACTGTGCAAATTGCTACAAACGCATTTTGAACCGAAACCAAACACAATTTTGTAACGGTACTTCTATTCTGCGTACAGGAAGAAGGAAAAATCAATAGGTGACTTTGTAGCCGAACTGAAAAATCTGGCCAGAAACTGTGATTTTGGTCAAACGAAGGCTGGTGCGCAGCTGACTGCCCAGTTGATCCTGGAAGAAAATCTGAGGGACCGGTTAGTTTGTGGTGTAGCAGATTCGGCCATTCAACGACGGTTGTTGGGAGAAGCCGACCTTGATTTCAAAAAGGCTCTACAAATGGCACATGCCATGGAATCAGCTGCTGTTACCACTGCTCAGTCAAACGCTGCCTGTACACGACAGTACACCGTGTGTAAACAAAGTGACCGCCCGCAAGCATTCAACGAGAAACTGGGAGAAGAAACCACCCGCTCAGAATCGTCAGAAACCATGTTTCAGATGTGGCAAAACGTCTCATTCGGCGGACGAGTGTCACTACAAGGATGCTCAATGCCGATATTGTCACAAAGATGGACACATCATGAGCAACTGTTTCGCAAAACAAAAAGCTGAAAAAGGGAAAAGAACCGCACTCATCAGCTGACGGCACCGATACACGCTTCGCACATATACAGGACAGTGTGTGAAGACCATGGGTGTCATCAACGTCATGGTAGAAGCTACAATTAGCGACCAACATCAGCTTCCGTTCATGGTCGTGCCTGGCAACGGTCCAAGCTTACTTGGCAGGAACTGGCTGAGTAAACTCAAACTGGACTGGGGTGTGGTTCATCAGTTGAATACATCACACTCAACACGGAAGCAGCAACCTCAATTGCAGGCTGTAATGGACAAGCACGCCATCGGGTTTACAGACTCGCACCAAGCAGTTAAAACAGCAACTGCCAAGATCTACGTAAACAATGAGGCAATCCCCAAGTACTACAAGTCGAGACCACTGCCCTATGTAATGCGAGACATGGTGGACAAGGAAATTGATCGATTCCTGG
This sequence comes from Lamellibrachia columna, assembly GCA_963662155.1. NCBI lineage: Eukaryota > Metazoa > Annelida > Polychaeta > Sabellida > Siboglinidae > Lamellibrachia > Lamellibrachia columna. The sequence goes on along the minus strand of OY759263.1, from coordinate 45,576,524 downwards.
CTGAGGATATCATAGAGCCCGTCCAGTACTCGGACTGGGCCGCCCTGTGGTACCAGAAATGAAGGCAGACAAGACTGTACGTCTCTGTGGTGACTACAAACTCACCGTGAACCAAGTAGCCAAACTGGACAGATATCCTATTCCCCGAATAGAGGATTTGTATGCACAGCTTGGGAACGGTACCACGTACACGAAGCTCGACATGCGTCACGCGTATGAACAGATCCAGCTACATCCTGACAGTCGGAAGTGCGTCATCAACACGCCGCGAGGTCTTTTCACATACAAGCGACTACCGTACGGAGTGTCATCAGCACCTGGCATATTCCAACGTGTCATGGACTCGCTCTTGAAGGGCATACCGAACACAATGGTGTATTTGGATGATGTGTTGGTGACGGGACCAACAGAAGATGAACATTTGCAGACACTTGATCGCGTGCTCGAACGACTGGTTCAAGCTGGGTTCCGCCTGAAAGAATCCAAGTGTCAATTCTTGAGTGACGAGGTCGATTACTTGGGTCATCGGATCGATGCCGAAGGCATACACCCGTCCGGTGAGACACTGCCAGCAGTCCGTGATGCTCCAGCGCCCACCAACATAACCGAGTTACGCTCATTCCTTGGGATGGTGAATCACTATGGTCGTTTCTTGCCAAATCTTGCGACGATGCTGACCCCCATGCATCAGTTGCTGAAGAAAAACACCAAGTGGTACTGGAGGAAGACACAACAAGAGGCCTTCAACAAGACGAGAGAGACGCCGAGTTCCCCACAGGTCATGACTCACTTTGACTCTTCCAAACCGTTGATACTCACCTGTGATGCCTCTCCATACGGCATTGGGTCCGTTCTTGCTCACATCATGGAAGATGGTGCAGAGAAATCTGTAGCGTATCACTCCAGAAGTCTCTCGCATGCTGAGAAAAACTACGCTCATATTGACAAAGAGGGTCTGTCCGTCATAGTGGGACTGAAGAAGGTTCACCAGTGCTGGTGGGGTCACAAGTTTACCATCGTCATAGATCATAAGCCGCTTCTTGGATTGTTAGGAGTAACGAAAGCCGTTCCACAGATGCTGTCGCCACGGTGCAGCGATGGGCCCTAACACTGGCTGCCTACGAAAACCAGATTATCCACAGGCCTGGCCAAAGCATCCCACAAGCAGACGCTCTTAGCCGCCTTCCGGTAGGTAGCGCTCCGAGACATATACCAGTGCCAGCGGACACGATACTGACGATGCAGTATTTGGACATGTCTCCTGTCACTGCAAATAACATACGTCGTGAAACATCGCGTGACCCGGTGTTGTCACAAGTCTTCATCGGGACGAGGGATGGATTTCCAGATCATGACGACAACGAACTCCTGAAGCCGTACACTCAAAGAAGAGATGAACTCAGCATCCATGATGGTTGTCTCATGTGGGGCACACGAGTGATTATTCCAAGTGCCCACCGCCAAGCACTGTTGGAAGAACTGCACAACGAACACTCTGGGATCGTCCGCATGAAAGCCGTAGGCCGCAGTATGATGGGGTGGCCTGGTATCGATCAAGACATTGAGAAAACGGCCAAAACCTGCGACATCTGCATGCGTAGCCGGCTCAGACCTACGGAAGCTCCCCTACAGCCATGGTCATTCCCCGATTGACCTTGGTCGCGACTGCATATCGACTAAGCAGGTCCATTTATGGGCAGAATAATGCTGGTGGTAATTGACGCCCATTCGAAGTGGATAGACGCTCACCTTACGTCAGGCTCAACATCAGCTATTACTATCAGCAAACTGCGACAGTCGTTTAGCACTCATGGCATCCCTGATGTCAGCGACAACGCCACTGGTTTCGTCAGTGAAGAGTTTCAAGATTTCTGCCGATACAATGGCATCAAGCACATTACGAGTGCTCCACACCACCCTGCCTCTAATGGCCTAGCCGAACGAGCCGTTGGAATTGTAAAAGAAGGAGTGAAGTGACTTCACCTGCTCAGACCAGACGTAGGTGTAAAGGTCGTAGCTGAACAGACCAAACAGGAGTGTTGATCGCCTGCCCGAAACATTTTCTGTTCTGTTGTCTAGTACAAATAAGCTATTGACAAAGTGCCACATCAAAGATTACTACTTAAATTAAAAGCCCATGGTATCGGGGATAGCATAACTGACTGGATAGAACAATGGCTGACTGACAGAAGACAACGAGTTGTAGTAGATGGAGAAGTTTCAAATTGGAAATCGGTTTTGAGTGGGGAACCTCAAGGATCAGTATTAAGACCTATATTATTCTTAATATATATCAATGACATGGACGACAGTATAACAAGTAATGTACTGAAATTTGCGGATGACACAAAACTGTTTAGAAAGGTTAATACTGATGGTGATAAACAACATTTACAAAACGATCTAGACAGATTAGTGAAATGGTCTGAGAAATGGCAGATGTTGTTCAATTTTGGGAAATGTAAATGCCTACATACAGGACATGGGAACTTGAATGTAAACTATAAAATGGGAGATACTGTTCTGGGTACTACTGTAAAAGAAAAGGACTTAGGAGTTACAATAAGCGTTGATATGAAAGTTTCAGAGCAGTGTGGTATTGCAACTTCAAAGGGTAATCAAATTATTGGATTGATTAGAAGAAACATAACATACAATGGAAAAACGTTAATTATACCTCTTTATAAAGCAATAGTTAGACCTCATTTAGAATACTGTATACAAGCATGGATACCATATCGTAAGAAGGATATAGATACGCTTGAACGCATACAAAGGAGAGCAACTAAAATGATTCCAGAACTGAGAGACCTTAGTTATGAAGAACGCCAAAAAGAATGTGGTTTAACAACTCTAGAGACAAGGAGGTTAAGAGGAGATCAGATTGAAGTTTTTAAGATATTGAATGGGTATGAAAATATTGATAGAAATATGTTTTTCTCACTCAAGAAGGATAGCAGAACTAGAGGACATGAGGTAAAATTAATAAAGGATCGATGTAGATTGGACATCAGGAAGCACTCGTTCTCACAGAGGACAATAAATGAATGGAACAAATTGTCTACAGATTGTGTAACTGCTAGCAGCGTGAATATGTTTAAAAACAAGGTTGACACATATCTCAGGAGGGCGGGTTATAAGTAGATGAACATTGTTGGACTCTCGATAAGCCAATGGCTTCCTTGTCCACTTGCCATCTGGGCCTTTGGCTTGGATGGCAAATCTTGTTAAATCTAGTAGAACACTAGAGCATCAGTGAAAATCGGCGTTATTCGTCAGGTGGCAGCACTACACAATATTGTCATGGTCAAACCAAGTATTTTGTAGTCTCGATCAGTGTTTTTGCTTGTTGATAACAGTAATTTGTTTTTTATAACGCTCTCGTTGGGACTTTACCCACAGTAATCAATAACTATTATTATTTATTTTTACAGGACAATTTGCTACGTCTCGATTGAACGTGTTTTTCTCACTAAAGTTGGGAGGGATGTAGTGGATGAAGAAACCTATGCTCCCGGTTTCACTGTCAGAGTTCGGATTTCAATAACTTGTCTTGTGCCGGCACCATGACCAAACCATGCGGTCGTAATAAATACGTTTCAATACATCACAAGGATATACAACAGCCTTGTAACTTGGGCATGGCGTATGTACTAGGCAAAATTATTCAAGAAAATAATTTGATATTATTTATTGACATACAGTCATAATAAGTCGCAGACTCCTGTGTTCTAAGTGAAACACCTGAGACCAAGCCTGTATGCTAAGGACCCCGAATTGAGGCACTGGTTTTTAAACAGCAAGCACACGGTCACATTGCCACTGAGTTTTCTAATAAATTACTGCATTCGTTTGGGGAGCGGTGGTCTAAGGGTTAGAGCACCCAACTGTCGACCGAGAGGACGGTGGTTCGATTGGGGATCCAGTTCGATTCCACCTCCACCGTTTCGAAGCTTGGGCAATTTTTCCGTTCACCTCACTTTGCCTACTGGGTATGTCTTTCGGAAGAGACACTAAGGCTATCGGGGCAGTGGCGGATCAACCCATATGCATTATAGGCACGTGCCTAGGGCCCATGGAAGCAAGGGGCCCACGAAAGTAGCCGAGCATATTTGTGTACACTGAATGTTCCCGAAAACCAGCTATGTTTTGGCATATCCTGATGTAGGCCTTACATGTTTTAATGTTTTTACAGACATTATAGAGGTTTTATTAAGGAGTGATCATTATTTATCGTGGAGCGAGTGAGGGGGACGTATTGGCTGGATTTGAAATCCAACTCGCCCCCAAGTCCTGTGCACTAAAAACTGAGCCCTCCCTTCATTCCTTGGTCCACTCCTGATAAGTTATGACCGCTCCTTGTTTTCAGCAGTGCTTTCCGAAATGGCAACCTTGAAGTGCGAACGCACACGAAACAGTGATGCGAACAAGTTGTGGTCGGGTAATAATGTAACAGTTTTGCTCCAATACGTTTGTTGTTGCATGTTTTATTACAGGAACAAAGAAAGAGGCCAGCAAATTATTCTTGCCTGTTGGATTTGGCTTTTTGTAATATCGGTTGCTCACACTTTCGCAGGTGACGAGGTGTGTACGGAATTAATGTCCTCTGACTCTGTGATACTGCGGCATTTTATTGATTATAATAATTTGTTTGTTGTTATTCACCAAGTAAACATACAACATATATGTTAGATTAAATTGGTTAGCAACATTTGAAAAGTAAGATTATACACATGAACTGTAGTAATATATAAATAATGAAGTTACAAAATAATTACAATAAATTAAATTGGATGATGAGGTGGTTAAAATATAAACCAAATAGGATTGACTGAGTAAATCACGATTTAAATTATGTGTATTTTGTTTTAATAATTGCTGGATACACCCGTGTGAAATCAGTGTCTAAAACGCCTCAACCTTTTTTTAGGTTCGCAGTAGGGCCAACTGATGCCAGGTGGTGACGCATATATCCGTAAATACCAAAGTGGTCATTCGAAACGTCAAAAAAAAAACGAACAGGCCAAATGCAACCAGGGATCCTTGCTGGGATTTTTGAAGCCGAGAGACAACGATCATCCCAGTTCATCCGGACATGAAGAAGACGGTACGTCTACATCTGTATCTGCTCGTGACGACATTCAAGATCCGGTGGTCGAAGTGACATAATCGTTGACACCTTCTTGCAGTTCTGATAACGATCCCATAGCTTCTGCAGAAGATGAAGACCATCCTACTACACTCTGCGGACGTGAGGAACCACTAGAAGGCTGTCAGCTGACAGACCTCCGGAAGACTTACAGTGACGACCCGGCAGATTGGAAAATTACTCAGGAATTTATATAACATTTTACAAGAAACCCACTCGGATCTTCACATATCGGCGAGATCGTACACGTCCAAGACAAGATACGTACGACGGAAATTCTTTGTTCGAAAGCTTGCTAACGAGGAGAGTGTAACGAGGGACTGGTTGGTGTATTCTCAATAGTCACTTAGTAGTTGTAAAGAAGGGGTTCGAAAATGCCAAAGCACACCATGTTGATTCTGCGATTGCAAAGCAGCTGGAGAATGAGCAGCAATACTGGATCGAACTCATCAAGCGCATCTTTGCCGTTGTTAACTTCTTGGCAGAGAGAGGATACCCGTTCAGAGGTCACACCGAGTTGTTTGGGCAGAAGGACAATGGTAACTACTTAGGATTGTTAGAGTTGCTCTCACAGTTCGTCCCTTTTCTGGCCGAACATATTCGCCGATATGGGAATAAAGGAAGAGGTCAAGTATCATATCTCTCTTCAACAATCTGTGAAGAATTAATCAAGCTCTTATCGGACAGAGTGAAAGCGAAAATAACTGCTGAAATAAAGAAGGCGAAGTACTACTCTATCAGCATAGATTCCACACCTGATATAGCACACATCGATCGACTGAACATCGTCATACGATACGTTCGGATTGACGGACAACCGTGGAACGCTTCCTGGCCTTCGTAGACATTGAGAAACAGTAGGGGAAATACTTGTTCGAAACACTCAAGTCTTTCCTAGACAAATCTGGAATAAAGCTTGAGGATTGCCGTGGACAAACGTATGACAATGCAAACAATATGTCTGGAACTTATTCTGGAGTCCAGGCACGATTTCACAAGGTGAACGCTCTTGCTGAATGGGTACCATAGCCTAAATTTAGTTGGGACCGCAGCGGGCGAATCCTGCACTGATGCGGTCAGGTTTTTCGGCATCGTTAAGCGACTTTACACATTCTTGTCAGCCTCGCCACAGAGGTGGTCGAAACTGTTAAAGAACCTGCCGAAACAGTCTCCAGTGGTAAAGATGCTATCAGAAAGACGATGGTCTGCTCGAGAAGATGCCGTGAAGGCGCTGGCATCAAACTACAAAGTAATACAAAACTCTGTTGACGCGATAGCTATAACTTCTACCCAACCTCCACTCGTCGTGCTCGAAGCAAAGTCTTTGATGAGCAAACTGAGCTCTGTGAACATCGATTTTATGTGCATTGTGTGGAACAAAATACTGGACACATTCAACCGAGTTAACAAGGCATTGCAAGCTCCAGAAATTGAGATTGGTTCAGTGTTTATGCATTACCGTGTCTTGCTGGAACACATCCATTCTAAAAGTGAGCGACTGTCGAGAGAACTTCCGAGTGAACACGTACCTAGTCATCATTGACACATTACTCTCCGAAATCAAGAAACGGAAGGCCGCCTACACGAATGTCTATAAACGTTTCGGGGTGTTGATCGAGATTCGATCTCTCGCCGACAGCGATATCACCTCGACGTGCGAAGAGCTCACTCGGTATTACAATAATGATATTGAGCCTGATTTTGAGAAGGAATTCCGTATCTTCCCAACATATGGATACTTCAAGACAGGTGCCGAGATGATAACCTTTCTTCATGAAAATAACCCTAACGTTCACATTGCGCTACGGATCTATCTGTACATTTTCGGCTCAAGCGATCTTTTTTGGTATTGAAACGTATCAACGACTACCAGCGTTCTCGTTATTGCGTCTAGAATTACCGGTAATGAACGCATTCTGAATTTAGTCAGCTAATATGACAATACTATTCAATAAGTATTCGAAATATAAAACACGTTTGCAGGATGTGCCATGTCCACATACCCCCCCCCCGCCCCCATTACACAGATGGAGCCTTGTAACGTTCATTACGTTTACACTGTCGTCGTCTTGACACGCCTTACGTGTCTGTTGGTGGTGGTATTGGGCCCGCCTCGTGTTTCACCGGATCGTGGAGACATTTGTCAGCCAGTTGAATAAACAATTGTTGCAGCATTTTTCAATGGCGGTGTCGAGCACCTTGTATCCGCAGCAGCATTCATTCCACGTCTTCCGCTCGTACAGCTGGTCGACGCAACAGATGTGTGTCCCCATGTTGAAGTCCTGGCCGGCGCACTTCCCCTCCTGCACCGTCTGGAAATGGTTCAGCGGTCAGCGGCTCGCATTGTCATGCAGATTCGACGGGGTGATCGGCAGTCCATGACAACAATACTGCAGCAACTACACTGGCTGCCAATTAAGAGAAGGATTAAGTATAAGATACTCGTCCTTGTGCACAAAGCACTCTACGAAGGCACACCAGAGTACCTTGCCGCACTGCTTCACCAGCACGCACCACGACGTTGCCTACGCTCTGCCGGCGGGCTACTTCTCGACTTGCCACGAGTCAACCTAGAACGTTTCACCCGCCGAGCATTTGCCTGCGCTGGCCCCACGCAGTGGAATAAACTGCCTGCCAACATACGTGGAAACGGCAACCACACGCAATTCAAGAAGCTACTAAAGACATTTCTTTTTTTCCACTTAATGGGTTTTACCGCTTTGATATTGCATTTTAATGATCTTATTACATATTATCAATGTCATTTATGTTCTGTACTATTGATGACATTAGCGTTTTATTTCCTATTTAAGATTTATTTTTTATATACAAATGCCATGTTATCAGTATACTTTTTCTTAAAATAATTTACACACGCGAACATTCTGCATAGTTATTAACATTTTATACAGCGCATGTTTTATTATTATTATCACTTCTTGTATCGAGTGAACTGATGTCTGTACACACCCGTGAACGGGGCAGTAGCCCAGGATTTGTTGGTGTAAAATAAAGTTTTATTATTTACTATAAACGTGAACCCCCTTTTCCAAAACGGTGAACCTCCTTCTCAAAAGAGTGAACACCCAATAACATGAAAACAATATTATTTTCATAAAAGTTAACCCCGTTTTCCAAAAATGTGAACCCCCTTCTCAAAAGCGTGAAGCCCTTTCTCAAAAGCGTGAACACCCCAATAATATTATTTTATAAATGAAAACCCCCCTCTTTTTCAAAAACGTGAACCACTTCTCAAAAGCATGAAACCTCCTCTCTAAAGCGTCACCCCCCCCCCTCTTAAAACGCATGAACCCACTAACTAATACTATGGAAATAATATGATTATTGTCATATTATCATGAAAATAATATTATTACTTTCATATTATTGGAGGTTCACGCTTTTGAAGAGGGGGTTCATGATAAGGGGTTCACATAAAAAGGGGGGTTCATATTTTTTGAAAAAGGTGTTCACAAAAAACGCTGTTAATGTGTACCCCCTGAACCCCCCTGGCTACGGGCCTGTTGTTGCTCAATACGCGTTCGATCTACCGTGTTTTATTCGCTTCCTGGATAATCCCCAGGCGATACTACCACACGCCCTTTGACCCCCTGCTAGATGACACCTTAGACTACCTTTGACCCCTGCTAGATAACCCCTTCGTTCCTCACTCCGTCCAGAGCAGGTAGCGCTGCTGTAGTTCAATCGATTGTTCTAACCGCGCCCCACGTTATTGTGTGATGCATTTGTCTCGGGTATGTCACAAAGTATGAATAGGTAGCCCTGTCACTCTCAGCACTCTAACATCACAACGGGCTGGACAGACTCCACATGTTATAGCAGGCACAATGCACTCAGCAGCAGAACTGACTGCATGACGATGAACAGCTATCAAAATGTTGGTAGAAATTAAAGAAATGACATTTGTGACGCGTTTATTTTGTCATATTGTGGAACAGCTGTTTCACAATCGACATACCTAGACCGATCGACCCAGGCCAGTTGAGCAACAAGGCGTACTCGGTGTCGCCGCCTCACAAGGCATTTGTGTATATAATCTTGCTGGACCGACATCGACGATACTTGCAACTATTCAGCGTTTGTTGTGGTAGATGGTTATCGTGATGTCAATTATGTCGACTTGAATAGCGCGTCCAAATATAGGTTTCAGCACTCAGTTACATTTCCCATTGGTGGCCATGTTAACGTTTTGCATGATTATAAGAAAACTTGACCATCAAACATTCTGAAATTTCTTACCTGCCGTCATCATCATTTCATTGACATGCTGATGGAGTTTAGTCAAAATTAGGCATTTCTAACTCTTTTAAAATGGCTGAACGTGTCATGCCCATCAATGTTTACCAATTTCTGCATGAATTACTACGCACACGTGCATTGTGGTGAAACAATTGCCAAAAATCCTTCCGCCTATTGAAATCATCTAAAAATCCACAGTTACACTGCCAACATGTTCTACCAGCAAACCTGCAAATGTGCCTGCTCAAATGCAGTTATGTCAGATGATATGATTTTTTTTAAATGACACATACCTAAAATTACTGTGCCCTACATTCGTAACACACCAGGAAGTCTAACTGGGTCATGATCCCTATAGCTGTATACATGCACGCACTTCAACAACTAACAATCACTGTCATATATTTGATGTAATACTTAATTGTGAAAAGTACTTCAACATAATACCTTGCACTTTATTATGAACACGTGAATATGTGATACTCTTCTGAAATTGTGGTGTTCTGTATTTGCAAGGATTGTCAAGAAAAAGCAATTCCAGTGCTGGTCAAAGGTGCCATGTCATGGATACTGTCCAGCGTACTTGCTCCAGGTAAACGCTGGGCGTGATAAGGCTGGCTCGCTTGAGTGCATCGGGTATATCTGTATTACAAATCTTTATAATGGCACGACTAGCTGTAGGCAACGGGTGGTATACAGTAAACAAGGTCAGTCCAAGGTCGTGCACATAGACCCTAATTACACAATTAACAGGTTCTGGTCAGTTAGGTCGCAGACTATCTAACAGTAATCTGTACCGTACGATGGCCGTAGCAAACACTGGTGCTGTTATGCAGAGCTCTTGGAATTGGTATTTCTTATTTTGTCGAACCATTCGAGATAGGAAGTACCGTATTCGACATATTAAGTTTACATGCTCTAATTAGCGAACATCCCCTTTTTTAATCAGCAGGATCCACAACTACTGCAATTTGACTAGTGTGGAACAATTGAAAAGTGTCACCCAATTTTTTTTAACGTTCAATAGAGATAGGGAGGCTGGGAAGGAGAGGGATACTATAATGGAGGTAGGGAGGTTGGGAAGGAGAGGGAAACTACTACAGGGGAGATAGGGAGTACGGGAAAGTGAGTAAAACTAATACAATGGATGTAGGGCTGCTGGAATGGAGAGGAAAATTACTACAATGTAGGTGGGGAGGATGGGAAAGAAAGGGAAACTACTGCAATGATGGTAAGAAGGCTGTGATGGAGGTAGGGAGGCTGGGATGGAGAGGGAAACTACTACAATGGAGGTAGGGAGGCTGGGATGGAGAAAGAAAATATTACAATGGAGGTAGGGAGGCCGGGATTAAGAGAGAGGTACTTTTATTAATTAAAACCTGATGCACCCTGAACACCGAAATTTCGGTGTTGGGATGTAGTGTTCATATTGATCGCCATGTGGCGCCACGTTCGTTCGCTTTGGTTATGCTGTTGGTGCCCGGATGAAAACAACATATTATGTGCGGACGTTTTGAGCCGATCCGTCAATTATTAGTATTTTTGCGAATTTTTTTAAAGTGACCGATATCTCGTCAACGTTTTGCGATTTATGGTTATGATGACTATGAGCGGGCATTCGGATGTAAATGACATTAGTAGCGGACAAGACAACGACATCGATGTGTCAATGATGTGTTGTTACTGTATTCATAGTCTTGACGTAACATTTGACTCACATTTGCAGAATTACTGCATTTATATTCCTTGAATTTTTCTTTTCCATAAGTTATTATACTACAATACATGGTGTGCTCTGATATATATCATATGTCAGTAGATTACATGTACCTATGAAACATTCATTATTATGCATTTTGTGAACAGTTTTGTGTGCTTTATATGTATATATGCGATCAACCAAAATCATAGTACTTGCATGCTAATTGTAATATTTCACAGGTAAATGCAGATATTATTATAATTTCTCTTGCTGCTCATAGAGGACATGTAGGCCTACCTTGCAGTACCAAACTTGCCTCATTTTGTGCTTTATTGTGTCCATGAGTGACGAAATAAAACTAGATTTCGTATTTAATTGTTCACTTTGCTAGTGTTTACATATGCTAATTATATGCTAATTAGCCACAGTTAATCATAACATTGATAGCGTTATTACCATTGGTAAGATAAATATTATGTGATTCAGAATATGTATATATTGTAAGGGTTTTGATGAAGACTACATGTTACAGTGCATTTCATAATCCCATGGGTTGAAACAAAATCAACTCCCCCAGAAATTCAAGGCTTATCAGGTAATTACAAGCACAGTGGTTGATCACATCTTTATGTGTTTGACACCAGACAAAGACATGTGAGTGGTGAAATGTTATAACAATATTTGTTTACATCAAGTGCTCCTGTGCTCTTACAAAACACAGCCTTGATGTGATGGTGGATCCATGTATTCAACTCGGCCACTAGGGGTCTATTAACAGGTCACTCTGTATACCCGCCTGTATTGGTGTGTTAGCATGATGACTTGACCTATATACTTACAGAGCATGACCGAACCAGGTGCCAAACGTTCAGGTAAACTGATCTGGCAGCATGATTGACCGCGTGACATCCGGTGTTTATGCGACCGTGCTGACGAATGTAAAGCTGTCATTTCACCCTGAATTGGGTGTTGGCAGAGAGTGTTTGGTGTTACATGGCGACATATGCTCGTTAACATAGCAGTTTTCCAAAATGTGAGTAGATCGATTTATGTCATCAACTATTTAAACATTCGTAAGAGACACGACTCTAAAAATGTAGTATATTATATTCAGTTTGGGCACTTGTTGAGCAAATGCCAGATTAATTAATATTAAACCAGTGCAGTACTACAGAGAAACCCTTTGTTAGAGACTAGGATGGGCAAGTTTACTGTGTGTATGTGTGTGTGTGTGTGTGTGTGTGTGTGTGTGTGTGTGTGTGTGTGTGGGGGGGGGGGGGTGTGGGTGTGTGTGTGTGTGTGTGTGTGTGTGTGTGTGTGTGTGTGTGTGTGTGTGTGTGTGTGTGTGTGTGTGTGTGTGTGTGTGTGTGTGTGAGGGGGAGTGGGTGTGGGTGGGTGGGTGGGTAGGTGAGGTGTGTGTGTGTGAGGGTGTGTGGGGGTGTGGGAGTGGGCGTGGGTGGGTGGGTGGGTGAGGTGTGTGTGTGTGTGTGTGTGTGTGTGTGTATGCCCGTGCGTGAATGTGTTTGTTTATTAGATTAATTGTTAGTTGGCAGGTTGCTAGACTGCTAGTTGACAGGTTGTTATTTAACAGGCTGTTCTTTGAAAATTTGTTGGTTTATGGGTTGTTAGATAACAATTATTAATTGACAGGTTGCTAGTTGATTGATTGTTAGTGGATCATAATGGGTAGCTGTATATTTGCCTTGTCCTGTTAATTGTCATTTGACTCTGAAAACCACTTTCTAATGAAGGGTGTTTTCGTGTCTCATTAGACTTGCTTTGACACTGGTGTGACAATGTTCTAGTTATGAGCGAGGTTTTTAAACTATCTCATTGTATTAACTATCCACGGTTGTTTACAGTTAACCAACAATATAATTCTAGATCATTAAACACACAGTGATATTGTTATTCAATTATCCAAACATGTCAGAAATGTGATTATTTATACAATATTACATTGTTTCCTGTAGTAAGAATTACGACAGCACTGTCACACAGCAAATTGAATACTATTAATTTGAGATAGTTTGTATATTCACATATAGTGATTGGTAATTTAGATTGGCTACAAACTCGCTCATAGATCATAGCGATTTGGCCCCAGTGGACATTTTGTACAGTTAAATGACTAAGGAAACTACGATTCCACACATCACATCCTGGTATTTAAATAAAGTAGTGTTAGAAAATGAATTTAAATGAATAACTTTTCTGTCTTGTAATTGGCGGGCGGGCCGGCGGGCCGGCGTCCATGAGTCATTTGGCTGTTTCTAAGCAGAACGATTTGAAGATGTTATCAAGGCACGGTGACTTGCTTGACTGATCATGATAACTGTGACTCTTTCATTGGAGCCAGCCAACTATGGCAGCTGATTGTAGCAGGCGACTAGAGATCTACAACTGTCAATCCAGTTGTGTAAACTCATATAAATTACCAGGTAAATATTCCTTTAATAAATGTTAACATTTTGTTTATTCGCAGTGTTCTTCTAATTTATTACTTTAGGTAATATGCTAATACTGTATCAACATAATTGAAGTGGATGGCTAAATTGTTAATTGTCCTTATATGTCAGCTGGTCTGTAAGGAGTGGCTCACGCCAGACACTGCAGCATCAGTGTTGGGGTCAGTGATCACACGAGGCGACTCCACCACTCATGGGGCAGATTGGGCAACTGATTCCATATGGATTCAGGCTAACGGGGCAACGGCCGCCTGGAGAGGGATGGGCTCCACCAGGTCAGGAACTCGGCCTAGACGCACCAGACGATGACGAACAATAAACAGAGCATACCGGATCAGTTGCAGCCCGGAATAACAACAACCGTGCCACCCGCCCCTCACCAGGACGGCCGCGATAAATATACTACTGGTGACCAAACAAGTAAGATCTGTGGGAACGACAACATCACCATCTGAGTGTGGAACATTAGAACAATTAGATCAGCGTGGATACTAAAAGAACTCACATATGAGATGGACAGGTACCACTGGAAGTTTCTTGAACTCTGATAATTATGATGGAAGAATTTCAGCGAGACAACAACCGAAGAGGGCCACTAGCTGTATAACAAAGGTGAAGAGAACAATCATGAATACGGCTTTGGTTTTCTTGTTCACAAGGACATAACGAAATCAGTCATGGGATGTTGTCCAATATCCAGCGGATACATTTCCACCCGCCTAGTTGCAGACCCATTCAACATCACAGTAATGCAAGCTTACGCCCCAACAACTGAATACAGTGATGACCAAATAGAATGTTTCTACAGCCAACTGCGGAGAATCATCGACCAGGCTCCCAAGAAGAATATTTTAATTGTGCAGGGAGATTGGAATGTGTAAAGTTTGGCAAGGATAAACAAGAGAACTGGCTAGACATCTGCGGGCCTTTCTGAAATGCAACTATCAGGGCCTTAGGCTCCTGGAGTTTGCTACTAACAACACATTAGGCATGGCCAATACATATGGTCCTCACAAAGCATTCAGGAGATGGACATGACACTCTCCGAATGGCCAGCATCACAATTACATCGATTACAATTTGCTGAAACAGCGATTCCGGTCAGGCAAAAATACTGCAAAGACTGGGAGCTTTCCAGGTGCAGACAGGAAGTGATCGTGACTTGGTGATGACGAACTTACGTCTTCGTCTGAAAAAGATAGTCAAACCAATGCAAACAAGGAAGAAGTTCGACCTTGAAAAGCTAAAAGACTCTAAAATTACAGAAGCATTCCAAACAATGATAGGCGGGAAATGTGCACCTCTTACCATCCTTGAGGAAAAACACCAATATAGAGACCCTGACCAACAACTTCAACAATGCAGTGACTGATACAGCCAGTTTGATCTTCGGCAAACACAGTCATAAGAAGAAACCATGGGTCACCACCAAACTACTTGACATGTGTGACAAAAGAACAGTGTTGAAAAGGGGAAGAACAGCCCCGGAGGAGCCGACAAATATAAGGAAATCAACAAAGAAATCAGAAAAGACATGAAAGAAACCAAAGAAAAATGTATAGGATGGCAATGCAGTGAAATAGAAGACAAACTTAACAAGAACAATAGCAAAAGAGCATCCTAAGATGTAAAAGATCTGACGAGGGGTAAGAAATGAAGAATGAATACCATCCAAGAAAAGCCAGGAAAATGCTTCACAGGAGAAAGATATATCGTCAATCAATGGACAGAGTACTGCGCCAAGTTATACAACAGCCTGACCAAAGGAAATGGGGTGGTACTGGATTGCCCTGTGAACACAGAAGATAGTGGAGGCTGCAGTAGAGAGGCTGCAGTTAAATCCATGAAGAAAGGGAAATTAGCTGGAGTTGACAACATACCAGCTGAATTAATGCAAGCAGAGGGAGAAACTGTGACTAACATCCTCACAGCAATCTGCAATCAGATCTGGCAGACATGAGATTGGTTTACTCCATGGACCCAATCAATGGTATGCACACTTCCAAAAAAGGCAACCTACAATTGTGTCAAAACTACTGGGCAATCAGACGCATCAGCCACCCAAGCAGTCATGTTGAAAGGCATCCTTAACAGGCTCACTCCACAAGCGGAGAACATCATCACTGAAGAACAGGCCGGCTTTCGAGCAGGACACGGTACAACAGAGCAAATTATCAACCTTAAGTTTCCCCTGTGAAAAGAACTTGCAAAGCCAACAAGATCTCTACCGTGTCTTTGTTGACTTCAAGAAGGCATTTGACAAGGTATAACATGCTGCCTTATGGGCAACCATGAGGAAATACAACAGTGGTGTCAACCTTGTTCGAGTCATAGAACATCTTTATGATTCAATGAATGAGTGTAATTTTTAATTGGTCAATACGTATATTTTTTATACAAGTAGCCAATAATGAAATAATTAACATATCGCCAATTACACAGAGACATATTATACATATATCAATATCTAAGCATTTATTATGTTTTTTTAATAAAAATTACTAAGTAATACAAATATATATAGTAGATATTATAGTAGTTGACACGACGTTGCTGTATTGACCAGGGAGACTCTCACTAAGACCAAGAGGCCGCTATCGTGAGAGCCACCCTTATTTATGACAAGGCCACCAGCGCAGTCCTCATTATCTCAGGGGAATAGTTTCGCCCCACCATTGGAATCCGCCAGGGCTGTCTTCTATCACCCACTCTATTTAACATATTTGTGGAGAGAATAATGTTCGACGTCCTCGAAGATCACGTAGGAACAGCCAGCATCGGAGGCAGGAAAGTAAAAAATACGCTTTGCAGATGATGGCTTAGCAGCGGATGAACAGGAGCTAGTCAACCTAGTGAGCCGCCTCGACAAAACATCTGCGTCCTACAGAATGGAAATTAGTGCTGAGAAAACCAAGCTAATGATCAACAACATCAATGGCATTAACAAGAAGATCAATGTGAATGGATACAGATTAGAAACAGTGTCCAACTTCAAGTACCTGGGTTCAGTTGTCATTGATCCAAATCTGAGATCATTTCAAGTAATGCCCAGAAAACAACAACGCTGACAAGACTGAAACTAACTTGGAAAGATAAAAACATCACCCTTCGTTCCAAAATCAGACTGATACTATCATTTGTCATGTCAATATTTTTGTACGCATGCGAGACATGGACTCTTACAACCGAACTACAAAGAAGAGTATAAACCATGGAGGTCTTATCGAAAGATCTTTTGCATCTCATACAAGGACCATGTAACCAATGATAACGTCCGCAACATAATTAAACAAGCCATCGGGCCCTATGAAGATCTCCTAACGACGGTAAAGAGACGGAAGCTGAAATGGTATGGACACGTCTCAATAACATCCGGCCTGACAAAGACCATCCTGCGAGGTACCGTTAGGGGCAAGAAGAAGAGGAAGATATAGGAAGAGGTGGGAGGACAACATCAGCGAGTGGACTGCCAGGGCCGCAGACAGACAGAGGTGGAAACAGCTGGTTGCGAGGTCATCGGTTGTGCCCCAATGACACTCCGGGTTAAGGGATTGATCGATTGATCGATCGATCGATTGATTGATTGATTGATTGATTGATTGATTGATTGATATGTCAGCTGCGGGTGGCCCTTGTAGATTTGAGAGAGTAAATGTCATATCATCGCTACTGAGAAAACAGACCAGCATGAGATGACGTATTATAAATAATAAGTAAGATTATTTCAAATCGGAACGTACACAATATTAATAATTGCACTTATTATATAATTTCAGGTTGACGTGTTTTGGTTGTTTCAAGTCAAGATGAGATAGAAAACAAGCGTGTCCATCACCAGTGCCAGAGGACGCCTATGGTGGTCAAGAGACGACCCAAACAGTCACAGAAGTGTGCGTCCACTTAGTAAGTATTGCTAGAAATTGTCATTATCCGGTAATATCATTAAATTATTTTCTACAAAATAAAACAACATTAAGAAAGTTGTACGTATCAATGCAATAACCTCATAAGTAACATACAACACATTTTGCTTTATCTTCGAAAATGATCGCTGTCACCTCACCTGTCAACTGTCACCTCACTCAAGCAAGATACTAAGAAAGTAACATATCAGTTGAGCTTGTCTAATTTAGAACACGTTTTATTATCACTCAACAGAGCACTGTCGCGTGTACTTGTATAATTCTCTGAGCATTGGATTTTGCAACTGTGAACACAATAATATGTAAATATTAAAAGGAATCTAGTATATCCCACGTGTGAAAAATTAAATCATCATCTGGCCATGTAAAGACATGTAGCGCACACTACTGTTGGTCAAAGAACAACTGAAAATGTAACATCAGATTCGCCATTGTTCACGAATCAGGTAACGTTTGTTCCAGGTTTGTATATATTTCCTTAACAAACTTGCTAAACATAATAATACACAACACTAAACAACTGATTGTCGTTTATGAGCCTATGTTGGGAAGGTGTTTCTTTCTGGACCATTTCAATATTTGTATCAGGTTTGTGTATCTATCTGGAAATAAACTTCATAAATACATCATGCATATATGTAACAAACAAGAGAGTTTACGTTTAAGTGCTCAAGATTGAAATTATAAAGCATGGTATGTTTACTGCGTTGAATTGATGTACAGTTTGGATATTTAAGTTAATTCAGCAAATCATGTCATGACTCCCGATAATCACTCATATTCGTCACAATGGAAAGTGCACTTTGATTCCAAGCTCTCTTATGTGCGAGGCCAATCTATTGCTAAAATTGTGCCTCTGGAATTTGGGGGTTTACCCTCAATTCAAGCGACGGTCGACAGACAGCTCATTTGAAGCAGTGGACAATCAGCGACTGTTGTGGCACTGTATCTACCCCTTGGAAATCTGCCCCCCCCCCAACCCTGGATACATTACCTTCGTTACAAATGTCACAGAATGAGTGCACAGTGGAAGTGGTTTGCCCTGTCGGGGATTCCCTTGGGGATTCCCAGCTGCCGGTGATACTTGCAGTGGTTGCCAATAACGATGCAGTGAAGCAGCGTTTGCATTGTTTTACGCAACATATGGCTTTGTGTTAACACTTATTGTATTCGATTTTGTGATTTGTTTTTGGCATTGAGAGCAAATGCCCCATGACTTTAATTATTATGAAACAGTGTGGGCGGTAAACACTTAATGTAATTAATGTTGTGATTGTTTGCACGATAAACATTTGTGTGATAAGAGTAAACACTAAATGTATTAATGTATTAAAGTTTCTGACTTATTTTGCATGTCACATTCTTGTGATAATTGTTAGTTATTACATGACGAACGTGATAGTAAATACCCCATGACTATAACTATGACATGACTTTAATTGTGATTGTTTTTAATTTTTTTAATTTGTGCGTGATAATTGTATGTCATTACATGACTTCGGCACTGTCTTCCGAGCAAGTCTACCGATTCCCCCTCATCGTGACTTTGAGGCTCTTAGCCTGATTGTTCACACTTTTCAGGAACCTCTTTACGGGAATGCATTTAATCAATCAATGAAGTGTCGCCCGACGTCTGATCGCATTTCTAAAGTCTAATGTAAGGCATATTTAATTCATCAAAGGAAGAATTACTACTTTACACGGGTTAAGCGGACGTCATTTGGCCATAAATATTAATTTCAAATTCATTGCTTATGGAACAAAACTGTCTTAACACCACGTTTCATTCATTTCTTTTTCCATGTCCTAAAGGTTTTTAATTACCTGAAGAACGTTTGCTGGTCTTTTAAGGTGACTTCATCAGTATTAATGAAGATGACGTCCTGATAGGATGACGTCATCCCAGGACTATTGATTTTGATTGTATAAACTACCCAATCTAGAGAAGAAGAGAAAAGAAATATATGTAATTAATAAAACAAAATCAAAAGTAACTACATGGATCATCAGTGAAGTCAACGGGCCCCAAGCCCAAATGATTTAAGTCCAGCACGATTCAAGTCCAACTTTCATAGTTATTGAAACGATGATAAGATTTTGATTTAGGGAGGCATTTCTTGAAATATTCAATGCCAACTGCAGATAAGCGAAATTGCTTTTGTATTAGCAAATTATGGGTACATTAGGTCATGCACACTGAGCAAGATATCACCATGTCTGCCACCAAACTGTGAAGGTAGAAGACACTTCTCCCACCTGCAAGTGAAATGCAGGTTGGTGTGTGCTCGTATTCTTCTAATGCGTGATGTGCAGACGCAGCTTTGCTACCTAGGTAGTGAATGGTTAAGTACCCATGAAACCATGCTCCCCTCTCCCTCTAGATTGCCCACCCCCCAGGTTGAGTTTTCTACATATCATTTCTCTGGGAATTGTCCCTTCCTCAACGACAAAAAGGTTATGCTATCGTGTGTTCATCTTGTCGGGGGATGGCTAAGGTATTATTAATGTACGTGTCACTGACCGGCGCATTACCAACAATGGTCTCTCTGTTCTTAGCAGCTGCCACGGCAATCATTTTCTCAACGCCAATTTCGCCTACACGTGAGGCTTTCCCCGGCTACTGAAAAAAGTGTTTTTCAATTGGAAAAATAAAAGCAAAGCAAAAGCAATGAGTCATGTACTTGACGAAGAAAGTGCACGTATGTGCAATATTCGCATAATATAAGCATTGTAAGAACTTTGTTGTCGACATCCTTTTTACGTTCTTTCGTCCCAGTTTGTTGAAGGCGGTGACACTGATAATTGTACCAAAATGACACAAATCGTCCACGAAACGATACCAGTTGCATATATTAGCATACTTTATCGGTATTATGCAGCACTGCTGAACATTGTGTTCGGTGTTCGATGATGTGAGCACTAAGTAGACTAGCGTGTAACCATCAAAATGACGGGAAAAGTGGTAGACACCAAATTTCACTGCACGCAATTCGTGTATGCGCTGACATTCACAGACAAATTGGTGTTGCCAATTTAATGATCATATACAACTTCGATTCTTAAAATATTATTATTATACATTTACCTCAGAAGTTAGATGAAGATTGCTGTAATTTTTATATTACCTGTCAATTTTTGATCAAAGGTTCTTTTGGATTTTCTAATTACAGTAGTAGCTAGGTTAAGTGAATCTTTGTAGCTTTGAGAAGTCGTCTACATTTCCGGTGCGTTTATATACCCCCACATCATATATTTGTAAGCAATTTTTCTAATAGCCTCTTTTGACAGATGTTTCTTCCTGGACCTTTCCCCCTGTTTTCTTAATGGAACAAATCTCTCAGTAATGCCCTTACTTTCACGTTAAACAAATCCAGCATTCTGTTGCCGTCTAGTTCTTCAGCAAACTATTCCAATCAATATGTGCTACATATGTCCTCATTTCTTTATGTTTGCCTGTGTTGAAGTTCCTCCTCCAATGTTTTTTATATGTATTCTCTGTTTTTACTTGTATATTTAAATGCATCTGGTTATGATCAGTGGAACCCAAAGGTTCATGTACTTTAACATTGTCAACTAATTCATTTTGAGAAGACACAATTAAGTCACATTTCCACCTCTGGTTGGTTCCAAGACATGTTGAGTAAGGAAACAATCCTGTGCTAGAGGTAGAAACTGATAGTCGTCACCCAACACTCCCTAACGATTTCGATTGTATATGGTCAAGGCTAAAATCACCCTTTTGTAGTTTTACATCTTCCTCTTGTCATAAGTTTGGGCTATGATAAACTTCTCCTAATGTTAATGTTGAGTTCTTGGTAAATGTGTTACACCAAATTGCTTCTTCACAATCTGCTTCACTTTGCAGTGTTATTTCATATGCTTGGATATATTCTTTAATATATAACATTACTCCACCTCCCCTTCTTTCTCGTCTATCCTTCGTAAATATTACATAGCCTGTCAGTGCTAACTTTGTTTACCCATGATTCTGTGAAACCTATTACTTGAGGGTCATTATCTGCTACCATAATGTCTAAATCGCTTTTTCATTTACTATGCTCCTGGCAATTAAGCACACACATTTAAGTTAATTTTCCGAAATTATTGGTGAACATTTATTTGGATGTGTATTTGTACTCCGTTGAGTTATCTCTGTCTGTTCCCCCTGCGCATGTTAAACTAATTTACGGTGCCTGTGCCTTCGTCGACAATCTTGACAAACTCACACACAAGAACTGCAGCACCCTTCCCAGTCAGATGAAGCCCATCTTTTTTGAAAAAGTCATCTCTTCCCACACAGTTTAGCCACATGTCTACGATGCTTACTCCCTCCTCCACATATACCTTCTGTACTTGTGTGTTGATCACCATCCTCCTACAATTTCTATACTCGTGGCCCTTGCCTCCCATAACTGGTAATATAATCCAACACAATCTGCCCAATTCGTGCCTCTTTATGTGTCTTGACCAACCTTCTGTACTTACTAACGACGGTCGACGTTCCCTCCTTCTCGGCATTATTCGTTCCCACATGCACAAGAACAGCACATCCTGTGTCACCACCCATTACCTGTCCTGCTACATCCTCTATTTTGCCCCTGGTAGGCATGATGTCATCTCCTCTGTTTTACAACTTTGTCTACTGTGCCAATTATATAATCCCCCATGAATATCCGGGCTTTCCTCGCCTTCCCTGGTGAAACTACACCAACGAAGCTCCTTTTACCATTCCCTTGCTGCACACGCTGCTCCTTTCTCTTCTATAATCAATATCTACTGTCTTACCAGCTGGCAATCTCTCTACACTCATCCCGTTGTTGACTGTAACCGCTGCAACGCGGACAAGCACTCACGATATTAACGTAACTAAGTTCCGACTAAGACAATTTGTCGCTCGAGAATACCAATTTATGACATTTCGTAGCTACTATGTAGTAACTCAGAAAGGACAAAATAAAATTCAATTGTTTGACGTACTTCACTGCCACATAATTTTGACTCCTTTTTTCTGGAATTCGCTCAAAGTAGGCACCCCTGAAACCAAGCTAGCTGCGCATCGGTCTGCACATCGTAGTCGCAACACGAAGTCAACACAACAGTTATATTGTTGATTGAAACTACGTCTATAATGCCAACAGTAAATACAAGTGATACGTTTATTGGTAACTAGCCGAGTTGTCCGGCGTTGCACCATAATGAATAATTGAGTAGATACTACAAACACGGTGGCTCATACGAGATTAATTATTAGTTGAAGCCTCCATGACCCATAATGAATTCGTTGGTTTTCTATGAAATAGTTATTCTATACATTATATATTAATATAAAAGTATACATGTGTATGTTTTGTGATTGTGTGAAATTGTCTTAGAATATATGTATGTGTATATTTTGCATTGAATGCATATATTACCAGTGTTATGGGTCAGTGCAGATTGATTTGTAAACTATATCAAACTCAACATCCTTTAACTTTTCTAATTACATTCCGTCGTCAACAAATTGTAGAATTTTTCTTGTTGTGTCTTGCGTCACATCTTTATATAATAATAATATTAAGTACAGTGTAAGTGTTATTACTCATTTATGTGGTAACCTACTAAAATTTGGTTTCCAATGTTTGAATATCTTCATCTACCAGTAATGTTTGTGTCATCCTATTAGGCAACCATTTAGCTATCCGTTTAGTTATATTATCCCCTACACCACTAATTTGTTCAGTGGATTACTTTAGTAGTTTATGCGGATTCTTCATAGACTCTTGGAAAGCCAGTGTCTTTATGCACTTGTTGCTTGTTGCTCAATCTTATTCACTCGTGAGGCTAGAGCTGCTGTCATACTCTAATTAGATTTGTTATAATTCCGTTTTCAAAAACAAAGCACTTTCCGACCTCCTCTCCCAGTTATCATAGCTCAATAGCCTTTAGATTTGTGTGTATTTACTGGATAAAATACGTTTACATGTTATTACGTCGGGTAGATCATGCCTGTTTCTGGTTTATGCATTATTAAGAGGGTTGTATACGGATAAGTACAATCAGTCATCGTACATGATCTGTCGGTCAGAATGCGAAAACTGTGAAAAGGCGTTGCTGTAGAAGGAAAGCTAAGATGATTCACTGTTGGGAAAAGGAGATTGGACGTGGCCATCATGTTCGAACTGTGTGATTTATCTGAACATTTCAAAGGTCGCCCTTGGGAGCAGTTAAGTTGTTTCGCAGTTAGATATGTGAGACCGACCACATGCATTAGTGTAATGTATGACCGGTGGATGTAATGTGACTTAGCTATTTCTGGACATTTGGTCATTGGTTGGAGACTGGTATGTTATACTTACGTAGCTAAGTATAACTTATAACTCGTCAATGTTGTGTTGATCCACGAATTGATTTGTGTTGTTTCTTTCATGAGGTACTATCCCATTTTTTTCTGCTAGCTATCGAAATATTTGAGAGTCATTTTGTAATAGGAATTATGATTATACACAATTCAGCATTGTAATATTTCAACACTGCTTTTACGCCAAACATTTATGTAACTTTGTTATCCGTTTCTCTATTTACTCTACCTTTCCTGTCTCCCATTGGAATTCCGTGATGTAATCCTGAGCTGCACACGCGTTTGTGCGTGTGTGCGTATGTGCGTGCGTGTGTGTATGTATGTGTGTACAAGTTGTAAGGGCTCTGTAATTGTGACGTGACGGTTTTTTACGTCGACGACTTTTATGCGACGAATGTTATTCATTATGTAAACAGTTATTTTCATTATATATTTGTATCTGTCTGATGCTGTGTTGTTGTGTAGCCGTCAGTAAGCCGTTGATCCATGTAATTTTAGGATAGGAATTATGTCGGGTGGATCGATTGGTCCGTTACCTGCCTCAGCTGATGAAACAACTCCCTTGACATCAGGGCTAGCAGCTGGAGGAGAAATGAAACCAGGCCAAGAAGCTGGAGAAGAAGAGAGGTCAGGCCAATATTCTTCACAAGAAGATGCTGGGATTGAAAATACATCAGACCGGTATGGTGAAATACATTTTGAAGAATCCGAAAACGTAACTGCACATGTGCCATATAATAACAAGTTGACAAAACATGTCTTAAAACAAAATCATGCAGATGCCGACAATATGCTAACTGAATGAACTGGTTGGCTCGTGGAGGACGCAAACATAATTAGTACAGGAAGACATTCAGAACTGGAATTGCATTGAGCATCACTGCGATGAGTAATAAGACATATAAGACATCTTCTGTTCTTAATACCTAGACGTCTTGGGTGGGGACATAACAAGCAAAAATCTTACACTTGTGGACGACAGAATAGTAGTTAACAACTTTAAAGCAGTTGGAGTTTGATAAAGTATATTTTGAGACAAACGAACGTTGTCTTTAAACACGAACGGAGAGTTGCGTTGTTCAAAAACTAATTGATTTGTACTGTATCTTTCATGAGCAACCATTATATTACTGTACTGTGGTGACAGTCCACTGGTTAACGCAATCATAGTGAGTTATTTTGCAAAAGGAATTATAATTATACACAATTCAGCATTGCAATATATATATATATATATATATATATATATATATATATATATATATATATATATATATATATATATATGTATATTCACTTTTATTCTGGTGGCACACCTGTACCCACATAACATGGTGACCTACACTCGGCAGGAACTGTTCAACCATAGCATTGCCAGTGTCACTGGCGGCAAGCTGCCTCAGCTTTTGTTCGACACGATAAAGGACAATGGAATGTGTGCGTTCACACGAAGGTGCAGCGCCGGTCGCAATCGCCAACGTACAATTCGTCCAATAATTGGACGTCGACCCGGCTTTGTACCTACTTACCACCAACGCGGCGTCAACTACGTGAACATTATACCACTGAAACCGAAAAACTGTCAAACTCAAAGAGAAATACAAACCGTTGCCAACGATTGTGTGAAGCGTTCCCCCAACGTAGCATTGATCAATGCAAGATCTGTCCGAAATAAGACGCTCCCAATAAACGAGGACATCATCGAACACGAATGGGATGTGTTGGCTATCACAGAGACGTTGCTCAAGAAGACCGGAGACGAAGCGATCTTTGCGGAATTGGCGCCTCCTCGCTACACCTTCCAACACGTAGCACGTGCCTCTGGTCCCGGCGGCGGAGTTGCCATCGTACACTGCAACACATTCAAGACTAAGAGCCTTCCAAAGCTGCCGTTCACAACCATCGAGCTTCTCCGTCTACAATTCACCAACCCGCACTTGTTGACATACAACGTCTGGGTCGCTTATCATCCGCCTTCATCAAGTAAGACATCTGGAACAACATCGAACTTTTACGCTGAACGCAACTATTCATCGAGGCATCCATCTCCGTCATTCTTACCGTCATTGTTGGTGATTTCAACGTTAATTTTTACGATCATATTAAATCAGAACCAATTCGCACTCTACTTGAATCGTTCAATCTAACTCAACACGTACATTCGCCGACGCATCAAACTGGACACATATTGGATCTAGTGGTCAGTCATACTGACGACAACTTCATTACTTCCGTCACTGTTCATCCTGACTTTCTGCCTTACCACCATCGCATTGAACTCGCATTAAGTGCACTGAAACCTGCAATTAAAACTGCGATGATTGCAAAGCGGAACTTCAGGAACATTGACATTGATGCACTCCGAAACGATCAAGTCTGTGTGTGCTGACATGACATTAGGTGACATTGTGTGCGGGCGCGAATGCTCGACAAGCAGAGGAATTGATGGCGATGTACAACACCTATCTCACTGAATGCCTTGACAAACACGCCCCATGGCGCAACGTGAGACAATACACCACATCGCTGGTACGACTCTGACATCAATGACGCCAGGGAAAAGAAACGGAAACTGGAGAATGTGTGGAGGAGAACTAAACTGGAAATTCATCTGCAATTATATGTCACCGCCCGTGAAGAATGTACTGTTTTGATATCCGCACACAAAGCGGATTTCTGTAAAAACCGCTTACAAAAGGCAAACAACAAAACCATGTTTCGACTATTGAAATCCCTTGATGGCCAGCGCAAACAACAACATCCCGAATTCCACTCGACGGCCCAAGGATGTGAACTATTTTCACATTTCTTTAGTGAAAAGGTCGATAAACTCATGTCGGGTTTCAACACCATCGATGGGCCAACTGATGAAAAACCTTGTTTCACTGACTGTATCCATGTATTCGATCCAACTGCGAACGCAGAGATCACAGCGATCTGTGGTGCTACTGACAAAACGTGTGTATTGGATCCTCTCTCTGCTAATCGGCTAAGGGACCATATCACCAGTATTGTGTCGGTCATCACAATGATTACAAATACCTCTCTTGATGAGGCAGTCATGCCATGGCTGCTTAAGCATGCAATTGTCCGTCCATTGCTGAAGAAGCCATTACTTGACAAAGACATCCTGAGTAACTACCGACCAGTCAGTAACCTCACACAACTATCCAAGGTAATTGAGAAAGTAGCCGCGCTTTGGATAATGACGCACGTTTCTGCTCAGCAAATGGTTGAGTGCTTTCAGTCGGCGTATCGAAAAAAACATTCGACTGAAGCCGCGCTACTGTACGTTACAAGTGCCATCAAAACAAGGAACAACTTTCGTTCTCGTTGATTTTAGTGCGGCGTTCGACACAATAAACCATGACATCTTGATTAGGCGATTACGTTTGCGTTACGGCTTCGTTAGCAAAGCACTAGACTGGATTATATCGTATCTGCAAGAGCGGACGCAGCGAATAGTAATCGGTGGCCAATCATCGAGTACAACTACTCTGACGGCGGGTGTCCCGCAAAGCTCTGTCATTGGACCACTGCTCTTTTCCTGTACGTCCAGCCTATTGGCGACATTATTCGAGCCCATTGACTATTCTTTCACCACTATGCTGATGACTTACAGATCTACGGTTGTTGTGCAGCAAATGGAGGATTGTATAGATGACATAAAACGATGGATGGCATGGAATTATATATATGCGTATGAATGACGGCAAGACACAGTATCTTCCATTTGTCTGCGGCTGCACTCATTGATGGCAGTGTGATTCGTGTTGGTGTTTTTACAATCATAGCATCGCGATGTGTTCGAAATCTCGGTGTCTTCACTGACAGGCACCTAGATATGAAAAAGCAAGTGTCTCAAACCGTCAATGCATGCTCATTCTACCTCCGCCACATCAATCAAATCAGCCGTTTTTTTTACCCGAACCCACAAAGGAACGCGTAGTCAATGCAATCATCACATCGAGGTTTGACTACTGCAATGCACTCTTCTACGGCACGTCTGTAGTTAACATTGCGCGTTTGCAACGAATGCACAATTCGGCTGCCAGATTGATTATGCGTCGTCCACGTAGCGACAGTGCCAGGCCCTGTTACAAGAACTTCACTGGCTGCCCATGGCACGCAAAGTCGATTTCAAGATACTGGTACTTACATACAAAGCCATGCACGACGAAGCGCCAGTGTATCTGTGTGAACTCGTGCGCCCAAATCAACCGGGAAGAGCACTGCGCTCTGCCAGCAGTAACAGTTTGGAAGTGAAGAACACCCGTACCAAGGCTGGGGGCGGCTCGTTCGCAGTGGCTGCGGCGTCTCTGTGGAACACTTTACCTAACTTTATTAAAACCTGTGACACTCTCGGCAGCCTCAAATGTCGACTAAATACACATTTCTATCGTATTGCGTATTAGCGTATATTGCAGAAGAACATTGTCCTCTACTCTTAGCAATTTAATTATGACTATTCCAGTAATCTTATTCATGATATTTAACATTATTTTACTAATTGTTTTTATCACTTAAAATAGCACTTTTTAAAAATATTTTACTAAATTATTAAATTATTTATTATTATTATTAATCATACATATACATTTATTTATTAGTATTACTGCTATACTTTTTTATTTTGTAGCAGCTAATATATATTATTTACATATTTATATATTTATTTAGCTATTTCCTTATTTACCAATTCTACACTATTTTATTGCTGTATTTATTTTAAATAATTCTTATTACTAGTAGTATTTTAAATACATTTACGTGTTATATTGCAATTTTACACTATTTTATTGAATTTAATATGTTGTGAAGCGCCACGAATAATTTTGGATCTGGATATATATATATATATATATATATATATATATATATAGATACACATATACGTATATATATATATATATATATATACATATATGCATATATACGTATATATACATATATGCATATATACGTATATATATATATATATATATATATATATATATATATATATATATATATATATATATATATATATATATATATATATATATATATATATACAATATATATATATATATACAAACGTATATATGTATATATATATATAATTATATTATATCACAGTGTTATCCGTTTCTCTATGTAGTCTCCCTTTCTTTCCTCCATTGGAATTCCATAATGTAATTCGCAGCTGAAAAGTAGTAAACTATTATCACGTTTTCTATTTCTGCGATACATCTTATTCATTAATACACATTTTTATTCCTATGATATGTTTCTATATATCTAGTCCTGAGTTGTTATGTAGCCGTTGTTCAACCGTTGGTCCATTTAATTTCAGGATCTGCCACACAGTAGAAGAGAGAACTGGCCAAGAAGCTGAAGCAGAAGAGAAATCAGGCCAAGAAGCTGGAGCAGAAGAGATATCTGTCCATAAAGCTGGAGCAGTAATGAGACCAGGCCAAGAAGCTAGTGCAGAAGTGCAACTGGAACAAGTCATAAATGGATGTGTGCAAGGTTGGTGGATTTACCTTTTCCAACATTTCAATTCCAATATTTGTTATACCTTTTCTTAATATGTTTTGTGTCTTCCTTTCCGGTAAGGGCGGGTCGCCATACATCAATGATACATTATTAGACTCTCAATAGGCCAATGGCTTCCTTGCCCACCTGTCACCTGGAGGTTGTTGCCATGGTTGGCAATAGTATTAAAGTGCCTATGACACAGTTCTTTTGTTTACACAAATATTAGCCAATTAAAATAGGTTCACGGTAATTCGAGCCGCGACTGCATACACATCCGCTATATTCGTCATTAATTTAAATCGAATGATTCGTTATCTGCCGCAGATGATGAAACAACTCCCTTGATGTCAGGCCAAGGAGCTCAAGCAGCAGCAGAAGCAGCAGAAATATCAGACCAAGCAGCTGAAGCAGAAGAGAAATCAGCCCAAGAAGCTGCAGCAGAAGAGAGATGTTGCCAAGACGCTGGAACAGAAGTGAGAACTGGCCAAGAAGCTGAAACTGAAGAAACGTCAGGCCAAGAAGCTGGAGCAGAAGAGAGATATGGCCAAGAAGCTGGAACAGATGAGACACCAGGTCCGGAAACTGGAGCAGAAGAGAAATTCGGCCAAGAAGCTGGATCAGAAGTACAACGGGAACAAGTCATAAATGGATGTGTGCAAAGTTGGTGGATTTAACTTTTCCAACGTTTTATTTCCAATATTTGGTATACCTTGTTTTTAATATCCTTTATGTCTTCCTTTCCGACAAGGGCGGGTCGCCTTACATCAATGATACATTGTTAGACTCTCATCTGTCATATGGGGCTTGTTGCCTTGGTTGGCAATATCATTAAAGTGCCTATGACAAGTTTGCTGCAAGTTTTATCTTTTCACACAAATTTTAGCCAACTAAAATACCTTCTCGGGAATACGATCCGCGACTTTAAACACAGCCGATATATTCGTCATTAAATTGAACCGAATGATTCGTTACCACAATCAGATGATGAAACAACTCCCTTGATATCAGCCCAAGGAGCTGGAGCAGAAGAGCAACGGGAACAAGTCATAAATGAACGTGTGCAAGGTTAGTGGATTTACCTGTTCCAACATTATATTTTCAATATTTGTTATACCTTCTTTTGAATATGCTTGCTGTCTTCCTTTCCGGTAAAGGCGGGTCGCCATACATCAATGATACATTATTAGACTCTCAGTAGGCCAATTGCTTCCTTGCCCATCTCTCATCTGGAGCTTGTTGCCTTGGTTGGCTTTATTATTAAAATGGCTATGACACGGTTGCTGCAAGTTTTATTTTTTACACAACGTTTAGCCAAACAAAATACCTTCACGGTAATACGATCCGCGACTTTACACAAAGCCGATATATTCGTCATTAAATTTAATTGAATGATTCGTTACCTGCCTCAGATGATGAAACAACTGCCTTGATATCAGGCCAAGGAGCAGAAGCAGCAGCAGAAATAGAAGATATATCAGGCCAAGAAGCTGGAGCAGAAGAGAGATATGGCCACAAAGCTAGAGCAGAAGAGATATATGGCCAAGAGGACGGAGAGCAAGTGAGACCACGTAAAGAGGACGGAGCGGAAGCAGAAGCAGAAGAGATATCAGGCCAAGAAGCTAGAGCAGGAAAGATATTTGGCCATGAAGCTGTAGCGGCAGAGAGGTCAGGCGAAGAAGCTGGAGTAGACGAGAGATATGTCCAACAAGCTGTAAAAGAAGTGCGACCAGGCCAAGAAGCTAGAGCAGAGCACCGGGAACAAATCAAAAATGGATGTGTGCAAGGTTGGTGGATTTACCTTTTCCAACATTTTATTTCCAATTTTTTTCATACCTATTTTTTAATATGCTTTTGTTTTCCATAAGGGCGGGTCGCCATAAATTAATGATACAGTATTAGACTCTCATTATGCCAATGGCTTCCTTCCCACCTGTCATCTGGATCTTGTTGCCATGGTTGGCAATATTATTTAAAGTGCCTATGACACAGTTGCTGCAAGTTACACTTTTTTTTACACAACTTTTAGCCAAATAAAATACTTTCATGGTAATTCGAATCGAGACTTTACAAACAGCCGATATATTGCCCATTAAGTTAAATTGAATGATTCGTTACTTGCCTCAGATGATGACACAACCCCCTTGATATCAGACCGAGGAGCAGAAGCAGCAGCAGAAGATATATTAGGCCAAGAAGCTGGAGCAGAAGGGAGATCTGGCCAAGGAGCTGGAGCAGAAGAGAGACCAGGCCTAGAAGCTAGAGCAGAAGGGAGATCTGGCCAAGAAGCTAGAGCAGAAGAGCACCGGGAACCAGTCATAAATGGACGTGGGCAAGGTTGGTGGATTTACCTTTCCTAACATTTTATTTTCAATATTTGTTATATCTTCTTTTTAAGATGCTTTGTGTCTTCCTTTCCGACTAGGGCGGGTTGCCATACATCAATGATATATTATTAGACCATGAATAGGCCATTTCGTTTTCTTTCATCTATAGCTTGTTGCCTTGGTTGGCAATAATTTTTGAAATGCCTATGACACGGTTGCTGCAATTTCTAATTTGTGTAAACAACGTTGAACCAAATAAAACACCTTCACAGTAATAAGATCCGTGTCTTTGCACACAACCGATATATTCGTCATTAAATGTGATAATTCGCATATATCTCACAGCAAATTCTTCTAATCCAATCGCATCATTTTGTGATGTCAGCGGGGGAATGTTTCACGAAGCATTATACGTAACAAAGTATTGTTCCCCACTGGCATCATTTCCGGTTTCTCTTTCTCTCTCTCTCTCTCTCTCTCTCTCTCTCTCTCTCTCTCTCTCTCTCTCTCTCTCTCTCTCTCCCTCTCTTTCTCTCACTCAAAAGAAAACTTTCGTTTCCTGGCGGCATTGGCAAACTGTTCTAAGATATAACTATTTACATATCTAATTCGCCAAAAATTAACATATGTACTAGTTTTAAATTCATAGCCACTTTAAATCACACACCAAAATAGCGGTACTGAAATATATAAATTCCCTACCTATTCTAATGAATAAAAAAAAAAATGTCTTGAAACAAATTACATGTGTGCATTTGTAGTCAGTAAATATGTATACATAGCATAGTGTATCAGTAAAGGTGGAAATATTAAACGCTGTTACATGTTTTGTTATAGTCATGAGTACACGAACATGATAAATCGGACATATATGAAGCAATTTTATCGGGAACAGGGAATATTGTATGTAATATACGTTACATGCCATTGGAGTGATTCATTGAGGTTACAACGGAAAGCAAACGCAAAGTTGCATATAACTGAATGATGTGTTTGCGCAGCACTCATGTTACTGAATAGTGTGTTTGAAACGCCGGAGCGGTGCTTATTAAGGAGATCCAAAGAGGAAAGAAAAGTGCATGGACATATGTCTATCTTTCTTCAGGAAGGAACATGAGTTGTATATGTGTACATATACATTTTGATTAATCTTCATCTTCGTTATAGGTGTACTATGTCATTATAATATGAAAAATAATTCATAGAAATGTATGTTATGTAAACCAGTATGAAAACATTTCGATTCACCAGTTCCTGTAAGAATAGGAACGATACGAAAAATAAGTAATGTCCAAATTCAATGTGTGTCACATACAACCAAAGACAGCCTTGTAGGTACGAAAACTACCGGATATAGTGTCGAGATTCCAAGTAAATATAATTGTTATGACAATTCTATAACCGTCAAACGATACCTTTTATATTAGACTGTCAATCATCTTTGTGAACCGTGGTTGCTAGTCTGCTCTCTACCCCAATTAGGAACGTGTATTTGAACTTGTTCCGTCTTAACCAATGACATTTATTGTTTTGTCGTTTTGGCTGTGGACAAATCGTGGCTGATCTAACAAGTAATGTTCGGAAGAAAGTTAAATAAACCAAACAACCTAGAACGTGAGAGGAAAACATTTAAACGTAAAAATATGTAGATCGAAATAGGCATAGAGCATCAGCATTCTTTTCAATCAGTCCCATATCACACATGTGTGTCCATGTAATTAGTTATATCAAAACAGTCCACAATTGTTTGACAAATGTCATGTGAATGATCCCTTACCGTCATATAATATTAATACTAGTTCATTTTGTTTGCAGTATGCAAAAGTAAATAATCATTTTAATGCGATCTCTTTGATTACTTGGACATTATATTTTGTTAATTTGAGTACTTTTCCATTTTCTTTATTTTCTTGACATTCGATGAATATATATATATATATATATATATATATATATATATATATATATATATATATATATATATAGATATATATATATATATATATATATATATATATATATATATATATATATATATATATACATATATGTATATATATATATATATGTATATATATATATATATATATATATATATTATAAACACGTAATTCCGGTTATACCTACCCCAGTAAAGTATAATCGGAGTTTTTTCAAATGGTAATTGAATGCCATATTTCTTTATTATATGTGTTTATTTGCTTTCAAATAAAAAAAATTAAGAGGATATCAAATACATCACAGATAATTAGACGTGTAAATTACAGGACACTCAAAATGTAAATAAGCTACTAGGCTATATAACATAAAACAGTTTCCATAATAGCAAATGTCATATCTGCCTGAGATGACTGGGGGCCATGGGGTAGATTGAGGTACATGGGATAGTAACAGGAACAGGTTGATTACAATCAAATATACCCTAACATACAATCACTAAGAATAATGTTTTTGCCATGTATTTATGCTAGTACAGTTGCAACACAGGTTCTGTTTCGTACAAAAAAAATCAAGGTTGGAAGAGCAGCCTGGCAATAGCTTGAGCATACCCTACTAGAGGAACAAGGTATGCATCTGCAAGGAAAACAAAAACTATAGCATGGCAGAGCTCCTCAAATTGGTTATTGAGGTGCCAAGCAAGTGCTATATTCCATAGCCTAAGAAGATGACTTCGCTTTAATCTGCTGCTCACACCTGACAGAATTTCCCAACAAGAATTGCCCAGGTTATTGTTTTACAAAGCATATCCCTCGTAAAGTACTATACATGATGATGCTTTGTTGACAAATTATGACTGTAAC
Source organism: Lamellibrachia columna (assembly GCA_963662155.1). Lineage (NCBI taxonomy): Eukaryota > Metazoa > Annelida > Polychaeta > Sabellida > Siboglinidae > Lamellibrachia > Lamellibrachia columna. The sequence continues at coordinate 45,542,037 of OY759263.1, read as the reverse complement.
AATTGTTATATGAGAGATCACGGATGTATTATTAAAAATATATTTTTAAATGGTATGGTGGTTTATTTCATATTTATGATATATTTTAAGTATTTTTAAGTTCATGTAAGTTGTGATAACCAATTGATTTGAAATTGCATTATATGATATGACCAGTTAGCTATGCGGTCGTGAACATTATATTGATAAGTTCAGTTAGTAACTGTCTAGGTCAGTCTGAATGTTACAAAGTCTGATAGTTTTAACGATAAAATCATATAAAATAGTATACACAATCCATTCTAACATATCGACCGTCCAAATGTGTTTTAATGAACGAGTTTAAACAATATACAATGTCATCATCATGCAAACATGATATTCGGGGCGAAACATTACAATTTTACAAATAACGGTCGTCAAATTATACTTACAAAAACATGACGCATCAAAAAAGTGGGCGGTCAAAATGTTAGAATAGATATAGTTTATACTTTATAACATGAACTTAATATAACTACGATCAGACTGTGTACATTGACAGTTTTTCAATATAATAAAAATTTTACATTGTTTTGCATAAATCTCAGATTTCTGGAATAACTTTATTTCTATGACTTCCACTATAATTATTTCAAATGAGTTAAACTAATTGTCTAATAACACAACCAAATCATGGTATCAGACAAGAACACTTATCCACACAACATAGTTGTATTCACTGCATTTGTGCATTTCTGCTCTGAATAACATACAGATTATACAAAGCCACAATTATCCTGAACCTTGATCTTGTGAACCAGGAATAATCGTTGGGCTGATTCAACTTGATCATGCATTTGAACCTTGACCTTGTGAACCAGATTCATTCTGATTATGCAATTGAACCTTGACCATGTGAACCATAAACCGTTGTAGGGCTGATTTAATCTGATTATGCAGTTGAACTGCTCTCAGTGAGTTCGACTCGGTGCCTGATGAGTATGTAGAGTCAAACTTTTGCTCATCCATTGAGTGGAAAACATAATTATCCTGTCTGCAATCACTGTTTTTCATAACGTCAGCACATTCACTGATTTCAGGAATCAAGCTCAACATTAACGAGCCAAAGGAAATGCGTGATGCATAGAAACACATCTTCGTGTCTGAATAAACAATTTTAAATAACAAATTGATGCTCATGTAAACATACAGTACTAAACTAGCAACAATTTCAATTGCTCATCTTCCGGCAATCTAATGTAGTCATTGTCGTTTGCTTGCTGAACATTGGACCATCGCCAAAACGACCACAAATGAAGCAGTACATATCACTGGCTAAGATAAAGTTCGAATACACAAGGTACATTTCGAAATAGTGATTCCACCAAGAATGGGTAATAGACTAACATGCTGTCAATAAACATGTACTCTCATGTACTGTTTACTAGAGCTAGTGACCTAAATCAGTCCGATTTCTATTCTCTGGCCAAACATTTAAAGGATGACATTTTCAGTTTGATTAAAATACAGAGCTTGCTATAAACAACATACATACTGCCTTATTGGAAATGGATCTGTCAAAACATTATTGAAATTCTACTACCTGGTGAACAAGATCATTGCTGCCCGATGATGCGACGATCGCTGTCATAATGGATGTTTTGTATACCTGCTAGGCAGGCTAGTTCACGACTCTGCAAGCCGATCCTGTCTGAACAATGTCTAGTGCAGAATCGGCAAGCATAATTCGTTTACATACATCTTTATATAATAATTAATAAAAATTATATTGACGCGTCAAATTTGAGTATATATATATATATATATATATATTATATATATATATATATATTAAATTTTGCGGCGTCAATATAATTTGTATTAATTATTGTATAATGAATGTATGTAAAGGAATTCTATACTGTTATGTCAATTTTTATATTATGATCAACAATTATAATACGCAGCTTTGTTATAAGAAGAAGTAAATGCCGCGGCAAGGACTCGCAGGATATAAAAAGTAAGTATCACAATACATGCGTACATTTGAAAACGTGTGCCATGCTAATTAGATAGGTCATATTCAAACAAACGCTGTCTGATCTTACCTGAAGTCCATCTGCCCAGATGGCATGTGGACGCCATTGGCTTATCGGGAGTCCAACAATTTGTAATCTAATTGTAACCCGCCCTTCTGAGATATTTTTTTAGTTTTGTCATTAACCATATTCACGCTGCTAGCATTAACACAATGTGTATATAATCTGTTCCATTAATGTATTGTCCTCTGTGAGAAGGAGTACTTTATAATATATAATCTATACTTCACCAACGTTACTTCATGTCCTCTATTTCTTCCATCTCAACTGAGAACAAAATATTTCTATCAATATGTTCATATACATTCAAAATCTAAAAAATAAGTATCTCCTCTTAACCTCCTTGTCTCTAGGGTTGTTAAACCACATTATTTTAGGCTTATTCCTTTACTAGAGTCTCTCTGTTTCCACATATGTTACATTTCTCCTAATCTACCCAAGACTTTGAATACCATTTGAAGCTGCAATACCTCTGAAACGTTCATATCAGCATTTATTGTTTATCCTAAGTTCTTTACTTTTATGGTAGTAAGTACAACAGTATCTCCGGTTTTATAATTTATACCCAAGTTTCTGTGTCATGTGTGTATGCATTTACACATCCCAAAACTTAATAACATCTGCCATTTTTAGACCACTTAACTAATTTGTCTAGATCGTTCTGTAAATGTTGTTTATCTCCATCATTTTTAATATTTAAGAAATGTTTTGTGTTATCTCCATATTTCAGTATCTTTCTTGCTATGTCATCGTTCAAGTCATTGATATATATATTAAGAATAATAAAGGTCCTAATACTGATTTAACAAGATTTGCCATCCAAGCCAAAGGCCCAGATGGCAAGTGGACAAGGAAGCCATTGGCTTATCGAGAGTCCAACAATGTTCATCTACTTATAGCCCGCCCTCCTGAGATATGTATCAACCTTGTTTTTAAACATATTCACGCTGCTAGCAGTTACACAATCTGTAGACAATTTGTTCAATTAATTTATTGTCCTCTGTGAGAATGAGTGCTTCCTGATGTCCAATCTACATTGATCCTTTACTAATTTTACCTCATGTCCTCTAGTTCTGCTATCCTTCTTGAGTGAGAAAAACATATTTCTATCAATATTTTCATACCCATTCAATATCTTAAAAACTTCAATCTGATCTCCTCGTAACCTCCTTGTCTCTAGAGTTGTTAAACCACATTCTTTCAGGCGTTCTTCATAACTAAGGTCTCTCAGTTCTGGAATCATTTTAGTTGCTCTCCTTTGTATGCGTTCAAGCGTATCTATATCCTTCTTACGATATGGTCTCCATGCTTGTATACAGTATTCAAAATGAGGTCTAACTATTGCTTTATAAAGAGGTATAATTAACTTTTTTTCCTTGTATGTTATGTTTCTTCTAATCAATCCAAGAATTTGAATACCCTTTGAAGCTGCAATACCACACTGCTCTGAAACTTTCATATCAGCGCTTATTGTAACTCCTAAGTCCTTTTCTTTTACAGTAGTACCCAGAACAGTATCTCCCATTCTATAGTTTACATTCAAGTTCCCATGTCCTGTATGTAGGCATTTACATTTCCCAAAATTTAACAACATCTGCCATTTCTCAGACCATTTCACTAATCTGTCTAGATCGTTTTGTAAATGTTGTTTATCACCATCAGTATTAACCTTTCTAAACAGTTTTGTGTCATCCGCAAATTTCAGTACGTTACTTGTTATACTGTCGTCCAAGTCATTGATATAAATTAAGAATAATATAGGTCCTAATACTGATCCTTGAGGTACCCCACTCAAAACGGATTTCCAATTTGAAACTTCTCCATCTACTACAACTCGTTGCCTTCTGTCAGTCAGCCATTGTTCTATCCAGTCAGTTATGCTATCCCCGATACCATGGGCTTTTAATTTAAGTAGTAATCTTTGATGTGGCACTTTGTCAAAAGCTTTCTGAAAATCTAAGTAGATAATATCTACTGGCGATCCCACGTCTATCCACTTAGTGATTTCTTCCAAAAAACATAACATATTTGTTAAGCATGACCTCGCTTTAAGGAATCCATGTTGAGATGAATTTAATAATTTATGCTTAACGAGGAAGTCCACCATATGGTCTTTAATTAACCTTTCTAATAATTTACAAATCACTGACGTTAAACTCACTGGTCTGTAATTCTCTGACTTATTTCTCGAACCCTTTTTAAATAATGGTATGATGTTTGCTTCTTTCCATTCAAACGGAACAACTCCCTCTTTGACAAGTTGAATACTCTTGCAAGTGGTATACTGATTTGTTCTACTGTTTCCATTAGTAATTTTGGAGGAATCCCATCCACTCCCGGTGATTTGTTATCCTGCATTGCCTTTATTTGATCCTTATGGTACCCCACTCACAACTGATTTCCAGCTTGAAACCTCTCAATCTACTACAACACGCTGCCTTCTGTCAGAAGCCATTGTTCTATCCAGTCAATTATGCCATCATCGATACCTTGGTTTTTGTTTTAACTAAGTAGTAATCTTTGATGTGGCACTTTGTCAAAAGCTTTCTGAAAATCTAAGTTGATAATATCTACTGGCGATTCGTCGTCTATCCACTTAGCGATTTCTTCCAAAAAACATAATGTATTTGTTAAACATGATCTCGCTTTTAGGAATCCATGTTGAAACTAATTTAATAATTTATGCCTAACAAGGAAGTCCACCATATGGTCTTTAATTAACATTTCTAATAATTTACAATTCACTGATGTTACACTCACTAGTCCGTAATTCTCTTACTTATTTCTCGAACCCTTTCTAAATAATGGTATGATGTTTGCTTATTTCCATTCAAAAGAAACCACTCCACTCTTGCAAGTGGTATTCTAATTTGTTCTATTGTTTCCATTAGTAGTATGATTATGGAATTCTGGAGTTACAATTAACTGCACTAATTATTCCGATTTCGCATCCTGAAAGTTTGTATCTGGTACTGGTAATACACTAATATCCTCTATGGTAAGCATTGAACTGAAGTACACATTTATGTTTTCCGCCATCAAAAACCATGAGATACTATAATTCCAGCACTTCTCGTGGTCCAACCTTGTTTCATACGTTTTGTGTTCTCCTGACATATGCATAAAATCTCTTGATGTAATGTTTGTGTTACATGCTATTTTTTGCTTGTAGCTTGTTAGCTTCTTTTATATTATCTAATGTCAGACGTAGCTGCATTAAGTGCGTCTTTGTAAGTTGTGTAGTCTTCGTCATTTCCTGTACACCTATAGACTCTCCACATAGTGTGCTTGTACGCTATTTTTCTCAAAGCTTATTTTGACAAGTGTTTCTTTCTAGACTGTTTTCCTTGTTCTTCAGTGGAACACATTATTTGAATGACACTCTTAATATTTCATTTTAGAATGTTCCAACATTCAGTTGCAGCATATTATTCCAATTTAGCTTTGCTAAGTATTTTATAATATCTTTATATTTACCTTGTGGACGATTCTCCTGTATTTCATTTTATTTTTAATCTCTAATTTTACTTTGATATCAAAATGTATTCGATTATGATCACTGCTACTCACATTGGGTACATTGTCGGCTTTATAATTTAATGAAGACAAAACTATCTCTAATGCATTGTCTGCCTTTGTTGGTTCTAGTACCTGTTGAGTAAGGAAGCTATCCTGTATTAAAAATTGTAATGTTTGATTTTCATCCCCTGTTCTCTGTAGAGCTTTTTATTGCATGTATCCGTGGTTAAAATCTCCCATCAGTATACATTCCGCATTACTCACTTCATTTAAAGCCATTTGTATGTTTGTGTTATCCTCTTCATTTACGTTTGGACTTCAGCAAAATAATCAAATAGTTATTGTTGAATTTCCTGTAACTATTTTGCATCAAGCCGCTTCATCGCAATCAGCTTCCCTGTCTAATTTTATTTCGTAAGCCTGAATAGATTATTTAATATATAAACGAACTCCCCTGCACTTCTTCTCATTCGATCTTTCCTAAACAGTTAATATCCTGTTAGTCCTATTTCAGCATCTGATAAGTTTATGTTGGCCCACGATTCGCTTATACATATTGTGTGAGTTTCGATATCTTCTACCATGATGTTTAATTTCGTTTCTAATTCTCATTTGCTTTGGTCCTTGCATTTAAACACACGCATTTAAATCCAAGAACAGACATGTTTCCCGGACATTTTGCTGCTGGTTTGTGTGTACTAGTGGTCTCTTGTCCTGTTTGAGGCACGTCCAAATACCCCCCTGCGCTTCCAGTGTAGACAATGTTTGCTATCATAAATGTGTTTGATGTTACCCATGCCACTGTCAAGTGTTCCTATGAGTTCATCCGCAAACACTACTGTACTCTTTTCACTTAGAAAGCCAATCCCTCATGAACAGGTCAGCCATCACAACAAAGCAACCCCACAAATCCACAAATCAAACTTCCTCTTCCCGACATAGCTGCTGAACTAGTGTGTTAATCGGCACCCTCCTGCAATCTCGATAACCCTGATCCCCTGCTTCCAATTACTGGTATAATGCTTTACATCGTTATTTGCCCAACCCGTGCCTGCCTTAGTGTCTTGACTACATGCCTGTATTTCTTAAATTTGGCAGTTGTGCCCCAACCTCTCTCTCGTTGTTTGTGCCTACGTGCACTAAAATGGACCATCCCTTGCGAAGAACAGGATTTTCTCTCCATCCTTGGTATTGATGTCAATTGTTTGTTTATTATTGAAGGACATATTTTGTTTTCCTAGGAATATTATTTAGTCCCACTTTCTCCACTGATGTTTCAATTCTTTGTAGAGTCTATTGAATTTATTCTGATGATGTTATCAGCAAAGTCAAAATCTGTGAAAACCACCAACCCAATCCGTCTGCTTCTTTTTCTTGCTGTTTGGACCACCAATTACCGCCCTTATAGCAAAGTACAAGTCTATAACAAAGATATATGGCGTGATAGTGTCTCCTTGTAGCACTCCAATCAACAGACAAGTTATCACGTTTGCTTTTATCTTAATAGATCCTGGCTATAGCATTTACAAATTAACCAGATATACTGTAGACCCTAAGTATATATAGCATTTTGCCTCGGTGAAGATTGTGTGCCCTGTTTACCTCTATTAGTCTGCTGAGAGCGAATATATATCTCATTGTATCATTCTATTGTAGGGAAACTTACAATAAAAAACTTACAATATATCATTATATTGTAAGTTTTCGCCACTGCTGATAGTAAGCTGATACCACGATAATTCCCTACCAAGCTGATCAGCCAAGCTTCCAGATTTAGGAATGGGCACAATGTTGATAATGTAACAATGTTCAGATGTTATCTTCTATTCCAATGCTTGGTTGCAAACGTTGAGAATAATGTCATTACGTTTACACCTCATCAGAGTGTTTAAAACACCGGTATCAAAGTACATGTTCTGCTATATTCGGTTACCATAGTACAGTCTGTGAACAACATGTCGTGCGATCGAACAATGAGGTTAGCTGTACATGAAACAGTCACATGGAAATAGTGCAACAATATTCAAGAAACGAGGAGAGTGCTGCGACGAGAGAGCTTTCCACTTTATTGCCATCAGTTGATTTTGAGGAGGTAGAGCTATCCCCACAGACAAAGTAGATATGACGACCCTGTCGTTGTGCAGCATATTTTGCCTTTTGTAACTCTGACAGAAAAATCGTGATTATAACAATAATAATAAAAGATAAAATACTTAAATTATGCTAAAATCCTCGGGAGACCCAAGCTCTGCAGCGCACCAACACAAAAGGTGTTAAGCAGTTCATAATCGATAAGCAGTTCGAGTTGTAATTTGTATGCTGGGGAGCTATGGAGGATAAGCAAGTTTAAACAGGTGGTTTTTTGTTTCCGGCGAAAAGTTGCTATATTTCCTACAGACTTAACACGAAAGATGTTATATTATTAAGGTAGTTCTCTCACGCGGAAACCCGTTCAGCGAGATGTCGTACGCGCTGGAGCAACGCATCCGCCATTTTAGTAAACATCGTCGCACAAGTGAATGTATACACATGCTCGTAGCTGAAGCAGCGCACTTTTAGGACCTATGCGAATGCAAACTATTTTCATTTCACTACCTGTTAGTGCATTAACATGCAATTCCCGTTATCACAACGGCTTTTAAAGGACTTTAATTATTATATTCGTTGTTAACTACTCATAAAACTGTTTATATTGTTTTACATATAGCACAATTCCGTGGCAACTGCAGTGAACAATGATTAATTAAAGGTTGTGCATTTATTTTTAATTTGTAAGTCAAAGTAACCATACAAATGAAAAATAAATGACACATTAATGCCAATTATATACCCTCCTGTTCTCAGTTAAAAGGTTTATTTTAAGTCTACACCATCATAAAAAAAATTATTTGTTATCATTACTGTAAAAATATCAATGATATACGCAGACTGTCAACATTTGTTAAAAACGATTGATGTTAATAATTGCAAGCAGGCCCAACACCACAAGTAATTTTCTTTATATTAGGAGAGTTTTGTCAGAGGATCTTTACACTCCGTTTTCTTCCAAAAATAATAATAATTAAACTACACGTAACTGTAGACATTTACAGTATTTGACATATTTTTTTGAAAACTTTTAAACAAGTGAAATAATATTATTTATGTTTGTCATTATTGTCAATTTATTAATCAAGCTTAATCATATGTCTAACATAAATCACACATATAGATCTACATTATATATTATTTACGCTGCCATATTTGTCACGTTTATAAAACTATAAATTAACAAGTAACTGTGAATATGGCAACTTTGGATGGAGATGCAATACAATATTCTCACTCTCATCTGCATGATAAAGTTAAAATGTAGCTGGCTAGCAGCACTATATTAATGTGAACTGAACTAAACAGACATACACATACTCAGTCCTTCAGTTAATTATATAGACATGTTGCAAAACATATTATTAATGATATCTAGCTAGCTGAACATTAATTACAGGCGTATACACACTGCACGCGCTCCTGCTAGATTTGCTGCTAACTAAAATGGCGGATGAGCGAGTCCATTTGATACTTACATTTTTGACGTCAGTATTATAAGATTATTTGCTTAACACTAACAGGAAGTGATTTCCACAGAGTCCGTGCAGCAACTGAAAAAGCTCTAGTTCCGACATTTGTCTTAACACTGGGAACAAAAAGTAGATTATAATTAGATGTTAGTCTTGTTTGAGAGGAAATACTTCCATTATTTTGGCAACTTTGTAATTGGACTTTGAACCAGGTGTGCATCTGAAAATCCTCGTTGTCTCTTCTCAGGTGACTTAGTTGAATTGTTCTTAGGTAGGCATCGGTGGCAATGTCCAACCTTGTTCACCTTATGTGACTGAATACTTTCTCAGATAACTCTTCAAATGTCTGAGGCAGAGCAGCGAATGAATGCAGTAGGGCGATCACGTCAACAATGCCGTTTGGAATACAGCTATCAGTGTCTACAGTTCACATAACATACACAGATATGAAAGAGATACCTTGCAAAAGTTATTTACAAAATAAAAAACAACATATTGAAATTGATAAAAATAAAATCAGACATTTTACTTATAACGATCGGCGTTCCACAAGGTTCAATCTTTGGACCATTATTTTTTAGCACAAGCTAGTCAAATATTTAATTTCATCATGCATGCTGACGATACAACATTATTAACTTGTTAAAGTTAATCAAAGGCTAAACATTAATAAATTCTCATTAAATAAAAACAAATCAAAATATATGATTTTTCATATGCTTAATAAATGTATACAGACTATTACGCTTAAAATAGATGGGAACATTGCGTTAAGGACTTAACACTGACCTAACTTGACGGTGAATTGTAAATGTGTTCGTTCTAAAATTGTATAAATGCGCAAAAACTTACTTGCATCTTGATGTCATATCGTAGTATAAATACCTTGCACCCTCGTCGTTTATTTATTTTTCATGACAAAACAAATTATTTATTTTATAAGTATTCCTTTCAAGCGGGGTCGTGAAAGTACACATTTTCATGTTACAAATGACCAAGTTACAAAGTGACGCTAGGAGCGCTTCTTGACAGGAAAATAGGTAAAACTATTAAGTTTATTGTCGTTGGCGGCCCTGCTTGGAAGGAAAATAGGTCATGCTATTGCATGTACGGTCCCCCGAGGCGCTTCTTGAAAGAAATGTAGGCCACTGTGTTGTCTTGTCGCTAAATGCACAAAAAGAAAGGAAATAGGTCAAGTTGTTTGATGTACCGTCGGTGGAGGCACTTTTTGAGAGAAAAGTATATACGGTTACAAGGAGGCATATCTCAGAATTTTCAACACTGTGGTTACGTTAACATGCAGCTTTTTTCTGTGGTCAGTTTTTCCTCTTCGCTTCTCAATATATTTCGTTCTGCCTCGAGCTCTTCCTTCTGTAGTGCGTTCTTCGCACCAGTTCGCTATATAGCCACGTTTTTAAAAGTCCTCCGTCATTGCATTATGATAGCAAATTTCTCCTTTGACAAGTTGCGCAAGTCGCGATTTAGTTCTCTCACACTTAATAATATGAGTTCTTCATTGAGATACGCGCATTTGGCGTGTCTACCGGCGGGAAATTGTACATATTGTATCTACTCATCAGAAAAAACAAGGTCAATGAGTGCAAGGGCATTCTAGAACATTCTAGAAATTTCCATTCGTTCTACAAGAATCTAGTCACTCGGAATTCATGCAGTGCCCATGTTGCGCATACACAACCTGAAGTGGATCAGGGCACCACCAACTACCTTCAGAGTATATTTGGTCTAAGGGTAGCAATTTCGTGTTCGTGCACATCATTGGAAATCATGTTGCGCATGCGAAACTGGAAATGCCACAAACCACCGACGTGTCAACACTTCATACATTTCGTTTCTCGCTTTTGATGTCGCCGCTTTAGGAAGTGGGTGGTAACACGCAGATTACTTCGGTTATTAAGCATTAGGGGCGATATTTTACAAAAAAAAGTTCATGAACTAGCCGGTAGCGGCGGTGTTAGGGTCAACACTGTCCATCAAGTGGTACTTCAGTAATGTGGTAACTAAGCACTAGGTGACGTGCTTGAAATAGTTGGGTTACTAGGCACCAGGAGCGTTGATTTGCAAAAAAAAGTAGTTTTATATTATCCGCTAGGGTTCTATATTAACCACCAGTACCAAAATTGTCCACCGGGGGCGCGTTCAGGAGTGCGATCACTATCCGTAGGTGGCGGCGTGACCGAAAGTGGCTCCGGCTACCGCCAATGGCGCCAAATTCCGTAATCCATACCTCCAGAGTGACCTTTATTATACTGTCATTGCTTACTGCAGCTACCATCGTCCCAACGATCGTCGCCACGAAAGCTTATGCTTTGCCGGATGTCATTTACTCTTTCAATAAAGTATTCGCCAAAACGTTGCGCCATATCTACCGGATACTCATACGAAGGCAATTTCGTAATGCCATTGTTTCCCATCAGGTTTTTGTAATGTCGAAGAGCTGTTTTTGGTCGTTCCCGCATTTGGCGGTCTTTGCCGATTAGTAGTTTCGCATCGCGCAGAGCAACATGCGGCTGAAGGTCACGTATTGTGATCGATAAGCCTGTCGGAGTTCGCAAGTGTACCTCGGCGAACCTGGTCGCATTGTTACATTCGTCTCGCGCAAGAGAGCGTAGCAATCCGATGTAAACCGGAGTCTTATGCCCGATACATACATACATAACAAGACAACAAAATTGCCATTCAAGGCAATGGCCCAGATGGCACGCATGCACGCACGCACGCACGCACGCACGCACGCACGCACGCACGAACGCACGCACGCACGCACGCACGCATGCAAGCTCACATACATACATACATACATAAATACATACATACATACATACATACATACATACATACATACATACATACATACATACATAAATACATACATACATACATACATACATACATACATACATACATACATATATACATAACTACATACATACATATATACATAAATGCTGTTTCGGCAGTTTACCCAGTTTATTGTACACGTTTTAGCCGCTAGGGACTTGACCTCGTTAGTGACACGCCTCAGTGACCACGCGTCATTATTCGCCTGTCGCCGTATCGCCTGCTCGCCTGCGCGCCTGTTCGCCGTATCACGTATTCTAATTTAGCCACTGTTTCACGCACTAAATGTGAGTATAGAACTGTAGATTATTGACTTATAGTACACATAGTTGTATTTGTCGTAGTAATTAGAATGTATACATAGCTTAGTAATAGATTCGTTTGTTTCATAGCATCTATCGTATTACGTACATCTAGCGAAAGTCGGCCCGCTAGCAGCACAGCTCTAAGCTTATTGTCCACGCCGCTACACGTGTTTATGTAGGTCATGTGCGCCTATCGCTGTTAGGCTACGTTCTATGTGCTATCCGCCTATATACAGTGCAGTATAATTGTGTTATTTCTAAAGTATAGTACTATTGTAGTTTTGATAGTTAGTCTAGTATGATGCGTAATTAGGCTTAGACTTACTGTTAGCTTTATTTAATACACTTCGCCCTAACAAGTTAACTTATTGTTCTTATTATTCTTTGCAGTTCGACAGATGTATTTTGTTGCGGGTTATCGCCAATAAAACCTGTACGGAAACGAAACAGTGTGCATCGCCGAAATAGTCGAAATTTATGTAGCCTACTGAAAGTGCACTACGCCATGGAAGAAGTAGTTCGGGCCTACGAAGTCCTAAAGAAGACGCGCACGATCAAAAAGGGTCTGCTGACGAGGTGCGTCAACAGACTACGCGCAGGTGTCGGCCAAGGAGCTGACGTACAGGCCGACACTGCAGAGGATGCTCGACGCCGCGCACGACTCTTGCTTGAAGAACTCAATAACATCAACGTGCAGATGGAGACCGTCTTGCTGGAGAATGACATCGCAAGAGAAGACGACGAAGAAGGCGTCTCACGTCCAACGGCTCGCTTCGTCGATGTTGAGAGTAACGTTGAAGAAGTCACCGCTAGAGAAATAGAGATCGACAAGCTGCAGACAGGGTGGACGCACGATACGCAACCCGCCGACGCCAACGCCAACGCCGACGTTCTCGCCAAGACGCTCGAAGCACTGAGCATCATCACCGACAAGCTAGTCACCCCGAGAGAAAGCGCATCAATCCGCACGACAGGAATGCATCCGCCAAGATGGGATGGCCAAAACAAGAATTTCTACTCGTGGCGATTGCAGCTAGAACAATACTTCAACTCCGCTGGTATCAGCAAGGAGGCAGACAAGCTGATGTACATACTGCACGCCTCAGTTCTGCCGTCTCGAGTGACCGCCTCTATCGACAGCTGCACTGCTATGAGCGGCCCTAACGGAGTATGGTGCCGGCTAGAAGAGAAGATACCGAAGGCAGCTGTAGTCCAAGAAATCATCGCTGACATGGACGGCATTCGACCGATCAGACAGAATGCAGCATCAGAGATGAGAGCCGTATTGGATCGATTGACCGACTTTGCGCGACGAATCACGGAAATCGGCAATGAGAGCGAACTCGACTCGCCCACAGTGGTACGCATCGTAAGCAGCAAGCTGGAGCCAGAACTTTACTACGAGTGTGAACGCTGGATGCGACAGAACCACCCCGCAGAACAACTCTCCGTCAACAGAATCGTCGAATTTCTACGAGCAGAAACAGAGGCGCGTGAACGATTGATGCCAGCCAAATCGACCAGGACTGAGAAGAAATCGTCACTCCATCACGTCAACGGAACCGGAACGTCATTTACCGATCCGTGTATCTTGGGCTGCGGAGTTCACCACAAGTTTATCGACTGCCAGGCGTTTCAAGCGATGCAACCTGCACAACGCCGCGATGTCATCAGAACCGACGGACGCTGCTTCAGCTGTTACGGTCGTCACCGAAGTAGCGACTGTACACGGCCGAAGCGATGCATCGAATGCGGTGATCGACATCACAGACTACTCAACTGTCAACCGAATCGCCAGTTGTCAGCGCCAACGTCAACGACACGTCGTGCCTCGCCACCTACGTCACAGATGAACCCTGCATCCGCCAGTTTTACGCCACAGCAAGGCGCCGCAACGTCAACGCCAACCTTCCTTGGTCACCTGCACGGGAATCAAGGCCGGTTCTCGCCGTCAACCTACGTGGAGGTTCGTGACTCGACTGGAGCGTGGCACAAGATAGTCGCTTTTCTCGACACCGGAAGCGACACCACCCTCGTGAGACATTCACTGGCAAAGCGACTTGGCATCACCGGCGATGATCAAGTCTTCCGTTACGGTGTGGCAGGGGGCGGAGTCAGATCTGAGAAGAGTGCGAGATACGTGCTTCGCGTGCGACCGGTGCAAAGAGACGCGAGCATCGCCTACGACATCAACGCCATGGGAATCAAGGTGCCAGCATACGACGCGCCCGCGATCGACAGCAGCCTGTTTCAACAGTACGAGTACCTTCAACCGGCGCGAGATTGCGTTCCATTGGCGAAAGAGAAAATTGACCTGCTGGTAGGATACGACCAGGCCTACCTGATCTCAACACTTCACACGATCTCCTCACCTACGAACGAAGCGCAACTACCGAGTGCAGCCTGCACACGTTTGGGCTGGGTGCTCTATGGTGGTCAGATACATCCCCCAAGAGCCGTCGCTAGATCTGCAGTTCACCACGTGCAGCGACTCATCGAAGATGACATCAAGAAGCTGTTCTACTCCGACGTAGCGGGGGTCAAGCCGACGACCGCCTGCATCTGCAGTGACAAGGAACTAGCTGAATCGAAGTTTTTACTACACGCCAAGACAATTACTTCCATCACAAAGGAAGGAAGAATCAAAGTCTTCATGCCTTGGCGTGATGGATACCCTGAGGCTCTCCCTTTCAACAAGGAGAAGACAGTTGCCAGAATGTATCAGCAAGAGAACTCCTTGAGACGAAATGGTCGTCTTGAAGCATACAACGCCGAAATCAGAAATCTCATCACGCAGGGATTTGTACGTCCACTCACGATTGAAGAGACTCACGACGGGCGTGGTTGGTATCTGGAGCATCACGCCGTCTATCGAGAAGACAAGTCCACCACGAAGACCCGCATCGTCTGGAACGCCGCCGCACTGTTCAAGGGCGTTTCACTCAACGACGGCTTTCACAAAGGCCCCGACCTGCTCAACTCACTCATCTCATGTCTTCTCGCTTGGCGTCGCGATCGAGTCGCACTCTTGGGAGACGTGAAGAAGATGTTTAACCAGATCGAAGTTGCCGAACCGGACCAGATCTTTCACCGGTTCGTTTGGCGATTTGGAGATGAGTGCTCACCGCCAATCGCATTCCAGTGGATACGTCTACCGTTCGGGGAACGACCCGCACCGGACATCGCCATCAACTCCGTCAGAATCCTTGCTGAAATCGGTCGTCAATCGGAACCGATTGGAAGCTGCATCGTCGACAACGAGATGTACATGGATGACATCAGCCACTCAACCGCCACTGCAGAAGATGCCATCAGAGCAAGAGACGAAGTCGATGCTGTCCTCGCCAGAGGGAAGTTTGACATCAAGACGTGGCATTCGAATCATGCAGCAGTAGATGACAACCCCGATGAGCCGACAATCGACGTCTTAGGTCATCATTGGGACAAATCACTCGACCTGTTTTCACTGAAGGCCAAAGATGTTGAAATGGAATCTGACCCGGTAACGAAGCGAACGATACTGAGTCTCGTCGCGAAGATATGGGATCCTCTGGGCATGCTGTCGCCTGTCTCGTTAGCATTCCGCATCGACCTACAAGACTTGTGGCGCCGTGGTGTGTCTTGGGATGAACCACTCGACGACGACGACAAGCAGCGATGGAACACACACGTGATTCAGATGCAAGAGTTAGTGAAGTTTCAAGTGCCTCGTTGTGTGAAGCCAAACGATAGCGTCGGCAAGCCGCAACTACACTGCTTCAGCGACGGAGGTGCGAATGCCTACGGTGCTGTTCTATGGCTACGTTGGCCACTCAGCAACGGCGCCACGACGACGACATTCGTCATGGCGAAAGCACTCGTCGCTCCTCTGAAGAAGAAGTCGATTCCACGGTTGGAGTTGATGGCCGCCGTCATCATGTCTCGACTCGCAAAGTTCATCGAAGACGTCATGGGCGGATTCGACTCTATACACTTCTGGGTCGATTCACAAACCGTCCTGAAGTGGGTTCGCTCTGCCTCCGCCAACTTCAAACCGTTCGTGTCTGCCCGTATTCAAGAGATACAGGACACACACCCGCGCTTCATGGACGAGTTTCGCTACGTCCCGTCCAACATGAACGCCGCCGACGCGCTCACGAAGCCTCTCTCAGTACGTGAACTCCAGTACTGGCATGAGGGACCGCTCTTCTTACGTCAACATGAAGACACGTGGCCGCAAGAGTCTACATGCGAACAAGACTCTGAGATTGAAGCCGCCACACGAATCGAAGGTCGCAACGAGAAAGCTCGCACGCCACGTCACCGCCGTATACATCATGTTCGCGCCAATGATGTATGCATCGCCGACATGACCATTGCAGATCGACTCGTCGCTCAAGTCAGCGAATGGGACCGCCTTACCCGCCACGTTGCGCGCTGGAGACGAATACTGCAACCGAGAGTTAACCTCGCCGATACCAGAACGATTGGAGCAGAAGAACTGAAGGACGCACAGAAAGCGCTTTTCTTCCTCTGCCAGTCGGAGTTCCGAGAAGACTTTGCCGCGTGTCGCTCAACATTCGCCAGCATAGCTCCAGTGCTCGACGCCAAGGGCATTGTCCGCGCCGAGGGACGCATCGGACAGTTGCCTCTGCATCCTGATGTGTGCCACCCGATCATCCTACCAGGAAACAGTCCACTCGTCGAACTCTACGCTCGCCGAAAACACATACGATATCTACACCAGGGGTACCGAGTGGTGCTCGCAAACAT
Organism: Lamellibrachia columna; assembly: GCA_963662155.1. Taxonomy (NCBI): domain Eukaryota; kingdom Metazoa; phylum Annelida; class Polychaeta; order Sabellida; family Siboglinidae; genus Lamellibrachia; species Lamellibrachia columna. The sequence goes on along the minus strand of OY759263.1, from coordinate 45,524,982 downwards.
CGCCAAGGAAGGAATCCACATCGGCAATGGGAAAGAACTGCTGAAGTCTGTGGCGAGTAAATGTCTGTACTGTCGCACCAGGCGGGAGTCCATGCTACAACAACAGATGGGCATCTTACCTACCTTCCGAGGAAACCCCTGTACGCCACCGTTCGCCGCTGTGGCCGTTGACTTTTTCGGACCGCTACAGACAAAAGTCAGCAGAAACGTTACGACAGAATCAGCTGTGATGATCGTGACGTGTACTACCACACGAGTCGTCCACCTGGAGCTAACCAGCAGCGCATCCACTGAATCATTCCTACTCGCGTGGCGTCGATTTGTCTCACGCCGAGGTGTACACCCGACGACAGTCTTCAGTGATCGAGGCAAGAACTTCCAGGGGGCGCAGCGACCGCTCCGTGATGCGATCGACTCGTGGGACGTTTCGCGTCTCAAGCGAGAACTCGCTGCCGAACGAACACACTTCGAGTGGCAGTTCAACGTGCCGAAGGCGAGCCACATGAACGGTGTCGTCGAGTCCCTCATACGTAGCTGCCGCCGAGGACTCGATGCTGCCGTCAACTACCTCAAGCGCCGATTCACCTTCGAGGAATGGCAGACCTTCCTCTCGGAGGTGATGTACGTCATCAACTCGAGACCGCTGTTTCCCGACGGACCTGATCCTGTCGGGTCACCTGCGGTCACCGGCAACGACATTCTTCACCCCTTCGACCAGCCAACGGTGCCGCAGCCCGTTGTCGAGGACCGTCCACATCCGCGAGACGTTGTGAAAGCTCTGCATCAGCGTGTCCAGTTGTTCTGGGAGACGTGGCTGAGATACATGCCGCCACATCTCATCGCTCGCTCGAAGTGGTTTCACTCGCGGCAGAACCTGCAAGTCGGCGACTTGGTGCTTCTACTGGAGCCCGGGATGAAGGGCGCGGCCGCCCCACGCGCTCTGTGGGAACGTGCCGTCGTCACAGCTGTCCAGCCCGGTGATGATGGCCTAGTACGGAAGGCTACCGTGCGAACAGCCAACGCAAGGCTCTATGATCGGCCTATTCACAAGATGTGCCTGATCGCCACCGACGACGAATTGAGCAACGGCTTACGAAGAAAATGAACGTTATCATATTGCAAACTGCTCTGTTTACCGCTAATGTTTTATATTTTCCTTTTTTTTCCAATTAGCTAGGCGGGAGTGTTTCGGCAGTTTACCCAGTTTATTGTACACGTTTTAGCCGCTAGGGACTTGACCTCGTTAGTGACACGCCTCAGTGACCACGCGTCATTATTCGCCAGTCGCCGTATCGCCTGCTCGCCTGCGCGCCTGTTCGCCGTATCACGTATTCTAATTTAGCCACTGTTTCACGCACTAAATGTGAGTATAGAACTGTAGATTATTGACTTATAGTACACATAGTTGTATTTGTCGTAGTAATTAGAATGTATACATAAACTTTCAGCAGCAGTAGATAGCGACTTGGGTACAATGACAAATATTTTTGGAAGTAAACATTCTTTAAACTAGAAGGGCAGGGGGGTTACCTAGAGGTGTCTCAAGCAGAACAAGAGGCCACTAGCACAGATAAACCAATATCAAATCATCCGAAAATCATCTCTGAAAAAGGTTATAGATGCGTATGTTTAAATGCAAGGAGCATAGTAAATAAGAAAAACGAATTAAACATTATGGTAGAAGATATTGACCCTCACATAATTGGTATAACTGAATCATGGGCTAACATAGATATAACAGATGCTGAATTAGGACTGACAGGATACGTAATGTTTAGGAAAGATCGAATAGGAAGAAGGGGCGGGGGAGTTATTTTATATGTTAAAGAATCTATTCAGGCTTATGAAATAAAACTAGAAAGGGAAGCAGATTGCGATGAAGCTGTTTGGTGCAAAATTGTTTCAGGAAATTCAAAATTAACTATTGGATTAGTTTACCGAAGTCCAAACATAAACGAAGAGGACAACACAAAAATAAAAAACGCTATAAAGGAAGTTAGTAAAGGGGAATGTATCATAATGGGAGATTTTAACCATGGACACATACAATGGAATTCTCTAGAGAGCACAGGGATTGAGGATCAACAATTTCTATGTTTAATCCAGGATAGCTTTCTTACTCAGCACGTACTAGAACCAACCAGGGGAGAAAATGTATTAGATATAGTTTTGTCATCACAACAAGAATTAGTGGACAATGTAAAAATATTTGAACCATTGGGTAATAGTGACCATAATCAAATACATTTTGACATCAATGTAAAATCAGAAAGTAAAAATAAGAAAACGTACAAGAGAAACTTCCACAAAGGTAACTACAAAGATATGAGAAAATACTTAGCACAGCTAGATTGGAATAACATGCTGATGGATAAGACTGCAATTGAATGTTGGAATATTCTAAAATATGAAATTGAGAGTATCATTGATAAATTTGTTCCCTTCCGAAAACAAGGAAAACGGTGTAGAAAGAAACACTTGTCAAAAGAGGCAATTAGAAAAATAATGCTAAAACAAACTATGTGGAGGGTTTATAGGCGTACCAGAAAGGAAGAAGACTATGCAAAATACAAAGAGGCACTTAATGCAGCTACAACTGAAATCAGACAATCTAAAAGAAGCTATGAGCAAAAACTGGCATGTAACATAAAAACTGACAGCAAGAGTTTGTATGCATATGTCAGGAGTAAACAAAACGTACAAGACAAGGTTGGACCTCTAGAAGACAGTGCTGGAAATATAATATCACAGGGGTTTTTAATGGCGGAAGACCTAAATGGTTACTACAGTTCAGTGTTTACAAAAGAAGATATTAGTTCATTACCAGTTGCTGATGCTAAATTTCAGGGGGCTAAATCTGACTATTTAGGACCGTTAGTTGTAACTCCAGAATTGGTAGCTAGGAAAATAAAGGCAATGAAGGATAACAAATCACCGGGAGTGGATGGGATTCCTCCAAAATTACTAATGGAAACAGTAGATCAAATCAGTATACCACTTGCAAGAGTATTCAACTTGTCATTAAAAGAGGGAGTTGTTCCGTTTGAATGGAAAGAAGCAAACATCATACCATTATTTAAAAAGGGTTCGAGAAATAAGTCAGAGAATTACAGACCAGTGAGTTTAACGTCAGTGATTTGTAAATTATTAGAAAGGTTAATTAAAGACCATATGATGGACTTCCTCGTTAAGCATAAATTATTAAATTCATCTCAACATGGATTCCTTAAAGCGAGGTCATGCTTAACAAATATGTTATGTTTTTTGGAAGAAATCACTAAGTGGATAGACATGGGATCGCCAGTAGATATTATCTACTTAGATTTTCAGAAAGCTTTTGACAAAGTGCCACATCAAAGATTGCTACTTAAATTAAAAGCCCATGGTATCGGGGATAGCATAACTGACTGGATAGAACAATGGCTGACTGACAGAAGACAACGAGTTGTAGTAGATGGCGAAGTTTCAAATTGGAAATCGGTTTTGAGTGGGGTACCTCAAGGATCAGTATTAGGACCTATATTATTCTTAATTTATATCAATGACTTGGACGAGAGTATAACAAGTAACGTACTGAAATTTGCGGACGACACAAAACTGTTTAGAAAGGTTAATACTGATGGTGATAAACAACATTTACAAAACGATCTAGACAGATTAGTGAAATGGTCTGAGAAATGGCAGATGCTGTTCAATTTTGGGAAATGTAAATGCCTACATACAGGACATGGGAACTTGAATGTAAACTATAAAATGGGAGCTACTGTTCTTGGTACTACTGTAAAAGAAAAGGACTTAGGAGTTACAATAAGCGCTGATATGAAAGTTTCAGAGCAGTGTGGTATTGCAGCTTCAAAGGGTAATCAAATTCTTGGATTGATTAGAAGAAACATAACATATAAGGGAAAAAAGTTAATTATACCTCTTTATAAAGCAATAGTTAGACCTCATTTAGAATACTGTATACAAGCATGGAGACCATATCGTAAGAAGGATATAGATACGCTTGAACGCATACAAAGGAGAGCAACTAAAATGATTCCAGAACTTAGAGACCTTAGTTATGAAGAACGCCTGAAAGAATGTGGTTTAACAACTCTAGAGACAAGGAGGTTAAGAGGAGATCAGATTGAAGTTTTTAAGATATTGAATGGGTATGAAAATATTGATAGAAATGTGTTTTTCTCACTCAAGAAGGATAGCAGAACTAGAGGACATGAGGTAAAATTAGTAAAGGATCAATGTAGATTGGACATCAGGAAGCACTCGTTCTCACAGAGGACAATAAATGAATGGAACAAACTGTCTACAGATTGTGTAACTGCTAGCAGCGTGAATATGTTTAAAAACAAGGTTGACACATATATCAGGAGGGCGGGTTATAAGTAGGTGAACATTGTTGGACTCTCGATAAGCCAATGGCTTCCTTGTCCACTTGCCATCTGGGCCTTTGGCTTGGATGGCAAATCTTGTTAAATAGCTTAGTAATAGATTCGTTTGTTTCATAGCATCTATCGTATTACGTACATCTAGCGAAAGTCGGCCCGCTAGCAGCACAGCTCTAAGCTTACTGTCCACGCCGCTACACGTGTTTATGTAGGTCATGTGCGCCTATCGCTGTTAGGCTACGTTCTATGTGCTATCCGCCTATATACAGTGCAGTATAATTGTGTTATTTCTAAAGTATAGTACTATTGTAGTTTTGATAGTTAGTCTAGTATGATGCGTAAT
>OY759263.1:45510251-45517751 GCA_963662155.1 Lamellibrachia columna | reverse complement strand
AAGACTTGCACGTTTGTGCTACTACTTGCTGTGACTCATACATACAAGGAGAACGAAGAGTGTATGAATGGTAAGTAGTGAGATTCACGAATCCCTCTGCTGAATAAATAGCGCGAATTGAATCTAACTATAATCAAGCTAGCGTATGTTTGTATGTGGTTATGTTAATGTTTTCCTCGTAGCCGGCTTGCACCTCGGGCGCCAAACTTTCAGGGATTAATCTTTATTTTTCCAAAATCAACCAACACAAGTACTCATGTGTCTAAATTCACGCGACATTCAACATTTTGAACGAGTAGTGCATCACGTGCGTGACGCGGTTGTTTCCGGTAATACGTTTGACGTTCCCTTAAACCAGCGCTGCCTTAAACATTCTAGAGTGTATTGATGGCATATTGCTATCATGACTGACTGTCACGTACAAACTACCAAGTTATCCCGTCCTGTGGACGGGCATTTTTGTTAGTCTAACTATAATCGAGCTAACGTATGTTTGTTTGTGGTTATGTTAACGTTTTCCTCCTAGGCGCCAAGCTGTCAGGGATTAATATACGACCCCACGAATGAAACGTAACGCCTTTAGTTTTTTCGAAATACCCTGTTTATCAAGAGTTCTTAGCGGTTTGTATGGCAAATCAATTGTTCGCTACGAAAAACGTTAACTTCCAACAATCGCAGAAAAGTCGCGCGTGCGGAGAATACTTCGGTACGTAAACCGTTTGAGAATACGTAGCGTCATCCGGCACATAACATTTAACTATGCGAGCGGTTTATACTCATTATAGTAGAAACACGCGTAGCAATTGTACATACGGATACCTACGGATTACCTTTTTTAATTACTACGTACAATTATTTGCAACGCTACGCGTGAAATTTACGATTATAAACGATCCAAAATTACATAAACTGTCGCCTGTGTGTATGTAGCGCCCTCTGGCACATAACGTCGACTAGGTTGCTTGGTATGTATGTAGCGCCCTTTGACACATAACGTCGACTAGGTTGCTTGGCAACGGCAACATGAATTAGACGCTGACACAAGGTAGGAAGATGTATACATTGTTTTCTAGACATATCCTTAAACGCGATCACCTATTTGGTAGACATTGCTAACATGGCTGTCAGGTATGAACTACCATTTTTGCTAGTTAATGCAATTGTGGTAACACGTTTATGAACTTGAATTTATTTAAACAATGTTATTTAATTCAATCCCACGTTTTATGTGGACATAAAAGTCAAATGAAACAGCTTAAGAAAGAAAATCGTAAACTAGACAGACAGGTACCCAACAACAATAGGCAATAAGCAGTATACATGTATGCGCTGATGATCAATGCTATAGTGCATTTTATTGTTATCATGAACATCGCCAGCTTTTCTAAATGACCACAGAAAGCACGATCGCTATTGAGAATTGTCAGTACTTCTATTATCGTGCAGCACTCTTTCGTAATACGCTTGTCAAAGGTATGTGAAAGATGGGGGGTTAAGGACACATTAACTGGAATGTTTGACAGATAAGATCTTTATATAGTTGATATTGCTGTCACTTGACATGCAAATTAACAAATCCAATATTATAACAATTTTTTTTTAATTCGAGAGATACATTAGTTTATGTTACAAGACGGACATATAAGTTTAAACACTTATGTTCTTACTACACTGAAGGTAACGTGTATGGAGATAACGTTGGAGTCAAACTGTGGAATAACTTTTCCGCAGGCTTCAGAAACAACAAAATAGTACACATAATCTATAATAATTAGTTAGTGTGTATATGTGTATATATATATATATATATATATATATATATATATATATATATATATATATATATATATATATATATATATATATATATATATACCTCCATATACTATATAATTATGTATTTATTTTGTTTTATTATTTCAGTTGTACGGTTTGCCACGCTAGATCTGAATTATAACACCATCAGACTGAATCTTTCATCGGACGACTCGACTCCATACCCGCTGGATCTCTTCACAGGGATTGTGCACGAAGATTTGTTTGATCTGCTCTATACCATGTTTCGCACTCAGGTATTATGATGACATAACACTGTACTAACACTGGTTCCAATATACCAGTACGTTTTCAATACGTCCACTATTTGTGAAATATACGTCACGTTATGAAAGAAAGTTAACTAATCGACTTATTAATTGCTGCTCCTCCAAATATGATGATGATGTTGAAGTAGTATTGACTATAAGGGCACTGGTGCTAAGACATGTGTTATGATCCATTTTGTAACAACTGTCCCATTTTGTAATAAAATCAGGCCCATTTTATAATAACTCGATGAACACTTTTGAAATAACACAAGGTGAACTGGTGAACCCATTTTGTAATTACATGCCGACCCAAAATGTAATACTATTATTAATTAATATGAACCATCAGAAAATGTTGAGAAAAAGAAGACAATCCCCCATAGGTCGACATAACTTTTTAAATACCCCTTTAAATATTAATACTGTGATATGCCAACAAATAGGCATTGCTATCGCCATGCCCCCATGATTTTGGCGCTGTTGTGGTTCAGTATGGAAATGTGTTCAATTGACACTGATAAGGACTGCAGCAAATCGTTGTGTGATCGGGTATAAGTGATTAGAAATGATACTGTTCATAGCATCATAACAGCGAAGTTCTACTGAACAATGACAGTCGTTGGCAGGTCTTTTACCATAGTGAACCAAATATATGTCCAGGTCAGAACATAGATCATGTGGTTGACAAGTTATTTTTAGTTCAGATAGTTAAATAAAAGAATATCATCCTTAATTTTTTGTTCATTTCTATCAGCACTCCGACTTAATAGGAGAAAATGGCTCTTTGTCAATTTGGATTTTAGCGCAGAATAAAAAGATGCGACACAGAACAGAACAATCTACGTAGACCTTATGATCGATCGTGCAGTGTATAAGGGAACAAAACATCAAGGTTAGCGCGTAACATCACGATTCACCCTCACCATTTTTACAGTGGTTTATTGTCTTCATTCACAGCGATTACTAGAGAAAGTTAAGTGATTCACATCCATACTTTCCAACCTGTTGAACATTCCGTCCGGGAGATTTCCAGGATTATGGAGGAGAGCGAGAGGGGAATTGCCTCACGGTGGGGGTGGGGTACTCCCCAGTAATTGTTTTTCATGCAACAAAATATGGCATCTGGTGCATTCTGATTCAGGATTCAGGAAATTTATTGAATATAAATTTCGTCTGAAATATCATGATGTTTTCTTCAATTCACGATGCAATTCACATTACAATCCCGAAACAATATAAACCGATGAAAGCGGCGATTTATGCCGCGACACTGGCGTAACTTGTAAGAACAGTGATTAGTAAACTTTGGACATTTTGTTTAATATAGTCACTAGGCTACCGCTGCTGCTGGCTATTTGTGCCTTTGGCTAAAGGGCATCGGATTTAAATAAACATAATCCATTCTAGTAATGTTGGCTATCATCATTTCGTTCATTTCAGTTGTCAAATGTGTATGCTTACATTTCGAATCTCAAACACGGACAGTGACGTTAATTTCCTATATTGTTTTTACACTCTCAAAACGCATTGCATATGCATGCGGGATGGGGATCACGACGGAGAAGAAGACTGGCGTGGAAACGCTGAGGATGCTGGTAGGCCACTGCATGCGGATGTGAAGTGGGAGCAGAACATTCCTCACCATGTGCTTGAGTAAGATCTCTTGTGGGAGAAGCTTCTCGTCAAGACGTATCCCTTCGCTTAAGCTAGTATGGGACGAGAGCGATTGAGTACGTAGTCTGGCGCGCCTGTCGATCAAGTGAGAGCTTTCCAATGTTATTTATTTCGACTCCGTGATCGATGAGTTCGCCGGTCTCAAAGTTCGAAAGATTCGGTTGTTAGAGAAGATGAAGAAGCTTCCGCGCTCGGGATCGACATATCACTCCCGGTCTCGTACGTTGGCCTATATTCGTCGTTGCGGTCGCCGTGGCAGTCGCTGGTAATGTTATGTTGAAATTCATTATTGCTTATCATTATATATTCATTCATTTGTTATTTGTAGATGTTGTGGGAGGTTTTTTGGATTAGTTTTGTTTTGTTGGAGGTGTTGTGAATGACGGGTAGAAATGTGGCTACGCTGAATCATCAATTATTAATATTTTGGTAGCTGATTGCAATACTATGATGTTGAGGCAATGATAAGTCATTTCACCTAGGTATACCTATTCCATTAGTGCGCTCTTCGTTGGGGGGGGCTGTATTTTTATCTTGCCCCCAACGTCACTTTGCTTCGTTACGGCACTATGCGGCGGCTTATCTCGCATCTCACATATTCACGTGTCTGTTCAACCTGGTGAACTGTTTAGCATGGCGGAGGTATACACTCTACCGAGTGTCATTCTATTCATTATTATTGTTAATGTTATTAGTGTAGTGCTAAGCGGGAGATCTGCTGACATTTCCGGGAGATTTACAGTATGGGAAGGGAGGCGGGAGGTAGACGTTGATTTCCGGGAGACTCCCAGACAACCAGGGAGGGTTGGGATTCCTGTACATCGCACTCATAACAACTATTACAAAGAGTGAAATGCTTGGCAAACATACGAATACAAAATTATGAAATGAAAGAATTATTACTATTCAAGATGAGTTAACAACGTAAAATAAAAATGGTTAAATTGTGATATCTATCTTAAACACAAACAGAAATATGCCGTTACCAGGACTTTGCAACAAAATCAACAAAATATAGTATATTCTCTATGAATATTCTGAATAAATGAGATGTCACCTCAACACACCTAAGTAATAGTTACGGTATATCAAGTATGCAATTTATGTTGATATTAACGAGTTCTTTTTCCCTGGATAATTGAAGTAGCCGTCCCCCTAGCCTAAATGTTCCTGTGGTGTTTTTCTTCGATTCCGATCCGAATTTAAATTTACAGCCTCCAACAATGTTACCAGGATAGTTTTGTCTGAAATGGGCCAGTAGCCAATCATTGCATTGCCAATGTTATTCCTCTCGCATACTCAAACACCGTTGTTATGTTGAGCACTGTGTCTGAGTAAACGACTGTATATATATATATATATATATATATATATATATATATATATATATATATATATATATATATATGGTCTTAATATGACACGAACTCGCTGCTGCATAACGACTGTATATATATATATATATATATATATATATATATATATATATATATATATATATATATATATATATATATATATATATATATATATATATATATATATATATATATATGGTCTTAATATGAAATCATTCATAAAAGTGTTATTCAAAAAACGTGTTTTCTTCATACTGCATTAAGATGAATGCTTCTCTGTCGAAATTATCATTCTTTATCCACGTCATCTTTCATAATCTTATAATATACGTCGTCTCTTTCCTTTATTGAAGCACATTATTTAATTTACTCTCTTAATATAAAGTTCGGACATTCCATGCCGCTAATCTTAACATAGTCTTCCTTATCTTCAAACGTACTTGTTAATTAAGATATGAGTTGTTGTTGTCATTAGTTATGTTAGGCACAGAAGTTGTGCTATTCACACGTTCAATATCTTCCTTGTTGCTGTTTACAGTGCGGTCAGTTGCAGGGCCCAACGGTCACACACATTACTATATTATATATGTCGTATACAATACATGATTGTTTGTAGGAGTTATTACGTGATAATGTCCTAATCCGTTTCAGGAAGCTAGCCAAATGGGAGTTATCAGTAATTTATTTAATTAACTTCCGATATGTGCTGTATGATCATAATGACAATTTTGTACATTGGGTTTGTAGGACCGCATTGCCAGATTCATCATCACACACATCACACATGAAGACAAACAACACAAGTCCAAGTAAGTAAAATACACATGAAATACCACAGTCCTCACAGGTGTAAGACAGCAAGAGTTCTTCGTCCATATTTACACGACCCGTATATAAGGTAAACGCAGTCGATCGACACGCCTAGAGGTCCAAGTACGACATGCCGTCTGTACACTACTTCTTGATAAAAGAATACACATACACAAAGGCAATTTACAAAGAATTCATACACAATACAATAACTATGTGTTCTGATATGACTATCGTTATGTATCATGTATGAAATTGTCAAATTAAAATGTGTTCGTTCGAGCAAACAAATGAAACAAATGCTAGTAGCCTTGCAGTTGTGATACATTCAGTAGTAATGTTTTGCTTACAAGTTCTAGGGAACCTCGTTCGGCTTATTCTAAGTCCGCCCTGATATTATACATACAATGCCATAAATGTATGATGTAACAGCAGCAGCAGCGACTATTCCTACATTGCATCATGTCGTAGTAGACATCAGGTGGCCCTCCTTATATTTTTTCAATTATGTTCTATTGAGCGCTGCCTCGTGCAGTTCAGTCAGCCCAACTGCGTTATCTGCTTCACACCGTCCACCCACCTATAGATTATACGTTTCATTAAAACGAAAACAGCAAAATGTTATTCTCAGTTAATAGAACGTCCGGTGCAGGTAAAATATCACGTTCATTTAACAAAGGTAATGTTTCGATGTCAACCTTTTACCATTTCAGACCAGCCACTTGTTTCGGAGATATTTCGTTTAAAGGCCAACCAAGAAAGTTCCTTCCTAAGGTAAGCTGTTGATCAATTATGGCTTAGTAAACATAAATAACTGATTCGTCGCGCACTTACAACATCCATATACGGAATGATATGCAAGAGTATATCTTCAGTATTAATGTGTACGAATGTTTACAAAGTATGCATATAAAAATTCGAACATGAAGATATTGCAAATAAAAACAATATAATAGGACTATCTTATATAGCAATTGAATGTGAACGTATTAAATAATATTCGAATACAAAAACTGTTTAACACATAAGCCATCTAATGCATGCAATAGATGACATATTACGATTAACAAATTACATTTAGTTTGCTACTAGCACAACATTGTGTCAACAAAATTCTGGAGATGTCCAGTCATATCCAGAACCCTGAGACGTACATTTACCTGTGTGTGAACACATCTATTTCCCATTAGTGTTATTTAGGCCCTCACTGGTCACTGATCAGTGACCACAATTGCTGCTTTCTTAGTGGGTCGATTAATTGCCAATACATAAGCTCAATAATTCCTTTAAAAAATAGTCAGGTAACTCGCTGGAACCACACTACGGTTGCAGGCTCTCTGCATTATATTTCGGCCACCAACACGTCTTGTGGTCTCTGTTGCATAACCCCCTGCAGCCCAAAACAAGACGCCTATGTAGGGCACTGTAGACAACCAAAAAAAATTTTATTGAACGGTTGCAGTAGCTACAACTGGATAAATGTAAATTATAGGTTGTCTTAAAAATGTTGCAACATTGGATTTTGATGACATTCGGTGGCATACGTATTATGCCTGTTGTGACACCAACTA
>OY759263.1:45470251-45507751 GCA_963662155.1 Lamellibrachia columna | reverse complement strand
TATATATATATATACATATATATATATATATATATATATATATATATATATATATGGATATATATATATATATATATATATATACATATACTTATATATATATATATATATCCATATATATATATATATATATATATATTTATATATATATGGATATCATACATATATATACATATATATATATATATATATATCTACATATATATATATATATATATATATATATATATATATATATATATATGTATGAATAGATATATATATATTTCTCTTCGTGTATATATATATGTGTGTGGGTGTGTGTGTGTGTGTGCGTGTGTCTTCGTGTTTTAGATTATCTGATCAAATAACACGGTGGTAACCACAGACACACACACAAGCGCGCACACACATACACACACATGTATATATATATATATATATATATATATATATATACAATTATTTCATTGAACTTGGTATGTTTCATATTCCAGTACGTCAGAATTGACCTCAAGACGCCGGTCGAGAATGTCGTGAGCTTATTGAAAATGGATTCTGGCCTATCTGTACCGAAACAGATAGTATTCTTGGAAGAGGAAGACAACTTCCAGTTCAAAAATCGTCAACATGGCAACGCGTTCAAGAAGAACTTACGCAATGAATTGGCTGGCACAGGTTAGAATGCTAGACGAAACCCAGCTGATCGTCGCTCCACGTTACAATGACATAATTTTCTAGTGGACTATTGCTTAGACATTTATTCTCTGACTAACTCATTGACTAGCCTTTCACTCCCTTTTTAACCCTACCTCGTTGATCATATGTTACATATGATATTCACTCCTATCGGAACTCTCTAGTGAATGAATGTTTAGCTTCGCAAGCTTTCCGGCAGTCTAAGCAAACATTTCCGAGACTAATTCTCAGATACATAATTAATCATGTGGAAACATGATCACAAACTTTAAACAAAGTACGGCAACAGTGATTTTACAAACACTTACAGGTTCCATATACACAAACATGTTACACATGAATGCAATCAAAGTGAATAGTCTATCTATGGGGCAGGATAAACACACACAAGTCAATACTCTGCCCTGCTCATTACTGAGTTGTTGGGCCTAAACATTAAGATGCTGATAATTTGTACAAAAAGGGCAATACATCAGATAAAGAAAATATACTATTAGAAATAGGAAGCTAAAATTACAGATTTGTTCATTTCTGCATTTCGGGAATATCTGGTAATTCAAACATACACACACGCACACACACACACACACACACACACACACACACACACACACACACACACACACACACACACACACACACACACACACACACACACACACACACACACACACACACACACACACACACACACACACACACACACACATACATACATATATTGCAATTTACGCATGTGTCAAATATATACTAAATACTCTTCCTTATAACGATTAACGATTTGGTAATGAATGATGTGTATGATGGGTAGGTTCATGGATCTTCAAGGAAGCCACCAACCACAACGGACTGGATACCCTCGCGGAACTATCTCGAAAGGAAGGTGTGTTACCTGTTGGAATCGCTAGCTGGTCGTCAGTCTACCAAAGGAATAAATTGAAACCAAAACGTAGCAACCAACAACAAGTAAGCGTATTTTTTAAATAGCAGTAAACGTTGTTGTTGGTACGATGTATTATTTGCTGAAACGATAATTCGTTAAATATTTGTGTTCTTCTTGGTATATTGGATACATCATTATTCTGATTCTCTCATTTAATGCGAAGCACGTATATAACAAGAAGGCCGACTTCCATCAAAACGTGTAATAGACGCGATCGCATCACCTCGCAGCGTCGAATGTTTATAGTCCTTTGTTTAATGCCAATACAATATTTCATGTCAAAAGTTCTTTGGTTCAGGCCGCGAGGTGATTCCGTAAAGCAGAGCGATGACGTCACAATGTAGAGATTCGACACTAGATGGCGAATTTTCAAAAAACGTTACACAGGAAAACATTTAGGAGTCGGCCTTATTGTTATTTATGTTCCTTGTTTAAAGTACTAAATTACGCGTCGTACATCTGTCGACAAATGCACGTTATTCACTGTTATATTAGTGTTATATCATGTACAAGAGGCGCCATGGGTGTTTTTCGAGTAGCCTTTGTTACATATAACGTGTTGCGGATAAACACATTTTTGAAGCAGTACTTCTTTGTTAATAATAATTAAAGAAATAAATGTAACCCAATCGCTTAAGATCGCCATGACTGATGACCTTACAACTGACCACCTCAAACTAATTATTTATGAGCTAACATGATCATATGATTTGCAGTCTTGAAAAACCATATTACCGGCGGTCAGTCTAAAAATACTTGTGACTTATTTAATATATCGATATCTTACAGTTTGCCCAGATTGTTATTAATGTTGTAAAAATAAATTCTTAGCTGAGGATATAACATCCAGTATTATTGTCTACTCAGACTAACTTGTTAAGGTGCTATTAATAACCGCTTACGATATTTGCTGGGAAAAAGCTGCGCTTAACGTAAAACACACTAACAATTATATATGAAACTGAATCTAATTATTTAACATCAGAGAATAATTAATGCCTTTACTTTACAGTTTTGTAAGATATGGTTATGAGATTATATCGGTATACATCAACTAGCCAACCGTATGGATATGGCCGATTGCACTTTTTGTATCCTCTGTCTCTTCATTCCATTTAATCCATTTTCATTCCATTTTACATTTGAACCATTTCAACCCCCCCCCCCATAGTCAGGCAGCTTAGCAAATTGATGGGGACCGGATAGAAGCATCACATTTGTTGTGCTGCTTCCTTGGATATTAAGATTTCACTTATTGGTAGGAGTCAGCAATGTCATGCCCTATGGGACCGTACATGCTGTTTTATCGTATTGCACCATCTTTTATCTCAAAGACTAAATTAAGTTTTTACTCATGATACTTTTACATTACAATGGGTTGTCTAAAATAAAAAATACGTTATTTATACATGTTGCAGAGCACGAACAGTTATTTAATTTGCTATATAATAGTTATATGTACCTCAATTGGTTATCGGGTTAATGTACTTCACGTACAGTAGAGTATATGGAGGAATCTAGTCGTTGACGTTAACTAATATTCCTAATAGTCCGGTAGACAAGTCCGAGTTTTGGGCTGGATCACGTTTTGTCGTCTGTGTTTTGTTCCTGCTGACTTAGCAAGTCTGTGGTGTACACTTTCAGAAATTACTAATTCACCGGTAAAACATTTTCCAACCCTGTAAAGCCTTGTCTTTTTTTGATAATACCGTAACCC
Source organism: Lamellibrachia columna (assembly GCA_963662155.1). Lineage (NCBI taxonomy): Eukaryota > Metazoa > Annelida > Polychaeta > Sabellida > Siboglinidae > Lamellibrachia > Lamellibrachia columna. Next base: position 45,504,413 of record OY759263.1, on the reverse strand, counting down.
TTTATCCATATAGAATCAGTTTGTTTGCTATTGTGACAACATCAGAATGTTAAGTACCCTGGAGCAAGACGAAAAGATCACTAAAGATCAGTATCGGTACTTATATCCAACCATAGAAAAAGTACCACGGATGTGCGGCTTCCCAAAGATCGACAAAGAGGGTGTCCCATTCAGACCAATTGTGAACTACACACATACAGTAGCACATACAGTGTCCAGAGACTTAGTGAACATAATGCAACCATTAGTGGGAAACAGAACACCACACTGAAATTCACAGGAATTTGTGAAAGAAATGACAGGACTAAAAGTAGAAAAAGGATAATCATTTGTGTCATATGATGTTGTATCACTGTTCAAGAAAACAACTCTTTAGGAAACACGCGAAGTGATCAGAAAAAGACTAGAGAAAGATAAGACACTCAAGGAGAGAACCAACCTCAATTTTAGATTTGGAGGAGAAATTTACCAGCAGAAGTTTGGTGCAGCCATGGGCAGTCCGGTTTCCCCCATAGTTGTGAACTTGTACATTGAGGACCTGGAGCATCATTGCAAACCAAGGAACTGGAAGCGGTATGTGGATGATGTAATTTGCCTAGTACACAAAGAACAAGCGGAGGAACTACCAGAACATATGAACTCTGTTAAGCTCTACATGCAACACACGTTTCACAAGAGAAGGTGAAGAGAACAACAGCATGCCCTTCCTTTATGCGAAATGTACCAGAAAGGGTAGTGTGAGGTCCGCAGTGTACATAAATAAGACCAATATGTGAACTCCACCCCAGGCACCAACACGTAGGAGTAGTCAGAACCCTTACGAACAGGTGTGAGGTGATAACTTCTGAGGAAGGGGACAAGAAGGAAAAGGAGGAATATTTAAAAGGAGCTCTTAGAAGGTGCGGATATCCATCTTGGGCCTTGAAAAAGTTGACGGATAAAAAAATAAGAAAGGACGCGAACTACATAAGCCAGGTCGTCATGCCTTACGTAGAAGGTGTCTCAGAGAGAGTTGATCGGGTACTGAAGAAATACGGTGTGGCCACAGCCATGCGTCCCCATACAACCCTCAGAATCTTGTTGGTACACCCAAAGGATAAAGTAGAACCGGACGAACAGGGTGAACTAGTGTAACAACTACTGTGTAAGGGTTGTGGCGCAACCTATATAGGAGAAACAGGAAATCAGACCAGACTAGATGAACATAAGAAATATGTTGACAATGCACCATGATAACAATACACAAGGAGCGGAAAGAAACGGTCACTGGACGTCATTAGTACTGATGAAGCCATCTTGAAAAGATGGCGAAAGCTCTACGTGTAAAAACATGTGAAAAGATAACAACATGTGAACATGCGACCGCGACAATGTGGCGGGAGGCGGGAACGCTTTCGGAATGCACAAGGGGTCGCAGAGAGACACCAACAACAACCAAAAATACAGTATTGTTCATATGCGTTCACCAGCAAATTACCGCCATATACTTGGATCACGTGATAGTTTCTTGATATAACAATTAACTATAACGTGAGTGCTTTTTGTTATATCAATAAACTATCAAGTCATAGCAAGATATGTAACTAGTTTCTTTATATAACAAGAACGTTTCTTGTTATAACAAGATAATATTGTTGATATATCGATAAAATAGCTACCTATCTTGTTATAATACGAAACTTGTTATCTTACAAAATATTTCTGTGTGATTTGCGTCATGTTCTTTCTGCGCTTCCGTAGGTTTCAATCGCCCCGATCCATCATATCGGATCAGCACGCATGTCTTATTCATTCGTATTCAATCATACAGCGTGCGGCGGGCTTTACAGCATTTGTTTGAAAGTCAATTTCGACTTTGTAGTACAAGACTACCTACCTACAAGGAAAGCACACACAAGACAACGCACATGCGCTGGATGATCGTCTGAACTACTTCATCTTAGTGGATACGGAGGAAACAACACTGAATGAATTCAAGAAGAGACTACGACAGAAGTTCTTTGAAGGTAGAAATTATCATATAGGGACTTATTTTAGTTCTGAATATAGTGCATGTGAGTGAGCTTGTCATGTCATATGTGCACTGTTAACTATGAATCAATCAATTAATTGTGTTCCCACAATACCAATCAATATAATAGAACATCTACACGCACGCACGCACGCACGCACGCACGCACGCACGCACGCAAACACGCACACACGCAAACACACACACACACAAATGTTGGGGTTTCCTTTTCTTCATAAATGTAATAATTACATAACAGTCCCATTCTTCTAGACAATAAAATATAACTACGATCAACAGAATAATCTTCACGCATGAATTAAGGCGTTGATCTTCTTCAATATATTTCTTTTTATATTTATTTCAAAAACTAGTAGATATCGTCGTGTTTTCATATAATGTAGTCCAAAGTTGTTAACCATACGCAGACACATATTTCGATTTGGCTGTTATTCTTGCAACCTGTGGTTTTAATTTATGTTGTTGTCCAGTTGTTTTCGCGAAACATAGGTTGCAGTAAAATTATGTTTCAGACTGGCATGTAATGTTATCTTATTGACTTTGTACATTATCAGGGCATACTGTATTAATTAAATTAAGTTGTTTGACTATCCTGAGTTCATAATATTATATTATATATATGTAGATAACGTGCATTATCCAGAATAAAAAAGTTATTTTAACACATATAGGCAGATAAATTAGTTTGATATGTCTTGCCCCATACTTCGCAGCAATATGCGAAGTAAGGGAACACATAAGCAATGAGTTTTGATTTATCGCAATATCTTTATATAATTATATTTTGGATCTCAACATGTAATTTTCCTGTTAAGTTTATGATCAAATAGAATAACAAAATGCCTGTTTCATGTCAATATTATTAATCCTTTTAGCAATAATATGTTTTGTCTACAGTTTGAAAACAACAGTTTCTTGGAATATGATATTTGATAATATTACCTATCAAGAAATTTGGTGGTGTTTCTTCCGAACACCTGTCTTGTCGCCAACCCCTATCAGCCATCATAACACGGACCATCAGTATTCACTGAAACATTTAAGGATCTTAGGTCATGAGGAGAACTGGTTTAGAAGGAAAATCAAGGAAGCCAGTCCTTCTTCAGCTTGTGTCACATGACGTTGGTCATGTGACATGCCCGTAGCGGGGTCAGTCTGCTGAACAAGGCAGTGCAACACCGCCGAAATATTCGGATGGAACACCGCCAAATGTCTTGAGAGGTACTAATGTTATATAAATAATTAGTGAGCTAATTATTGTCAATACCTTTTAACATTATTGTATTGTTCGGGCTTCCTACGTAAAATTTTGATATATGGTATCAAAGGCCTTTTTTAAGTCAATAAAACATAAATTGTTGATTTATGTCATCAACTGCGGTTATTCTTTCTTCTGAAAGTTTTAATAATGTCATTAACGTAGACATATTTGTTCAAAACACAAATTGACTACCACTGATATCATTCATTGGAAGTGTAAACGTCCTACAAAGTTAAGACACATATTTTGGTATATAATACAACATTGATCGCTAAATCGCTGTACTGTTGCGACGCATCGGTGACCTTGATGTAAATACGCCGAAAATTTTAAAAGATTTAAGAAGAAAAGATTTAACAAGATTGCCATCCAAAGCAAAACACCCAGATAGCAAGTGAACAATTCAGAGTCCAGAAATTTGTCATCTATGTGTAACCCGCCCTTCTGAGATATTTGTAAATTTTGCTAGCATTTAAACAATCTGTAAATAATTTGTTCAATTAATGTATTACCCACTGTGAGAATTAGTACTTTCTTTTATATAATCTGCACTGTTCTTTCACTAATGTTATTTCATGTCCTCCAGTTCTTCTATATTTCTTAAGTGATAAACAACTATTTCTATCAATATTTGCATACCCATTAAATGTCTTCAATTTGAGTTCATCTTAACCTCCTCGTTTCTAGGGTTGTTAAACCATATTCTCTTAGGCGTTTTTCATATCTAAAATATCTCAGCTGTACAATCTTTTTAATGTTTATCCTTTGTATTCGTTCTAGTGTATATATTGCCTTCTTACAATATGAAAGTATTTATATAAATATGTTTTTGTTACTCAAGAAAGATAGTATAACTAGAAGATATGAGGTAACTTTAGTTATCTAGATCGTTTTATAAGTGTTGTTTATCTCCATAAATTTTAACCTTTCTAAACACTTGTCATCCGCAAATTTCAGTACCCTGCTTGCTATATAATCGTCCACGTAATTCATATACATTAAAAATAACAAAGGTGCAACTACTGATCCTTGTGGTACCCCATTCAAAACTGATGTCCAGCTTGAAACCTCCTCATCTACTACAACACGATATCTTCTGCCAGTCAGCCATTGTTCTATCCATTTGTTTGTGCCATCCCCAATACCATGGGCTTTTAATTTAAGTAGTAGTTTTTGATGTAGCTCTTTGTCGAAAGCTTTATGAAAATCTAAGTAGATAATATCTATTGGTGATCCCTCGTCTACCCACTATAGTGATTGTTTTCTAAAAAACAATATATTTGTTAAGCATGACCGCGCTTTTGGGAATCCGTGTTGAAATGGATGTAATAATTTATGTCTAACAAGGAAGTCCACCATATGATTTTTAGTTATCCGTTCTAATAATTTACAAATTACTGATGTTAAACTCACCAGTTTGTAATTCTCCGACTTATTTCTCGAACCCTTTTAAAATGGTATAGTGTTCGCTTATTTCCATTCAAGAGGAACCACAAAAGGAATCACTCGTTCAATGACAAGTTAAACACTTTTCCAAGTGGTATGCTAATTTGTTCTACTGTTTCCATTAGTAGTCTTGGCAGAATTCAATCCACTCCAGGTGATTTATTATCTTTCATTGCCTTTATTTTCTTAGTTACCATTTCTGGAGTTACAATTAACTGCCCTAAATATTCTGTTTAGCCTCTTGAAATTTAGCATTTGGCATTGCTAATTTGTGCTACTTAAATTTAGCCTTTTGGCACTTGTAGTGAACTAATATCCTCTGTGGCAAACATTTAACTGAAGTACCGATTTAGTTCTTCCGCCATTAAAAACCCACTGTCTTCTAATGGTCCAACCTTGTCGCGAACTTTTTGTTTACTCCTGAAATATGCATAACCACTCATTTTTTATGTTACATGCTAATTTTTGCTCATAGATTCGTTTAGATTTTTAATTTCAGTCGTAGCTGCATTACGTGCCTCTTTGTAAATTTTGTAGGCTTCATCATTTCCGATACGCCTATAAACCGTCCACATTCTTTGTTTGTACATTATTTTTCTAATAGCTTCTTTTGACAAGTGTTTCTTTCTAGACCGTTTCCATGTTTCTTCAAAGTAAGAAATTGTTCAATGATACTCTCAATTTAATTTTTTTTATGTTCCAGCTTTCATTTTCTGTCTTATTCCTCAACATGTTATTCCAATCTATCTGTTCTAAGTATTATTTAATACCTTTATATTTACCTTTGTGGAAGTTTCTCCTGTATTTATTTTTATTTTTACTTTCTGATTTTACTTATATGTCAACATGTATTTGATTATGATCAGTACTGCCCAATGGTTCGTATATTTTAATTTTTTCCAATAATTCAACTTGGGAAGACAACACCATACATATTACACATTATCCCACGGTTGGTTCTAACACGTGTTGACTAAGGAAGCTATCCTGCATTTTTATATAAAAAAAGTTTACTTAATGTACTTGTTTCCCAGATGAGTTCATCCCCGTTGTACAACTGCTGCTGGGAAGTGGCGATGAAACTGTCGCTAAAACTTCTGAAACCTCCAAGAGTAAAATTCCAGTGGTTGTGATGGTCAATGACGTCCTGCAGAAGAAGATATTCATGGGAAAATTGAGGTACGTTTGTATAGTAAAAAGGAATTCACAGATGCGTGTAATTAGGCAGGGGATTTACTGTCTTTGTGTAGCTTTTTCGAAAGTAGTCCCGCCCTGGCATACAGCCTAATAGTTTATGATTACTCGTGGCCATTATGTAGTCGCTGTGATGTAGGCCAACAAATAGGGAATTCGTCCGAATGTGGGAAGGACGATTCATGGTCTACATTTCATACTCGTGCACAATAAATAACACTATTTAAGGTGTATATAAGTTATAGAGTGTTTAATTCATCTTCATGTTGCCAGTAATGTTATTGAGGGTATATTTGTATAAGTTAATTTAGTGTTTACAATTATGAATTCTAATAAAAAACAGCGCATGAAATTATTTGAATTTGTAACTTTGCAGAACAACAAAAAATTAATTCACAAGTAAACCATATGCAATATTACACTTATAAATGCTCATTTGTCGGGTGCGATAATGACCCTCAATTTCGCACGATCAAAGGTTTCTTCAAACAGTCATGTTGTGTGCCTTCTTGCCCAGGCTGTTAGACCATCGAGCATTTCAATTGTATGCAGACGTCTGCTTCTTTTCATGATTTGTTTACCTTTTCGTATTTTGCACATGATCTTCCTTTTCGCGTTTGCTTTTCTAAGAATGGCCTAATTACTTTTCTTTTCTCTCCATGATACTCTGAGCATTCTTCTCAAGAACAACATTTCCGTGGCTTCTGTGACCTTTTTGATCGTTTAGTCATTGACCATGATTCACACTCATAAAGCAGTATGGGTTCTATGTAGCATTGCAGGACATGTTTCCTCACGTCAAGTGGTATACCTTTGTTAGTCTTGATATCATCATTGCATCAGCGATCCGAAGGTATTGATGATCCAAGATAGTTAAACTTTGGACAAGTCAATTTACTACAATGTTGCATGTTGGTGTATAACTGGTATTGTGAGCACATTTATCAGTACTATTCAAGCTGTTCAAACTGAACAACACACATGTTCTTGCGATTTTACCTGTTTGTTTACTCTTCATAAAACATCGTAAAGCACGCAAGAAAATGGTAACTATTTTATGGATTTGTACTGCCTAAATTGTAATTAGTATGCCGATTTGTGTCATTGCATTTAATACTGTTTACTTTTCAGAAAACATCGTGAAGCACGCAATAAATTGGTAACTATTTTATGAATTTGTACTATTTAAATTGTAATCAGTAGGCCGATTTGTGTCATTGCATTTAATACTATTACACATCTGAACATCTTGACAATCTGACACCCTAGACCTATGATCAGCTATTTTCCTTACTGTATGTGGGCCACTCTCCAAAATTAATTGTCTGACAGTTCGTTTTGAAGTTTCCCCACCTTATTACTTGCTTATTTCTTTATCGAAAATATTATTATTACATACCTGGCTTTGTCCGACGAGTTCTTTAAGGAAATATATACCTATCCTATAGTCGTATGCCAATGAACGGTCCATGTCCCTTTAAAGTGTAAAAACAGCTAAAATGAGCTTTCCCAAAAACTATTTTGCATTTCAGATAGTTATTATTTTTCATTATTTAATGGTAATTCACCAGTTCAAGTGTCTTATGTTAAAGTAAACTTTCAAATGCGTGTCATAAACAATAATTGTGTCCCCTACAATAGATGCTCCTACCCAAACTTATTTTGTTTGTTAATTAACCCATTTTTTATACCCGATACCAATATATATATATATATATATATATATATATATATATATATATATATATATATATATATATATATATATATATATATATATATATATATATATATATATATATATATATATATATATATATATATATATATATATATATATATATATATATATATATATATATATATATATATATATATATATATGATGAACAACTATTTCTTTATACAATTTTAAGATCCAACTAGATTTTGTTATAGAGCACACGTCTTGAATACTATGAATTACGCTTAAAAATGGCAGCCGTGTTTAAAAATTGCGTTCAAAAATGCACTACACAGCTAAGAATGTGACGTCATATTTACGTGGCAGTTGCATCACAGTGTGACGTGCCAGATACGTGAAAAGTCAATTTTGATTTTTCTTTAATGTACGAACGATGCCCATGGGCCCCCGAGCACGCCTACAGAATGTTAGCCCCATATATGCGAAACTAACGGAGATATGAAAGAAACAACAAACACAGCCACAAACTTTCAACATAATAACTGCGGTATGGATCCCACCTAACTACGACGTCGCAGTTACATTCTGGTTCGGTGTTGACGAAACCGCACCTAATTGCGACGTCACAATCACGTTATGATTAGGTGAGGTATGGGCGTCACCTTAAAATGACATGAATATCAGGTCGCATTATGGGGAGTTCGCCACTAACCAAAAAGTCTCGGTCAAGTTACGTCGCAAATACGTCACGTCTTAATTAGATAAGCTATCTATTTCGTATTTATGTATATATATATATATATTTATGTTTCCTGTGGTGTCGAATGCGTAGAGAGACGCTGGTCTAGTTTCAAGTGTGGCCGCAGCTTGTTTGATGTAGGAATAAGGGAGACGGATACATATGTAAAGGTTGGTAAAGGGCATATTTTAATGCCAGGTTGTATGCATCACAAGTACACCAGTAAACATAATAATTGTACAAACAAGTCGACTATAACCAGTTATTGATGTACCCAATAAAACAACAGTGTATGCACACAACCAATTAAACTGGTAATCACCATAATACATCAAAGGTGAGGGGCTACCTGCCCATATATGGTAAAGAAAACATCAATGATAAACCACACAACACATCAAATAGATAATTACCACATTACATAAAAATGTATGGACTACTTGCCCATACATGACATACAAGACATCATAAATAATCCATGGTACGACATGTATTGCAACATTATGAAATCAGAGGTGGAGGAGAGGAGGTGGTGGTCAAATAATCATTTAATGTAGTACATTTGAAATGAATCATACCATGAATTCATACAGTAACAGTACGGGCATAGTCTTTAGAAAATGCCATTGAAAAATAGCAACAAGTAATGCAACGTGTACAACGCAATCAAATAAAGTTTGTAAATATCAACTCACTTCGATGGCTTTCAAAACCGGAATGGCAGCGCCTGGCCACCCCAGCGGTCAACAGGTGCGTGCGGTGGACGATACCACTCGCCTGATAGCAGGGGTGGTAAGGTTGCATTAACAGTACACTGACAATCCAAACATCCACCACAGAAACATAAACCACTTTTTTACTGTGCTAAAAATTACATTTATGTTTCCTGTGGTGTCGAATGCGTAGAGAGACGCTGGTCTAGTTTCAAGTGTGGCCGCAGCTTGTTTGATGTAGGAATAAGGGAGACGGATACATATGTAAAGGTTGGTAAAGGGCATATTTTAATGCCAGGTTGTATGCATCACAAGTACACCAGTAAACATAATAATTGTACAAACAAGTCGACTATAACCAGTTATTGATGTACCCAATAAAACAACAGTGTATGCACACAACCAATTAAACTGGTAATCACCATAATACATCAAAGGTGAGGGGCTACCTGCCACAGGCACTACTCCATAGAGATAAGTGCCACCCCCACCCAAGGCCACACAGTATATATATATATATATATATATATATATATATATATATATATATATATATATATATATATATATATATATATATGCATGTGTGTTGTGTGTGTATATATATATATATATATATATATATATATATATGTATATAAGTATATGTATATGTTTATATATATATATATACATATACTTATATACATATATATATATATATATATATATATATATATATATATATATATATATATATATACACACACACTCACGATTTGTTACATAAAGGACAGTTTTTTTATTAAATCTCTACTCCTTGAAATATTGTTGATGAAAAAAAATGCTGTTCAATTATCTTTGGTCATATGCAGGTGACAGTGGTCATCTTGAAGGCAACCACAAACATTGATTTATCAGCAACACTGTTCAAAGGTAATAGTTATTGCATCATCATTAGATGCCTTATCTGTTGCAGGCATAGGCGATCAAGACCCTCCATTTCCCACGAGCACATGTGTCTCGTAATACCATCCAGGATTTTCAAACTTTGCCGACCTCATCTTCTTTCACCATTAATATTTCCCGTTTTCACCATATGTTGTAGGTTTCTTTTTCTCATCACTCAATTATTGCATATTTACTTGATACAGGTAAAATAATATTCGAAGGTATTCGAATACAAATATAAAATGTAACACGCACACATACAAACACAACTATTGTAATTATGGACGTAATCACAGACACTTTTACCCTAATACGAGGATACTGATATATGCCAGAGGACAGTCAGATGTATGTTCAGATGTTAATTTAATATTTGTGTCAGCAATACCCGTACTTGTAGTTGAATTGAATGTGTGCTTTCATAATAATAAGTGTTTTGTTGTAGACAAAGGGACATTGATTAAAGAAAAGATGAAAAGCCAACAGGTACAAAGGAGAACAATTATAAAAGCCAAACGACGATTACTCATTGAAATACAAAAAGTTTCTTTAGTTCCATTTGCATTATTACTTTGCATATCTTGCCCTTTCAACTCAGCCTGGACAACTATTCGTGAGTGTGATGTGTTGTCTACTTCTGATTAAGTTATAACAAAATGCAACAGCAACATCTCAACACGAAATTATCCCTGGAATATTGTTGTTCACGTTAATACACTCTGATTGTATCTCAGCATTGTCGTTAACCTAGCTTCGACTCGACATCTTGTCATACAAATAGGAGTAGGATCGTACTTAATGGCACAGCGATTGCGTTTTACAACCGGCGTTTCGATGTTGCTGTAGTAGGCATACAGCGGAAATATTTGTTAGGCATTTCAATACCAAGCAAATCCTTAATACTAATGTTTGTGATCATGTTAATGTTGTTGTGGCTGAATCAATAGTTCCACGAACTTCTGGTGTTAAACATTCACGACGTTGCGGAACACAAATTGGAGAGGAATGAAGTTGACATTTGTACGTATCTCACGAGATAAAAACTCGGAAAGCTGCTGAAAGAGACAAAGGTAATCCAAAATATGAATTTTGTTGTATTATATATATATATATATTAGAATGAAAAATATATGCATGAATATATATATATATATATATATATATATATATATATATATATATATATATATATATATATATATATAAAATCAATCTGCATTTGCTAACCGTGGTATATTGCTGTAATTTAAGGAGAAAATGTACGAGCCAAAAGTTGCTGGTCTCGGGTCACCAATATCACGGGTGCAAAGTTTTGGTGTGACGCAGCCGTTGACTTCTACGACGAAGTTCACATGAAGCTGAGCATGTTTCCGGCTAAACATGCTTTTGATTGATTGACTTCCCGGGGGGTTCTAACGGAATCACGCCTTTCTTAAATATGTTCTGCCTTTATATGACTGAGAGCAGGTTCTATTGTCCTGTCATGCTAAATTTGGTCCTCGCCAAAATCGATCCCCCGGACTGAATGCGGCGGCTAAAATGTTTTACTATAGTGTACCGTGTACCAAAAACAGGGTCCCGTGTAAATTGTGTTCCAAAGGTGATTGTTTTGCAGGAATGTTATCTATAGGGTTATAGTAAACATAGACACATGGGTGGCAATCTTTCTATTCTCCTGTTTCGTATGGGGTCTCAAACATACCTACCCCAGTGCCTTTATTTTTGCCCGAAATGGCCGCATCGACATTAATAACAACATCATAGTAAAAGAGTATTCATTCAACAGTTCTGAAACAAATCAGAGACGTTTTACTATCAAGAACCCACCTATACACCAACTATTTAGTAAATATATTCAATATCTTTGAAATTATTGAAATATCATCCCCACCCTGTAAGGTGGCGAGTGCCTATATTGTCAAAATGGCAAACAACTTTTTAATCTGGGGAAGGTATTTTTTTACCAAAATTGCACTCGCGACTTTAATGGTGGGGGAATTGTTTGGCCAGTAAATTAATACCTGCATCCCAGAAAGATGTCAAATTGCTCAAGGTAATCAGGAGTAATGCCAATGGATGTCACAATAGCAAAAATAATTTAATTTGGATTAGTTATTAAGACAGTATTGTAATATGTTTTTGGACAACAAAATAGGCAATCGCGACATTACAGGGTGGGGAATAAAGAAGTAATGCAGCTCTGTAACCAGTGCACATAAGTTGCTGCTGCTTTGTGGTTTGGAATGCAACTACGCCTGCGTTTCCGGAACAAAATAACAAATCGCCTGCATTTCAGTGCACATTCGTACATCCACTACACTGAGGTACACACTGGAAGTGAAAAAGTATAGTGTTAAAGAAACTATTACTGCTACGTTATGCCAACCTATATTGTTTTGCATTACCACCCAGACGATGTCCAACAAGGATCACGCTATCATAAAAAAATGGTCACACCTTTGTCAGCAAGCAAAGTAAAGATATATCAGATTATAGTTTCATGTAAGCAGATATCAGAGTACAATTTTACGTTTATTTAAATAAATTCAAAGCTATTCGATATATTGAATAAATATTTCGTATGTAGATATGTTCTTAGTACGAACATGCTCCTGATTTTTTAAGAATATTGTGTGTGTGTGTGTGTGTGTGTGTGTGTGTGTGTGTGTGTGTGTGTGTGTGTGTGTGTGTGTGTGTGTGTGTGTGTGTGTGTGTGTGTGTGTGTGTGTGTGTGTGTGTGTGTGTGTGTGTGTGTGTGTGTGTGTGTGTGTGTGTGTGTGTGTGTGTGTGTGTGTGTGTGTGTGTGTGTGTGTGTGTGTGTGTGTGTGTGTGAGTCAATACCGAAATGTGCCTCTGTGCCTCATATATTTAACATATAGTTATTCTAACCCATTAGGATAAAGACAAATCTGGTGCCAATTCGAACCTACTGAACACGCTTCTCGACACGGAGGTAATGTGTAGTTTACTTTCTGTTCTAAAATATGGCATGCTGGTTGTAATTGCTTCGTAATGCCACGAGTTAGTACAGTGTCTGGTAGCATTCGGGATGCCGCTATTATCATCAAATGTGTACAACCTCCATTGATTTTTGAAAGTAATGTTCACGAAACGCCCCTTTGCTATCAGCAAGCGACTAACTTTGTGCACTTATCTTCACGTCATACGGTACAAAGGATAACACGAAGTGTGCGTGCGTGCGTGCGTGCGTGCATGCTTGTGTGTGTGTGTGTGTGTGTGTGTGTGTGTGTGTGTGTGTGTGTGTGTGTGTATGTGTGTGTGTGTGAGAGTGAGTGTGTGTGTGTGTGTGTGTGTGTGTGTGTGTGTGTGTGTGTGTGTGTGTGTGTGTGTGTGTGTGTGTGTGTGTGTGTGTGTGTGTGTGTGTGTGTGAGAGAGTGAGTGTGTGTGTGTGTGTGTGTGTGTGTGTGTTTGTGTGTGTGTGTGTGTGTGTGTGTGTGTGTGTGTGTGTGTGTGTGTGTGTGTGTGTGTGTGTGTGTGTGTGTGTGTGTGTGTGTGTGTGTGTGTGTGTGTGTGTGTGTGTGTGTGTGTGTGTGTGTGTGTGTGTGTGTGTGTGTGTGTGTGTGTGTGTGTGTGTGTGTGTGTGTGTGTGTGTGTGTGTGTGTGTGTGTGTGTGTGTGTGTGTGTGTGTGTCAATTTCATTTTAGATAATTCACAGTGCTAGCAATTAAGCAAGACGTAGATTATTTGTTCCATTCATTTGTCAATGAAGTGATCATGCGTTGATATGTTTGCGCTTATGATAAACACTGCAACATGGTTGGATCCGTACACCAATTACACACATTATTAAAAGCGTTCACCATACAGTGTTACAGTATATGTGTCCGTTTGTTGTGCCGTACACAGTCTGGAGAAGAATCCACTGTCAAACAACTTGACAAATTGGTCGAGACGTGTCTTGGATACACCATCAGCTATGGAGGTATTTAAACAAATCAACTGATACAGCAACGTTATAGTATTCTCTAACGTTTTAAACAGTCGGTATGAGTTGTCATCATTAAGCACATTCCCAAGGTCCGTAATCGGTTCATGCTGCAGTGTCTATGAATTATGATTTACAGTTGGTATTTCCAGGAATATAACAATATATGATTGTTTTCACACTTATTGGGAACATATAGTTGCCAAGTACTTGTAAACCCATGAAAGATGTTTTACAAAACATGAAGCTTGTTTCGTTGTACGTTATTGTATAGCATTGATAAACATTTATTTTTAAACATAACCAATCGAATCCAAGTCACGTCATTATCATACATATAAAATATGTGTTTTGTTAATAGATATGTTTATCCTCAAATTTTCTTTATAAGGGGGTTAGGCCGACTACTTATTATTCGCTGCATTGAACTGGTTCGCCAGCTATTCTCCTCCACGTTTCACCCTCATCCTCCACCCTAGTATGCAATGATTTGGTAGGAGAGGGCATTCTATGAGATTTTCCCTTGAGGATCCACTCCACATTAACATTCGGTAAGACCATTTCAACACCAACCCTGAGGTTGGCCATGTATCACTGGCTCCTTTTGTCATAGTGGGTGGCGGGGGTCACATTCCTGGTTGGTTCTCTCTATTTCTGAGAACGACGCCGTTCTGACCTATAGTGGAGCAATACCGCATAATAAATTGATGTCGTCCACTCGCGTAAGTTTGAAGCATCTAGTCATAGCGACGAATGGACCTGTTTTCTTGCCATATGTAGAACGGTGCCAAACATGACAGTATATTCAGTTGCTGAGTAGCACGGGGCAAAGGACAGTACTTCATATGGTCTCTGGATCTGTTCCCATTTGGAGTGGGACAGCTTCCTCGGGATGTTGTTCCTAGCTGCTACCTTCGCCTTTTTCTTGATGACATGATCTTTGTCGCTGTAGTTGCGGTCCAAGGTAACCCCAATTTACACAGGCGTAGGGTTGTGGATTTGTCAACTTTTAGTTTGCATCCCTCTACTTAAGGTGAAAGACACTGATTTGCATATTTTCTGAATTTGCCCGCAGGTGGTTGTCGGAATAGTAGTTTAGTAGTTGATTTAGTTTAGTAGTAGTTAATCCATGTAGTGCGGCTGCTCCACGTTTTCAAAGGATTGTTTCTGTGATGCGAAGCAGATATCATAGGCATGCAGGAAACATATGGTGTTTGGATGTATAAATAGTTTATACGTATGATAAGGCAGTGAGATCGGGCAGACAATTCTTGGAGTTGACGGGATCTTTTTCTAGATTCAGTATGACCATTATTCTTGCTTGTAGTCAAACAGCTGTTGAACATGCCTAGAACCCACATAACAACTACTGGCCCTAAGTGCTTCAATTATTCACAGAGGATGTCGTCAAGTCCGGCAGCTTTGTTTTATTGTGTTTCATCGGTTTGGTGAAACGAGTAATGAAGTCCTCATGATCATCCTCAGCAGGTTTTGGATGCTTATATTTGCTGGGCCGAAGACCTGAGTCCTCGATTGCTCGTGAGGAGCTGTTGAGCAACTTGATCTTCTCTGACCTTATACCGAGGTTGTGTTTTGTGGATTCATTTCCCAGCATCTTTTTTATGGTTTTTATGCTTTTCTGCTACTGTGAGTAGTGTTTGTAGACTCATTCAGCTCTGACCACTTATTGCGCACCTCACCTGATACGGTATTGATAAGTTTATCTTCAGTGTCCATGGTAACATTCCCAAAGTGATCTGTTTGGAAGCTTTCGATGTAGTCCTTGTGTGTTTCCTTAACATGCTGTGACATTCCCATGATGTAGTTCGTCATACATCCTCTCGGGATATTGATCATACAGAATATTGTCATCGTCTCCACAAAACATGACAGCATTTCTCCCAGTTCGCCTTTTTAGGTGGAAACGACGCCAGAAGGGAACTGGACGAGGGGACCATTGCATGAATTTTGATACCAATCAGTCGGTGTTGGAAGCTTGGGATTGAACCCAGGATTCTGTTCTCACATTGTTTAGCAATGGGGTTTAAACCTCCGTATGTTGCTATTGAAGGAACTCATAGTTATGCATCATGAATGAGGGATAACTGATTTGCATCCGACCAGGTTTCAACTAATTCCCCATCATCATTGTGTATCTGAGCGTCCTTAAAAAAAACTGTGGCTACTGAAGTCACCTATCAACACATTTACGGGGTTATCAGTAAAACCATCTTGGAAAGATAATTCATCATATGGAGGATTGTAAACGACATTTACGGAGATCCACATAAGCTGTATGTGGACTGCCATGTTACTGAATTCTAAAATGATCATGTGGTCTCTATATCACAACTGTCAAACGCGGGATCCGTGGGCGGATACTTGAAGTTACTTGAATATTGTTTGGGTACTGAAAGATCTTCAACGTTGGCTGAGATTGTATACAATGCCGGTCTTGGAAAGGACCCAAGTTCGCAACATTGGAGCTTGATGACATACTGGTCTTAATTGGACTGTGTATTCATGTTTAGCACTATCCAGGAGGGGTTGTGTAGCATGGAAGAAGGGTTCGCATACAAAGGCCTGACAAGGGCGTGAAACTAAACGTTCCTTCTGTGACGTGAACGCTCCTTCTGTAATCCACTATGACATATTCCTGACACTCTGCAAGTGTATTTGTGAAATATATGTATATTTCGACGTAAACTAGCAATTGTGTGAGTCAATTAATTACCTGTGAAATATCCAATAATAATAATAATAATACACTGACTCTGCAGTTTGGACGTACAATACATATAAGTAATTACAATAATTTGTATAATAGGATTCAGCGAATTGTCAATCATAGTTTAAGCTGTATATAGTCTGGCTAACGTGGATAGCGCTACTTATCATAGGCAATATGTTCAATATCCTGTAAGATTTGTTATACATAATTACAAAGTGCTCAAAAGCTGTTTTTTTGCAATGCACCCATAAGCCGCACCGATGTAGAAGTGTGTGCTGATTCACCGTGAAGTTTTTCTTATGTAATGTCCTTTCTTCTTTCAAGCTGTAGCTGAAGAAAAGACGCACTGCAAATATACTTGGCGAGAATTGTTTGTGTGGGCTTTATTGCTGAACAGACGAGAGCTGGCATATATGTTCTGGAAAAGGACAGAAAACAACACAGGTATTGAGACAAAACAATTAACTAGGAAAGAAAAGGGCGCCATATGCTGTAACATAGTAATACCGATATTCCATATGTATGCGCGTGAGTTACGGAATGGGCAACCGCAGAGAGCAAACAAAACAAGTATATCGCATGTTGCATCAATGGCAGACATGAACATAGCATATAGTTATGCAACAGTGAATACAATATTTCTTTATTCAATGAATTTTCATTCTTATTCTTCAGCCTTATTCGTCCCGTTATTAGGAAAATGCCATTGCATCCCACTTTGAATAGTTTTGTACTTCTCTTCCCAATGCTAATGTCAGCGTTATCTTTATTATGTTAGATGTTATATTATCATGCATGCCATCTTCCTGGACGTCGTCCATATCCATAGCGGATATAATAGCACCTGTCGTCCTAGGAGCTGTGAATACATGTGTGTCCACAAATGTGAACATGTTGTCTCTGAAATTAAACAAATAATTATATTAATTTTCTGCCATTCACTAAAAAATGTTTTAATGTCTAGTTGACATGAAATGGCACACTAATTAGTACCAGTTTAGCCACTTTTGTAAAGGTATCAAAATAGAAGTTATCAATAAAATCGATGCTTATAACCATAAATAAGTAAACTGATGCTAGATATATCGTATTAACACAATGTGTTTACTATATGTTATGTACACGTTATATTGACAATGTATGCCTTTGTCCAAAATATTATAATATCGTCACTCTTTTTGGAACTATTTTTTATTGCCATCTTAAGTGGAATTAAGTTACGCATATTGTGCATCTGCGCATAAGCCAATGAAGCTAGCGCGGTAGACCAGAAACGAAAACTAGTGGAGACAGAAATGTACTGAGTATGGATGGCGACTATTAAGTTACTCTAGAAGACGACAACAACGGTCATTAATACATTATTGAGTAATGGTTGCACTATTGCCAAATTGTACTTTCCCACTGTATTCAAACAATGATTACAGTATGTACTATTGTTACAAAGTGATTATAATACAGTATCTTAAGGAAGCTGCTGGCAAAATATTGTGAAGATGCATCCAATATTGTTTTAAGGATATCTGCATAATATACTGTTTATGACCCATTTAATCGTTGTCCAACTTTAATGTAAATCCGTCTTAAAATATGCACTGCGATGCCAAACTATCTTTAACTTTGAAGGCCAATAAAAGCTTTGTTTATATATATTAATTAGTCATGCCTACCTGCTTGTTGGTACAATTCCATATTCGAGAGTTGCAAATTGCGTATTGATCCACCAATGAAAAACAGCTGATATAAAACTTAAGGCTACCACTTGTGCATGTCTGTCATACAGAAATATTAACAAAGGAGATTATACTTTAAAAAATGCATATTAAAGTTTGCCCACCCCACCCCACCCCCCCAAATGGAACCGATTGGTCCAATTTTGCGTATCTGGCTCTTGGTCTACATGGACTTTGGCTACATCAGAGAAATATAACCGTATATATAAATATGTGATGCAAGTATAATTTGACTATAATGTATTCATATTTTAGTATACTCTATGATAAATACGTACAATTAAATAATGTTGTACGATCAAGAAGTATACACTTTTCTTCCAAAGAATGAATAATGCGTCACAATAAAACAACTGGGATATTTAGTGAGATAACAACGTTTTTACAATGCGTTAGACAAATGTTATCTCCATAACATTTGAGCACTAGTGTCATTATATTATGATATCCTACAATAATGGTAGATGTTTTAATATTCGACATTTCAGTTCAACATTACAAGGTCGTTAGCCTATTATATCAATGCGTGTAATTAAGATTGGAAAATAATCAGGTTAATTAAACAAATTTAGATACTTTTATCTGGCTTTTTCAATGTCAAAGTAAGCCGGCGTGCTTCAATATTAGGAGTAAACCCGGAATATGACTCTTTGAATAAAAAACTATATTCTTTACTCTTTGAATAAAAAACTATATTCGTTATTATTAAGTACTGCACAAGGCTAGTTAATACATACCACGCTTATAGAACAAACGTCCTCTCCAGAAAAATAATTTTACGAATTAACTTCGAAGCCTATTCATAGGCAATATATGTAAAAGTGTTTTCCAAAATAGTCAAAGTTAATATAATATCATTTACAGTGCATGAAAAAGTAGCATGAACCAAACAATTGGAACACTTTGAATGTTTAGGCTGCGTGGGACACGTTGTGCAATCTTTACGTTAAACATTAATTGTTGTTTGATAGCAACAGCACTTGTCGCCAGCAATCTTCTTCACTCTTTGGCAAAGAAGGCAGATAAAAACAATGAGACAGCTCTCCGTGATAGTCTCAACAGTTATGCACGGTAAGTATTTATTTAAACTAAACGTGCCTCTAAATACAATATATATTTACCACGTTGTATATATATATATATATATATATATATATATATATATATATATATATACGTATATACATGTATATATATATATATATACATATATAAATATATATATATATATATATATATATGTATATATATATATATATATACATATATATACATATATATACATGTATATACATATATATATATACATATATATATATATATATATATATATATATATATATATATATATATATATATATATGTATATATGTATATATATATATATATGTATATATATATATATATATATATATATATGTATATACATGTATATATATATGTATATATATGTATATACATGTATATATATATATATATATATATATATATATACATATATATATATATATATATATATATCTATATATATATATATATGTATATACATAAATGCACATATATGTACATATATATATATATATATATATATACATATATATATATATATATGTACATATATATATATACATATATGTGCATATATATATATATATATGTGAATAGCAAACATCGTCTTGCATATCGGAAAGATAAACAGATTCATTTCCCTGAGACACAGAGAATATATATATATATATATATATATATATTCTAATAAACGTGCCACTGAATGCAATATATATATATATATATATATATATACCATGTTGTGCTTACATACTTATACGGAAGGACATAAAGCTAAATGAAATTGTTAAAGCTTGAGTCGAGTTCACAGCGCTGCATACAAATAATAATTATATATATGTGTGTGTGTGTGTGTGTGTGTGTGTGTGTGTGTGTGTGTGTGTGTGTGTGTGTGTGTGTGTGTGTGTGTGTGTGTGTGTGTGTGTGTGTGTGTGTGTGTGTGTGTGTGTGTGTGTGTGTGTGTGTGTGTGTGTGTGTGTGTGTGTGCGCGCGCACGTGTGTGTAGAGAGAGAAGGGGAGAGAGAAGAGAGAGAGGACAGAGAGGAGAAAGAGAGGAGAAGGGGGAGGGAGAGAAAGAGAGAGAAAAAGAGAGAGGGAGAGATAGAGAGAGAGAAGCAAACATCGTCATGCGTATTGGAAAGATAACGCCGACACTTACATAAATATATTCATATATTAATATCACCAACGTCTTCGTCCATGTGTTATTTCCGGTTGCTTTATTCCCTTCACTATAGCATCTCTATTTCTTTCATATATTTTAAAGAATATCGTGTTTTGCATAATCATTGTTGAAACAACTGATGATATATGAATGGTTTGCTATTATTCAGCATTGATCTCATAAATGCTTGGTTGACTTAAAACAATCTTTATTTCACATTCAGCGAGTTCGAGAAGCGAGCTATCGGAGTTTTGAATCAATGCTACAAAGATAACAAACTGGATTCAGAGGAGCTGGTCAAAATGAAAGTGGATGAATGTGGAAACAAGTCTATATTGATGATCGCCGATGTTGGGTACATGGAGTTCATGGGTGAGACGTGTTGCGATATTGTCATTCAGAAACAATGGACAGGAAGAACACTCGACGAACCAGCGCAGGTACAGTAGGCAATGTTCGTAAGATATAAAAAATACGTTACCTGAATGCATACGACTACAAAAGGCCCAACCTAGGCGTAATTGTTTAGAGAACACATAACTGAGTTGGGAGAAATAAGCCACCCCGTGCAATTGCATTATATATTTTCTACATATGAAATCACTTGTCTAATTCATCAAATATATGATTGGTGTCACAGTAAGCGATGTTGCTTACTTTGACGATAGGCGAAATTTGCATATTATCTTATTATGCTGAAATATCTTATATTACCTTAGTATCAGTCCTTGTTTGCTGAACACACTCATTCCACACTATCAATCGTTTTTGAAAGTCTACTTAGCTGTCCGCTACTAACGACAGGTTGTCTGCGTATAGCAACTTTAGGAGAATATCCCCCATACTCATCTTCCTGCTGAGGCCGACTCAGGCCGACGTCCGCACTCAATTAAACTGATATTCCCGGTCCGCGCACTACTCTACTCTTTGTTTCTTCCTACGTCCCTTCCACCATTCTAACCTCCGGGACACCCATCCACCGCAACTTTGTCATTACCATTTCTCGCGGAACCGAGTCACACGCTTTCCCCAGATCAATGAATCCCATACCCATATTCTCTATTATGTCCCTCCAATATATGTTTAACCAGTTGCCTCAGATGGAACATCCCGTCATCCGTTCCTCTTTTTCTAGGGTCGTAAACGTATTCCTTTCTTTGTCATACGTGGATTATCAACCCCGTCCGCTTGGCCTTTCTTCAGCATTGAGGTTGACGTTGAATTGTTTGAGCTATTTTTCAACGTTGCAAATTTCACCAGATTTCATCAGAATAATAATCTGGAGGTCCTACGTCAAATAACATTAAAATATCTTGAGGCTGACATTGAATGTTTTAAGGTGTGACAATATAAATTTGCAAGCAAAATCACACAAATCTGCCTACCTAATTTTTCAACTTTGCAAACTTCACCAGATTTCATCAGATTAATTATCTTGAGGTGCTACGACATATCATATTTCAAAACTATTGATGTTGACGTTTAATGGTGCAGATAGACAATAAAAAAATGCATTTTGTTATAAAAGCATGACCTCTTCTGCAGTGCTTCTCTATGTCACAGAGATATTTTTTAGATATGGAACCACGTTGGTACTTAACATGTTGGCCTTGACCTTGACCTCTTTTCCAAGATGGAAGACACTCTTAAGTTTTAATAATTTCGTTACAGATTTGTGTAGAATTGTTCAATTTAAGGAATCTTGGTGTCATACATTTAATACATTTTATAGCATTGTTAAAAATTAAATTTGCTTTAATTTGAGACACCACTTATGTGACAATGAAAACCCATGCCATCACCAGGAGCAAAAACCTGGTGTCGTGTTTATTCGAGCTTAGCCTATGTGTGTCATATGACCGCCTCCTCCAGATTATAGTTGATATGACAAATGGGATCTCCAAGTGGTTTCATGTTCGATGATACAACGTCCAACCATCGACAGTAAAGGAACATATCGAGGTGTGCTGGTTATTGATCACAGCACATCTACCAAAACAATGCATCCACTACCACCATCATACACATGAGTTTCTTCAAGTGCTGTGAAGAACAATTAGTTCACGGTTCCTCCATTTCAAGTCAACTTTCAGAGTGTGACCAAAGCTCGCAAAGAAGAACTTGAGTTGCTGACGAAAGTGATGCTGGTCGTGGTCGAGGAAACGCCGGATGGCGAAGAATGGATTACTTGGCCTGCCCATCATGCGAGCATCCAGAGAGGTGTTATGCAACCACCAGCAACCACTGCACTGCTGACATTATTCAGGGATAGTGCTCCCTCAGTAGCGATGATCAAACATTCCATTGACATCACTCGATCCTTCACTCAACCCGGGTCAGACTCACCGCTGACCAGCCGCTGCATGCACTCGCGAAGGAGATCCAATGGAGCTGGTCAACGACCAAATGGAAATGACAAACTTGTGGTTATATTCGGAGAACTCCACAACGAATTGGCTGTTTAAAGATAAATGAGACTAGTCCAGATAAATAGCTGTCCACGAAATAGTACATACCATTACTCCGCAGAAATCTACTGTCCTGCTTTCTTGTTTTGTCTTCCATGCATTGACCGGTTGTGACACGGTGTCGACATTCAACAGAAGAGGAGACCGCATGGGAAAACGTGGAAGATGCATAGTGATGTCACTACCGCATTTGAGGAGTTCAGTGGCATGAACGACCAACTCAGCGAGATGCCATTTTCCCCTAATCCCTTTGTCGTCCTCGTGTATGATCGGACAAACGATATGATGGGAATCCAATATTTTGCTAATATTGTTATTGCTGTTAACGACATTTAGTATGTTTTATTTAGGTCTTCAAGTACGATACAAAAATGTAATCTACATATTTTAAAGTTTTTGCCACTCAATGGACTCATAACCTTTTTGTGTACTATTTGTATGTTTTGTCATAAGTGTAAACTGGTATCATTGGAGATTATCCCTGGTATCATCTATATTGATACAGGTGAATACGGAATTAATCCTAATTACATTACAATTATTTGATTGCAATGCTCTTATGTTTATTGGCTTCGCTTAAAATGATAGGCCATTTTGGCCACTCGTTTTCTTCCGGGAGATTGCATCCCTCCATCCTGATTTTTTACCGCTTCTCTGCCGTCAAACATGGAAGTCCAGTATCATTTCTGCGTTAGTCAATTCATCTCTCCAGTGACCATCCTCTCTTCCATTGTCCCTTTAAATCTTCTCTGAAGCCTCGGCTCACAAGGTTGTCTCTCGGCATACAACGTACCCAAACTACTGGCGTTTTCTGTGTCTGATGACTTTAACAAGATTTAATAAGATTGCCATCCACGGCAAAGCCCTAGATAGCATATCTATATCATTCTTACGATATGGTCTCCTCGCTGGTATACAGTATTCTAAATGAGATATATCTATTGCTTTATACAGAGGTATAATTAATTGTTTTCCTTCTATGCTATGTTTTACCTAATCAACCCAAGAATTTAATTACTCTTTGATTTTCCATATTATAGTTTACAGTTCCCATGTCCTGTGTGTAGGTATTTACATTTCCCAAATTGAATAACATCTCCCATTGTTTTAGTCAGTTTAACTAATTTGTTTAGATCATTTTGTAAATGTTGTTTATAACCATTATTTTAGCCTTTCTAAACACTTGTGTCATCGGCACATTTCATATTATATTATCGTGCAAGTCATTGATATTTATATTAGGAATAATTAAAGCCCTAATGCTGATCCACTCAAAACTTATTTCCAGTTTGAAACCTCTACATCTATTACAACACGCTATTTTTCCGTCAGTCAGCCATTGTTCTATCCAGTCGATTATGCCATCCCCGATACCGTGGGCTTTTAATTGAACTAGTAATCTTTGATGTGGCACTTTTTCAAAAACTCTCTGAAATCTAAATAGATAATATCTAATTGCGATCCCTCGTCTATCCACTTAGTGATTTCTTCCAAAAAACATAACATATTTGTTAGGCTTGACCATGTTGAGATGAATTTAACAATGTATGCCTATAAAGGAAGGGCACCACATGATCTGTACTTAATCGTTGTAATAATTTACTGATTGCTGATGTTAAACTCACTGGTCTTCTATTCCCTGACTTATTTCTCGAGCCTATTTTAAATAGTGGTATGATGTTTGCTTATTTCTATTCACTAGGAACCACCCCCTCTTTTAATGACAAATTGTACACTCTTGCATGTGGTATACTAAGTTGTTTTACTATTTCCATGAGTAGTTTTGGGGGAACAATTCCATCCACTCCAGGTGACTAAATATACTTCATTGCCTTTATTTTCGTATCTACCATTTCTGGAGTTACAATTAACTGTAAATAATTTGATATAGCCTCCTGAAATTTAGCTTATGGAACTGGTAATGATATAATATCCTCTCCAGTAAACAATGAACTTGATAAACCAAGCAAACCAACTCTACCGCTGGAAAGAGTATTTCTAAGAACTACTAAACCGACTTTCACCTGATGAGCCTCCAGATATTCCTCCGGCTGAAATCCCACTTCGCATCAACACCGACAGACCATCAAAACAGGAAATCAGGAAAGCAATCTTGCAGTTGAAGAAAGGGATAGCAGATGGAATTCCACCAGAAGCAATAAAGGTTGCTACAGAGAGATCAGTGAACTGTCTTTACCTGCTCTTTGGGAAGATCTGGGTTGACGAAGATTCCAGATGATTGTAGACATGGCCACCTGTTCAAGCTCTCCAAGAAAAGCAAATTGAAAGACTGCAACACCTGGAGGGGCATCACGTTATTGTCAATACCAGGAAAAGTGTTCAGCAAGATTCTTCTGGAAATAATGAAAACAGAGGTTAATAGACTATTGCCTGAGGAGCAGGCTGGATTTCGGAAGGAGTGGTCATGCACGGACCATGTAGCTACTCTACGAGTGATCACTGAACAGTCCCTGGAGTGGAATTCTCCTATGTACATATATTTCGTAGACTTCCAAAAAGCTTTCGATATCGTAGACCGCATTGCCCTCTGGAAGTTACTTGCACATTACGGTACCCCGGAAAAGAGCATCAGACTGATCCGTACAACGTACGAACCATCATCTTGCCAGTTTGTTCACAACGGCTCCTTGACTGAAGCCTTCTCCATATTATCAGGGGTCCGCCAAGGATGTCTGCTGTCTCCATCCCTGTTCCTGCAGGCAGTTGACTGGATTATGGCATCAACAATATAAGGTTGCTAGCGAGAAATCCAGTGGACATTCTCCAAACAGGTAGAAGATATTGGTTTTGCAGATAGCGTCGCACTACTTTCACATCGTCGTGACAACACGCAGGACAAGGCGTCATCACTCTATGAATCTGCTACAAAATTGGGTGTGAATATCAACATAAAGCAAACCAGGACTATGAGAGCAAATCACGTAAACAAGAATAGCATCCAGTTGAGTGGTGAGGATATAGAAGACATGGAGCAGTTCACATATCTGGGACGTGTTGTGAGCAGAGACGGTGGCACAGACCGAGACACCAAAAGCAGGATAGGGAAAGCCACAGATGCTTGAGGGCCATCCTTCACATCAAATGGCAGGCAAAATCACAAACGAAGAAATCTGGAGAAGAACAGGCAAGTACAAGAAGAAGTCCAAATCAAGCGAAGAAAATGTGATTGGCTGGGCCGCACCCTGTGAAAAGCAACGTCCAGCGTGGCACGCCATGCTCTAAAATAGAACCCACAAGGGAATCGGAAGAGAGGAAGACCCCGCTCTACCTGGAGAATGTTGGTGGAGACTGAAGGGCGGACGTTGGGACACTCCTGGGGTCAGCTGCAAGTTTTGTCCCGAGACAGGGCCAAGTGGAGGAAGCTTGTGGTCGACCTATGTTCCACACGGAGCACAAGGGTATAAGTCAAGTAGGTCAAACACTGAACTGAAGTAACCAGTTAGGTCTTTCGCCATTAAAAACCTTGTGTTATTATATTTCCAGCACTGTCTTCTAGAGGTCCGATCTTGTCTCGTACATTTTGTTTGATAAGTGCTTCTTTCTAGACCGTTTTCTGTGTTTTTCAAGGGAACAAATTCATCAATGATACTCTCAATTTCATATTTTGGAAAGTTCCAACATTCACTAACGGTCATATACCAATTCCAATTGTTATTCCAATCTAGCTTTGCTGAGTATTTTCTCATATCTTTATATTTGCCTTTGCGGACGTTTCTACTGTATGTTTTTTATTTTACTTTCTGCTTTTACTTTGATGTCAAAATGTATTTGATTATGATCATTGTTACCCAATGTTTCATGTATTTTGATATTGTCCACTAATTCATTTTGTGAAGACAAAACTATATATAATACATTCTCTCCCGTGGTTGTTTTTAGCAGTGCTGAGTAAGGAAACTATCCTGAATTAAACACAGAAAGTGTTGGTCCTCACCCTCTGTACTCTGTAGATATTTCCATTGCATGTGCAATGGACTACAGTAAACTAATCCAATAGTTAATGTTGAATTTCCTGAAACTATATTGCACCAATAAATTTTATAGCAATCTGCTTCCCTTTCTAATTTTATTTCATAAGCCTGCATAGATTCAGGCTTGATATATAAAAATAACTCCCCCTCCCCTTCTTCCTATTCGATCTCTCCTAAACATTACGTATCCTGTCAGTCTTAATTCTGATATGTCTGTGTAGGCCCATGATTCGGTTATACCAATTATATGAGGTTCTATATTTTCTACCATAAAGCTTAATTCGTTTTTCTTATAAAGCTTAATTCGTTTTTTCTTATTTACTATGCTCCTTGCGTTTCAGCGCACGAATTTATAATTATTGATGTGTACTAGTGACCTCTTGTCCTATTTGAGGCACCTCTAAGTAGACTTTCTGCGCTTCTAGTTTAAATAATGTTTGCTATCAATAATATTTGTTATGCTACCCATTGCCGCTGTCTAATGCTGCCGAGAGTTCATCCGCAAACACTGCTGTTCCCTTTCCACTTAGATGAAGCCCATCCCTTTTGTACATATCAGTTCCAGCAAAATATCCCCACAAATACACAAATCCAACTTCCTCTTCCCTACATTGCTGCTGGTGATTGCCATCCTCCTGCAATTTCGATATCCCTGACCCCTCCTTCCCATATATATATATATATATATATATATATATATATATATATATATATATATATATATATATATATATATATATATATATATTTATATTTATACATATATATATATATATATATATATATATATATATATATATATATATATATATATACATATATATATATATATATATATATATATATATATATATATATATATATATATACATATATATATATATATATATATATATATATATATATATATATATATATATATATATATATACATATATATATATATATATATATATATATATATATGTATATATATGTATATATGTGTATATATATATATATATATACATACATACATACATACATACATACATACATACATACATACATATATATATGCCGTAACCGTAAGGATAAACAATTTATTGCAAGTCCGGAAATGTTTCGCAAATAGCGGAGAACCACAATAACAAACAATAAAGAAAGAACCATAAATGTTATTATTACATTCATGTTAACAGGAACGAGCTTCACGACATGTGTGTGCAATGATACAAGACATTCCGAATGGTCGATATTTCGCTCCAAGGACAAAGTTTGTGCTCCACATGGTATGTGATTATTTATTATGTATATCAATTTTGTTAGAGCACTTGAAACGCATTACTTTAAACTGTCTGTTTTAAACAACAACATCCAACCTAGCATCAGCTTTAAAACAGGAACTGTGCCTTTATTCTATAATGTTAATGTTATGTTGTTAAACTGTCAATGATGTGTTGTTAACCTAGATTGTTTTGTGTAAAATGGCGGTCTGATTCTGGGAGTACATTTGATCAGTATGTTAATAATCTATTTTTAGATGATAATATGCTAGTTTCACGTTGTAGGTGTTCTATGCCATAATGCTGGTGATGTTCAGTGTCATGATGTTGACGGAACTTCCGCGGGATTCACAAGACTCGTACATTGGCCCCCTGGAGTGGATTGTATGTTTTCTCATGTTTACCTGGATCATACATGAGGCTGTGCAAATCGGTTCAACTTGCTTGGGAACGAACAGAGGAACCAAATTCCAGGCAAGTTATGTTGTCATATTTTCACCAATGTTTATACATTTTGTTAGTACGCACGTGAACGAAATAGTATGCCGTGCTCCCCAAATCTCCTTCCTTTTCCCCGTTATAATTGCTTCGTTTGCCATAAAAAAATGTATTTGTTGTGTACCAGCCGTATACGAACTAGGTAAGATGTGATGCATTGTTTGCAGATGATACAATCTGGCTGTAAAGAATACTTGAGGAACGACTGGAACAAGATGGACGCGGCAGGCTGTGCATTGTACGTTATGTCCTTCTTGCTGCGCCTTGGTGGCCAGCTCGACCTCGCACGCGGATGCTACTGCTTCGCCATCTTGCCGTTATACATGCGCTTCTTGCAAGTGTTTATGGTTTTCAAGACGATTGGCCTTTATGTGTTCATGGTGAGACTGGCGGTACGTATGAACGCACTGCAGAACACTGTCCATACTGTATGTACATTCAACATGCTCACGTGTAACATATGACAAGGGCAGTACTACATCCACGTTCTGTTTTTTCCAAAGTGAACACAACCCATTTTAGAGCGGAGGAAATAAAGTACACACCGTCTAACCCAGTACGTACATTGATAAAAACATTAGGCAGTCGGTAATTCCTCGGTATATCATTTGAACCAAAGCTGAGGTGGCTGTCAACATCAGGGGGTCGCCGGAAGAGAGACATCATGGTATACTTTTAGCATCAATACCATTTGTCCACATATTTTAACAACACCTACCACATGTTTGTCAGTAGCAGTCTTAATGTATGGAAAAAGGAGTGAGCGTTCCTTTACTCACACGAATGAATAACGTCCTTTATACAGTGTGACCATAACCATATCTTCGCTTGAAAATATATTTTATTGTTCAAATAAGATTGCCTTTGTTTACGTTTTTCTTCAAATAAACAAATGATGAGTTCTACGCTGCTGCAATAGTCTGCAACAGACTGCATCAATACGATTTAGAAATGTCTTGACTATAGTAGTTCACGTATTTACTTTCCGTCGTGATTCACCACAATGAAATGAAAAGATGGTTGTTGTTAGTGCTGTTCTTCGGAGGACAGGCACATGTGGCATGTGGGAATATATTATGCAAGCTCGTTCACCCGGGACTAAATATCTTTCAAAATGAACACGGTCACCTTGACTAATATAAAAGTATTAATTTGAGTCAGCTCGGATTGTTGAGCATATACACTTGGAAAAGTGACGAGGGTGTAAGTAAGAAAATATGGAATACGGCAACAAACACATGTACGATTCTGCGTTTGATAAGCAGATTTGTCCATGTCAATACCATGCCTTAATACCCACACAAACACCCCGCCTGTTTATGACATCCCAATGTACCCACATGTGCAGCGCACACCTGAAACACGTGGCTTGCGACAGTGAATGCGATACGTTAAAGTTTAAATCATTTCACAACAACAGGAAACTGAACATTCTGCCAGAATTTGTTTTGGGTTCGTTTACAAAACAAGAAAAAACTTAAGTTTTGACAATGTGCAGAATGTTTCAAAATGATACTGTAAATAGATATTTGGTGATCACTAGCACATTGAGGCGATATAGTGTTACTGTTTCAACAACACTGGTATTTTTACCGTATCATTAAATATACTACGTTACACACAATGACTAATTATTGTTTCTGTGCCACAAATGATCGGCCACGAAATGAACAACCATGTGTGAACATTGCAAGACAAAACCGCCATATTCCTCGCACCCATGTGATGGATAGGTCCCATAACGCCAATGAGACCGCCCGGAATATAATAGGGAACCAGCAGAGGCACGTAAGCGGTCAAAGAGTGCGCGTCCGACTTGCCGAAAGAATCCTTTAAAACAGTCGTCCAGCATGAGGGTCCATCTAGCGCCGCATCACCGGCTGACACGACTACAATGGTCCAACATAACGTGAACTGGCATCAGAGACAAGGGCATGTGATCCTGTTCTGATACGAAATACGATTATGTATTGACAAGCTGGACGGACGTTGTAGAGTCCGGCATCGAAACGGCAAAATATATGCAGATGGATACGTGCTGGAGAGGAACCCATAGGGTGGCCTAAACGTAATGATATGGGGAAGAATTGACCAAGTGCTCACACATCCAAATCTTCCTATTTTTGTCGCCATGGAAACATCATGTTGCAACAAGACACCGCTCACCCACACACTGCCAAGGTCACGCACTTCCTCAAGCATCACCCGGACCATGCTTTCGCTCTCTCTACATCTAGAACAAAATCATGAGCATTTTTGGGATGAACTGCAGAGGCGGCTTAAACGGGCGTCCATGACCAGCCACACTCGCATTTTTTTTCCATGCCACAGAGACTGTCATCGATGCTAATGGAGGATATACTACTGACTTTACCAAAGTAGGTCTAGCAAACAAACTGCCCAAATGATGCTCAACTGTACACTATACGTTGACCATTTAAATTAACACACAAAGATATCGAACACACTGGCTAAGTTCAACTGAAATGAAACACAATACAATAATATGGAATAAAATTGAATATCACATTCCGCGTGTCTTTTGTTGTTCATTATATATATATATATATATATATATATATGCTACGACTATGGAAATACATACCTAACTACATGTATCAGAACTTCAAAAATGTTAATATTATGTAAAATAGTGGGTAATTCAAAAGTGCATTGTTGGTTGCGGTTATTGTATTTAAAGCTTATCACAATTAATTTTTTTATTGTATGTGTAAAAAAATTGTATTCGACATAAATATGCATTTAGTAGAAATCGTGTTCGTACAAATATACTAATATAAGATCAATATCATGTGCATTTCTGTTTATGGAGCAAAACTATGGAACTCGTTACATGAAAGCATCACTAGATGCAGAAGCATACAAGGATTACAAACAAGAAGCTACAAGTTAGATATCCTTCTATGTATCATAAGATGCGTGCGTGCGTGCGTGCGTGCGTGCGTGCGTGCGTGCGTGCGTGCGTGCGTGCGTGCGTGCGTGCGTGCGTGCGTGCGTGCGTGCGTGCGTGCGTGCGTGCGTGCGTGCGTGCGTGCGTGCGTGCGTGCGTGCGTGCGTGCGTGCGTGCGTGCGTGCGTGCGTGCGTGCGTGGACTTGGGGGATTATTTGAGGTTTTGCAGATAAACGCATCATTTTGTTTTATATAATTTTCTGGGCAATCTTTATTTATTTGCACATAGGTTGAAGACTTGCTGAAGTTCCTACTAGTCCTGGCATTATTCATCGTGTCGTATGGTGTGCCATCCCGGGCACTGCTATTTCCCAAATCTGAGTTTTCATTGGCGCTGCTACGTGACATCGTTTACATGCCATACTGGCAAATGTATGGTGAAATACAGCTGGAAGATATTGAAGGTGAGAACATAAGCGACACCAGACGTGCTTATGTGTATGTTTTAATATAACAAGCAAGTTACCGAAATGTGTATTAGTATTATTATACACACGTATATGTTTGTGTGTGTGCGTGCGTGCGTGCGTGCGTGCGTGCGTGTGTATGTATAGAAAGACAGAGAGAGAGAGAGAAGAGAGAGAGAAAGAGAGAGAAGACAGAGAGAGAGAGAGAGAGAGAACGGGCCAACATGCTTTTAAAACACCCCTAGTTTGGTTGAAGCTTTTTAAAATGTGAATAAAAAGACACATTTCTTGCCAATATATTATGCACAGAAATCATTCCGATAGTTTCCACTATGATCCACTTAAAACAACTACGACTGTTCACGTGCAAGCGTCAATGCCAACACGTTTACCTTGTTCAAGTGAGTGGGTGATAGTCCTTGTATTTTGTTTATTTAATCGGTAATAATAATGGAAATACGGCGAAACTGCATACACATATGTTGTCTTTGTAGGTGACGACGACTCTCACGCTGGACACATCACCTTAGCCACTATCTTGTTCGCCGTCTACATGATGATTTCTCACGTTTTGTTGTTGAATCTTCTCATTGCAACATTCACGTAAGCTTCAATGATGAGCCAACCAAGCATAATGTATGCCTTCCTCAGTAATCGAAGTTTGGATTCACCGTTTAATCGTTACGTTGTTTACCTCACCTCATCTCACCTATCCTCTTCGGACTCAGTGTCCCATAAGGTTGAAGTGCATCTCCCCCAGCCCGCTCTGTCAACTGCTACGGGTCTGGCCTCGTTACAGCAGTTCCATCCCAGTACGCGTCTTTCATTTCCAACAGTTGATCGCCACGTGGTCCTTGGTCGACCAACCTTTCTTCTGCCTTCAGGTGTCCAAGTCAACGCTGTCTC
Organism: Lamellibrachia columna; assembly: GCA_963662155.1. Classification (NCBI taxonomy): domain Eukaryota; kingdom Metazoa; phylum Annelida; class Polychaeta; order Sabellida; family Siboglinidae; genus Lamellibrachia; species Lamellibrachia columna. The sequence goes on along the minus strand of OY759263.1, from coordinate 45,471,264 downwards.
ACATTTGCTGTTCTTGTAAATTCGTAGGATATGTCCTACCATTTCCATCTTCTTCATTTGACCTCGGTATTGATTGTCTTAAATTTTGTTTTTGCAAGAATATACTGATTTGATAAGTGTGCCATCAAATTTGTAGGATTTGTCTTAAGCACTTGAAAAAAAGTTATCTACCTTTATATTTTCGCCTTCGTTTATTTTCATGTTTCACCATACAACAGCATTGGTTTAACAAGTGTGTTAAAAAGCCTCAATTTAGATATCAATGAGTATGCATTTGAACTCCATGTTTGGTTTAGCTTCATGAAAGATAACCTAGCTTTACGAATTATGTTAACAATGTCATCACCGCCTCCTCCTTGTTTACTGACGTTAGCACCCATGTAGGTATACTTGCCCACTTCCTTTAGTTCTTGATCATCAATTAGTATTCTGTTTTTGCACTTGCTGTTTATCCTCAATACTTGAATTTTCTTTTTATTCATTCTTAATCCTGTCCTTGCTGCAAATTCATTCAGTTGTCTTGTTTTTGTTTGCGTGTGTGTGTAGCATGATGACATGCGTGCTATGTCATCGGCGAAATCCAGTTCCTCTAGTGTGTTACGTGAAGTTCCATATTTTCCCTGTTGTATTTCCTGCTGCTGTTTTTCTCATTATGCATTCCACTAACATCAAGGAGAAAAATCGAGACATTACATATCTTTGCTTAACTCCGGTTTTAACTTTGAACCACTCAGATTCCTCATATTCGTCTAACACTGCACATTCACAATCGTATAACATCTCAACCATGTGGATTAACTTGCGTGGAATTCCATAGCTCTCCATGATTTTCCATATACTTTCAAAGTCCACAAACGTGATGTGTAAGAGTTGCCTGCCATTCCACTACATGTTCTCCCACTTCTGTAACCTGCTTGTTTATCTCTCAACTTGGTGTTAACTCCATATTTTATTCTGTCAATGAGTACTCTTCCGAATACCTTACTAGTAACAGGTGTCAAAGTAATTCCTCT
>OY759263.1:45107751-45465251 GCA_963662155.1 Lamellibrachia columna | reverse complement strand
AAGTATAATTAGCTATTTTCTTTATATGTTATATTTCTCCTAATTAACCCAAGAACCCAGATATATATATATATATATATATATATATATATATATATATATATATATATATATATATATATATATGTATATTGGAGTTGGATTTAATAATGTATGCCTAACAAGGAAATCCACCATATGGTCTTTGATTAACATTTCTAATAATTTACAAATCACTGATATTAAACTCACTGGTCTGTAATTCTCTGACTTATTTCTCGAATTCAAATATGTTTTTTTTAGAATTTTGGCAGGAGAATCTTGGTGCAGCAGTGATTTGATTTCGGTGCAGAGAACTGACAGAAAAGCGTGGAATATCGATTAGAATAAATATTACTATTGCATATATATATATATATATATATATATATATATATATATATATATATATATATATATATTTATATATATATATATATGTATACATGTATATATATATATATATATATATACATATATATATAGACATATATATATATTATATATATATATGTACCCAGCAAACACATAACGTTTTTATAACATTTGATAAAGGTTATATACATGTTATAACGAAAACATTTTTCAATAACATTTCGTAAATGTAAATAAAATGTTATGTAAAATTTCAGAAACATCATACAGATGTTTTTAAGATAACGTAATGTTACATTTTTCAGTGATGTTTTTAAAACATCATTAAAACATTCCCAGCAAACACAATAATGTTTTTAAAACATCAGAAAAATGTTTCCTCAAATGTCATAATAATGTTTTTTAAATGTTATAATGATATCAAAATGTGCCATCTTGGAAACATTTGAAAAACATTTTTGAACAATGTTTTATTAAAACATATATATAACATCATGAAAACATGTTTGACAAAGGAACATAAATATCACAAAAATGTTATTTTAATGTTTTATTAAAACATTTCACTTTGAAAGGTGTCAGAAAAGCTTTGATTTTATGGCTGAGCCCAGCAAACACAATACTGTTTTAAAAACATCAGAAAAATGTTTTCTAAAATGTCATAAAAATGTTTTTTTTAATGTTATAATGATATCAAAATGTGCCATCTTGGAAACATTTGAAAAACATTTTTGAACAATGTTTTATTAAAACATATATATAACATCATGAAAACATGTTTGACAAAGGAACATAAACATCAGAAAAATTTTATTTTAATGTTTTATTAAAACATTTCACTTTGAAAGGTATCAGAAAAGCTTTGATTTTATGGTTGAACCCAGCAAACACAATACTGTTTTAAAAACATCAGAAAAATGTTTTCTAAAATGTCATAAAAATGTTTTTTTTTAATGTTATAATGATATCAAAATGCGCCATCTTGGAAACATTTGAAAAACATTTTTGAACAATGTTTTATTAAAACATATATATAACATCATGAAAACATGTTTGACAAAGGAACATAAACATCAGAAAAATTTTATTTTAATGTTTTATTAAAACATTTCACTTTGAAAGGTATCAGAAAAGCTTTGATTTTATGGTTGAACCCAGCAAACACAATACTGTTTTAAAAACATCAGAAAAATGTTTTCTAAAATGTCATAAAAATGTTTTTTTTAATGTTATAATGATATCAAAATGTGCCATCTTGGAAACATTTGAAAAACATTTTTGAACAATGTTTTATTAAAACATATATATAACATCATGAAAACATGTTTGACAAAGGAACATAAACATCAGAAAAATTTTATTTTAATGTTTTATTAAAACATTTCACTTTGAAAGGTATCAGAAAAGCTTTGATTTTATGGTTGAACCCAGCAAACACAATACTGTTTTAAAAACATCAGAAAAATGTTTTCTAAAATGTCATAAAAATGTTTTTTTTTAATGTTATAATGATATCAAAATGTGCCATCTTGGAAACATTTGAAAAACATTTTTGAACAATGTTTTATTAAAACATATATATAACATCATGAAAACATGTTTGACAAAGGAACATAAACATCAGAACAATTTTATTTTAATGTTTTATTAAAACATTTCACTTTGAAAGGTATCAGAAAAGCTTTGATTTTATGGCTGTGCACAGCTTGTGGCTGATTCTAGCCTTACGAAGCAGGGCAATCAAACCAAGAAGGCCACATATTTGGAGAGGCCAATCCACAAGCTGACGTTGTTGGTGGAAAACAGAGCAGATGTAGTTGTACTCTGCCTACGGGTGGGAGTAAAGAACTGACTATTTCGTTTCTGAGAAAAATCACGTATGTGATTTGGATGGGAGTGTAAATGACAGTGAACTCAACAGCTGAATCACTCTATATCTGTAGTGAGTGCATCACTCATGATCAGTGCTGTCACCCGGAGCCACTGACCAGGGCACCCGGGCCGAAACCCATTAATGTAGACAGCCTGTGTTTGATACTTTACAGGTCGTGGGAGGTTACCATGAATGACCCAACCTAGGCCAGGGAAACTATGTGCATGGCCCCTGTATTAGTTACAGGAGATGGTTGATTCACACCCTATAGGAATTTTAAAACATCTACGCCTGAGCAACATAGTTTTGGTTATGTTACATAGCAATAAGAGTCTGTGTATCTAAATGATTATGATAATAGTTTCACTGAACATTATTATTGCTAAAAATAATCTTTACTGCGAGTCTACCCGGGTCCATGCCGCCATATTTGAAGTCCGCTGTTTTACCGTTATAAGTTTATATGCGACTGACGCGCCGCGCCGCGCCGCAAGACAAGGTACGTGTTTACAAATTCCTTTGTGAATCTTTGGCTGTATTTTGTACTATCCAATACATTGATTTTTAGCATTATATAAATTATTTTTGTTCGCAAAGCATACGAAAGTAGAACTATGCACATCGTAATTTTAGGCGCCAAACTCAAACGGCAAAGCCAAACAAAGGTAAAGGCCGTGAACTGACATAGCCATGCCCATGGACATAGCCTAGCCTTATCCTTAATTAGGTCAATAATAGGTTAAGTCTGAAGATTTATTTATACTGGCTCAGTATGTACTGTCTGTTTATGTTTATTTCTTGCGAGTACTTTATATAATAATATTATAATAATTAGAGCACTTTTAGAGCGCCATGGATCCAGGTGACCCTGTTCAAAGGCACTTTATAAGAACAGTAACACATAATTATATACAATGTTACATGTATGCATGCATGCATGCATGCATACATATAATTATACCTTACGCTTATGTCATGATACCTTATGACGATTCTGATCGCAGGATCCAGTTGATTCCTCCATGATCAGATCTTCAGAATCAAATATTTTTATATCATAATTTCCAGTTCCATTTGTTATTGTTTAAGGAGATTCATAGTCGTATATTATTGCCTGGGGTAGACCAGAATTTGTCTAGTTTGTTTTTAAATGAGTTAATTGATCTAGCTTGTATTACAGAATTTGGGAAACTATTCCATGGTTCAGCCACTCTAAGAGGGAATGCATTTTTTCTTAAATTATTTTTTACTCTTTGGGTAAATATTTTAAGGGAGTGTCCTCTATTTCCTGATCTTAGTGTCACATCCTCCCATTTCAGGAGGTTTGGTGCAGATTCATTATCATATAGTTCGTGCATTATTTTATAGACTTCTATCATGTCTCCTCTTAGCCTTCGGTATGCTAATGTGGGTAGCTTCAGTAATTTTAGTCTATATATGACAAATCCTGCATACCAGGAAGTTGTTTTTTGGCCCTCCCCTGGACGTTTTCTATTGCTATTTTATGTTTTATCTTATATGGATACCATACTGCTACGGCATATTCTAGGTGAGATCTAACCATTGTCTTATATAATGGCAAGAAAGTGTGTGTGTCTAGGAATTGGAAGGTTCTTCGGATTATTTTTGTCATTTTGGTTGCTTTATTTACCACTTGGTTTATGTGATCATCAAATGACAATTTTGAATCGATAATTACACCTAAGTCAGTTTGCTTATCTGTGGTGGCTAGTGAATGTTTAACATTATTACTTGTCATGAAATATTCATTTTCACCTTTATTATTTTTTCCAATTTCCATGTGTTTACATTTGTCTGGGTGGAATTTTAATAACCATTTGTCACTCCATTGTTCTAGGATACTTAAATCTTGTTGTATATCCTGATCATTTGTATTTGTTATGGCTCTAAATATCTTAATGTCATGATGACATTGTCATCAGTGAACAGAAATGTATTGGATTTAGTTAACTCTGGCAGGTCGTTTACGTATGGAACAAACAATAAAGGTACTAGGACAGATCCCTGCAGTATCCCTGATGTTACTTTGTGCCAGTTTGATTCTTTTCTATTTACTGCTACCTTTTGTCGTCTATTTGTGATGAATGCCTCAATCCAGTTAACTAAATCATTCCTAATGTTAAAACTTTTTAATTTACTTATTAGTCTCGTATGTGGCACGGTATCAAAAGCCTTTTGAAAATCCATATAAATAACATCTGTGTAATTAGCCTTATGCATTTCTGAGGTCCATTCATCTAGTATTTTAATTAGTTGGAGAACTGTTGATCTGCCAGAGATAAAACCATATTGTTTTTGACTGAACAGACCATTGACTTTCATGTAACTGATGTGATTTCTAATAATTTTTTCCATGCATTTACAAACTACGCTTGTTAGGCTTATTGGACGGTAATTGCAAGCTAATTTCTTATTTCCTTTTTTATGTATTGCTGATATTTTGGCATCCTTCAATTCATCAGGAATACTTGATGTTTTTATCGATGTTTCAAATATTTTTTGTAATATATTTTCTGACAACTCAGTTAGTAATCTGGCACCTATTTCATCAGGGCCAGGCGATTTGCTTATATTTAGTTCTTTTAATGTTAGTAATGTTATGTTTTCAGTTACTTTTAGCTCATCCATCGCTAATTTGTTGTTTACTTTAGGTGTAGTTGGGATAGACCCTGTCTGTTCAGTAGTGAATACACTGGAGAAGTACAGTCGCGCCTCGTTATAACGCGCCCCGTTATTACGCGGATTCGGATATAACGCGGTCGGTCGTGGACCCCGAATTTCTGCCGCCAGGGGAAAATGTAAAATGGGCCCGCTTAAACGTACTTAGAATTGCTTTGACAATTCTCAAGAAACAGGTGAACAATGTCAATGAACGAGTATCAACGTGTTGTTTGTTTTGCGCTGCCGCCGACATCAATCGCTGTCGCTGGCTTCACTTCGACGGTTTGTAAATTGCAATCGAGATTCACAAATATGCCTCGCGTAAGAATCAGATCAACCGTTTTAAATGCATTTTACATGCAGTACCAATATAACACTTGGGTGAAATTACATGCTTCCGTTACATCGTAAATTTAGTCGTTTTCGCGACACGAAACCAACATGCCAAATTCCTAACCCAAGGCGCTACCGGTGGTGAAAATACGAATTCGTCATCCGCATATGAAATGATGAATCGATGTTAAGTGGTGCGTAATAAATTTATGCTTCGATCGAGATCGGTTGAAAGACGAAGTGAAACAATTATTAATTCTACCTATTGTCTTTTTATGTGTTTTATCAGCTTCCATACTACGTTTGTCAAATCATATACGTTTTCGGCTGCTCAGGTCCAGGTTATTATTTTCGATTCGTAGGCCTGTTGGTCCAGTACATCAACATCGTAGTAGATCTATTCCATAACGGTATATGTACATGTGTTTTATTCAGTTCAAGAGTCAAGAGGGTGTGACATTTAAAAATAATACACGTTGATGCTAGTATACACGTTTAATAAGTTCCATAAACTGCATATTGCCGTATAAGACAATGCTGCAAGCACACGGGGCTTCGACAGGGTTCATGGACTTGGTGCAGCGGGCGGCGGTCGCTGTTGTTTAGTAGCTCCCTGGTGGCAGACATGAGAACACCTAACGCGCCTCGCTTACAACGCGGTCCGGAGTCGTGGACCCCGACTACCGCGTTATAACGAGGCGCGACTGTAGTTGGCAAGAATATTTGCTTTTTTTTCTTCATCTTCAGTTGTTTGGGATTTCGGATTTGTGTGGTCTATATTCAGTTCCCCAATTCCTTGTTTAACTGTATTTTTTTATTTATAATAGTTCCAGAAGACTTTAGGGTTTTTCTTGGTTTGAGTGGCTAAATTTCGTTCAAACCCCTTTCGGAGCTTTCTGGTTAAAGCTCGGATTTTATTCCTGCTTTTACAATACTCTAATGGTCAGCATTGGTATAAAAACACAGAATGTTGCCTATGTCATTAAGATTATTTTTATTAACATTTGTTTTACCATCCGTCACTCTAGGTGGATGTGTAAGTCTTTACTGGCTTTTCCTTATCTTTCTTATTTTTCTCTCCCATGGTGGACCCCTGACTCTGTACAGGTATTCCCCTGACTTGTCTGCAGCTTCCTGCCTCTTTGCTTCTTCATAGAGCTTTTTTGATTCCTCCCTTTCTTGTTTAGTTTTGTCATGATAAATGTTTATGTTTTTGAACTTGTCATTTTCTCTGATGAAGAAGGGTTAGTTTTTTGTCAATATGTGTTAATGTGATTAGAACTGGTCTGGGACCAGTTGCATTTTCCTTGGCTTCCCCAAGCCTCCTCGTTTCTGTGACATCAGTGTCTGTGAAGTGATTGTTTATTTCTGTACACATTTCTAAAATGTGTTCTTTGTCATGTTGTTGTCTCGTAGTTTTTAATTGTGATGTAGATTCTGGTAAGTTGAAAATTATTACATTGTTGAGTCTTTTTTCTCTTTCTTTTGATTCCATGTTCTGTTCTTTTACCTGAATTTGTACGACTTCCTTAACTTAATTTAGGCTGATTTCTTTGCTTGGGTTTTTTTCCAACTGAGCTTCTTTGATCATTTCGATGACTCTTGTTTCGTCCACTTTGGTTCTGATTTCTTTCTCTAGTGCAATGATTCTCTCTTCCACTTTCTTAAAGAACTTCTGGCACCTTTCTTAGCAGCTTTTTTAATTTTTCAAGTTTTTCATTACTTTTGTGTCACATGGACAGAACCAGTGAATTTGTGGTTTGTCCGTCATAATTTTATATTCTTTATCCGTTATTTCAACACATTCAATGCAGTAAAGTTTATCACAGTACTCGCATTCCAACAATTTGTGGTTAGGTCCTTTGAAATTTTGTTTACACCCTGTGCATAGCCATACGTCATCATCATCGATCATCCATACAGAGTCATTTTTACTTTTTGTCCTTGGATTTTTTTACCTGCCATAACCTGGCTACTTTAGTTTTATTTATTTAATGTCTACTTTAAGACTGAGTTAGAGTAACTTTTATTTATAGCTTATATATATATTTTTATAATATTATGTTGTGCAAGGGATCAAGGCAGTGCTGGGAGAAAGAGATTGAGTCTGGGGGGTAGATCGGAGACTCAGTGGTTTATTTACAGAAACGAAGAGTGATACCCAGGGCAACTCTGGGTATATTGAGTTGCCTTGATGAAAGGGCCAAATTAGTATAAGGTCAAGAATTTGTGCAGGATGGTTGAAGAAGTGTATTTATGTCTAACTAATTTCTAGTGTTTTGTCTAACTAATGTTTATGTCTAATTTCCTATGTCTAAGTTTTGTATATCGAGCATTGCTTGGGGTTCTTTTTTCCTTTGTTTACTTTAATATGGCGGGAAAAATTTGATTTCAAAGTTAAAGTTATTTTGGGAATCCTAGAAGGTAGAAGTTATTTAATTTTTGGTACTTTTAACAGTATCTAGTTTGACTTGTGCTATAAGTTTAACTATTAGTTAAAGAACTTTGAATGGTTAGTTAAGATTAAGATTTTGAGCAGCTGTTGCTACGTACGCTTGTGAATCGGAACCGGAAATCATCTTTATATTCTGTGAAATTTTCATTTCATTCTGCCCTGTATCGGTTGCTTAATTCGTTCTCGATCAATATACTTGTTTTATAGTAGTAAAATGTTGTATACATTGTAAACTGTGGTATACCATGGTTTACCTGTTTCAAAATAACATGGTATTTTACCATGGCTTCCCTGTTTCAAAGCACCATGGTTTCTATGGTATATCATGGTATTTTACCATGGTTTACCTGTTTCAAAACACCATGGCATTTACCTTCTTATCTTCTGCATCATTAGTTATAGAGGAAATTTGTTTGAGCAGGATATAGACGATGAGTGCCCATATGAAAAGAGCACGGAAACGGGAATATAGCAGAAGATGGATGTCGGAAAAGAGAAAAAAGTCCAAAATTAATTGGAGACACTTCCAAAAATGAAACATCAGAAGATGTGACAGAATTTCAAGAAAGCAATAATGACCAAGTTGAGCATGACACAAATGCTGAACATGACCACAGTGATGAACATGACCACAGTGTTGAACATGACCACAGTGATGAACATGACCACAGTGATGAACATGACCACAGTGTTGAACATGACCACAGTGATGAACATGACCACCATAGTGACAATGTTACTAATGATGATTATGATGACAATGCGTACAGTGATACTATTACTGATGAGATCCCTACTGACAGGGAAGTAGAATCATACAGTGAGAGTGAATCATCAGATGATGGACAACCAGGCATTCTTCTTGGACATTTAAAGGAATGGATAATTCAGGATGAAGTAAAGGCTGGTGCAGTTGACAGGCTTCTTAAAATTCTAAACAAAAATGTGCATCCTGATATTCCTGTCTGCGCAAGAACTTTGTTAAAAACACCAAGAACTGTAGAAATGACATCCCTGTCAGGGATGAACTACTTTCATTTTGGACTGAACATGATGCTAAATCATTTCCTTAAGCGATGTCCCAAAGAAAACCTTCGCAATGTGGATAGTCTAATTCTTACCCTCAATATAGATGGCTTTCCCCTTTTCAAGAGCAGCAAAACCTCTGTTTGGCCAGTTTTATGTTCTGTTGTGAATATCAGTCCTGCAAAAGTATTTCCGCTTTCTATTTCTGTTGGCGGAAACAAACCACTTAACCTCGACTTTTTGCTAGATTCCATTAATGACTTGAATAAAGCAATTAATGAGGGTGTGGAATTTGAAGGGAAAAGGTTTAGTGTAAGTGTAAGATGCATAATATGTGATGCCCAAGCAAGATCAATGGTCAAGTGCACCAAACTGTATAGTGGCTATTATGGATGTGATAAGTGCTGTCAAAGAGGAAAATATGTTGGAAGGATGACATATCCAATGATACAAAATCTACCACTGAGAACAGATACAGCTTTTTGGAATAAAACACAAGAAGGGCATCACAGGGGTGTATCACCTTTCCTTCAGCTACATAATCTCGACATGATACGTGACTTTCCACTGGACTACCTCCACCAGGTTTGTTTGGGTGTCATGAAAAAGCTACTGCTTACCTGGATTAGAGGACCAAGAGCGCTGTGTAGAATTTCAGCTACTCAAAATGAACAAGTTAGTGCCGACCTAATCAATATTCGTAAGGATATTCCAAGGGAATTCGCTAGAAAGCCCAGAGGACTGGATGAAGTTGAACGGTGGAAGGGAACTGAATTTCGACAATTTTTATTGTACACTGGAAAATTTGTCGTCAAAGGTATACTTCCCCAAAACAACTATGACCACTTCATGGCATTAAGCGTGGCCATGTGCATTTTAGTCAATTCCAAATTGACTACACAGTATGGCAACTATGCTCACCAATTACTGCAACATTTTGTCAGCAAATGTGCAGAGCTGTATGGAAGGGAGTTCTTAGTTTATAATGTGCACACACTTACACACATTGCAAGAGAAGCACAACACTTTGGGGATCTAGATAGTTGTGCAGCATGGAAATATGAAAACTATATGCAACATCTTAAAAGAAAGGTGAGGTCTGGCCGAAATCCTGCCGCCCAAATTGTGAAAAGACTCTTCGAAGAAACACAACATGAAGAGGAGTATACAACTCTACAAAGACATATTTATCATAGACGGCCAGATAATGCATACAGATCTAGTACCGGACAGTACTGTGAAGTGGTTTGTGTGGAGAATAGACAAGAAGACACATACAAATGCAGGATTTACCATTCACCAGGGGCTTTATTTATGCACCCCTGTGATTCTCGGACTGTTGGTGGCTGCAAAGTGCGGAGAACAAACTATGAAATGAAAATTGTGGAAGGAAAAGTCCTAACTAAGAGATGTATAAGGATGGACTCTGGCAGTGACATTGTGTTTATTCAGCTCCTTCATGACTACTGAGGTACATACGCACACACACGTGCTTACTTTGTTAATGTCCTTTGTAAAAAATCATATTGTATTATGTTAATAGCCATGATATTTGAGCCACCTGTTATAGCTAACATATTACAAACATTAAAATATAGAAATTAATGAAACATGTCATTGATTGTGTATTAGTATGGGACAAAACTGTGGAATTCGTTGAATGTCAGTGTGATTAATATTACATTTTTCAACTATTTTAAAGCATAGAGAAAATATAAGCTTTGCCTGTGTAAAACTGTACAAGCTGATTTGTAAACAGTTTTGATTTGATTTCATATCTCTTTGGTTTCAGTGTAGCCATGCCATACTCTGTGGTTGTTTTCAAAGAAGGTGACGCTGTGGAAGTGGAATGCGTGCCAACTTCATGGATAGAAAAAAGAGGAGATGGGGTAAGTAATAAAAATGCAATTTTTGTGTTGAATACTAATTATGGCTTAATTGGTTATTTGCAGACATTACCCAGGCTGACTACATAAGAATTTGTTTTAGTGGAGAGGGGGAGGGTTCGTGTAAAAACATTTGAGTTATATTATGAGAAAACCTGTGACAGAAAACGCAGCCAAAACATCAAATAGCCAAACTTTTTGTCTCTCAATATGTATACTTAAATACATCTACAAATAGACAAAGATAATGTCAGTTTGTTACATTAACTATTTAATTTAATGTTAGTTATCTTTGTCATATTTGTTTAACTTGGCAGAAAATTTGCTACTGGCCATCTGGAAAGGACCAGAAGAAGAAAATAAAGAGGAATGAAATGCCTGACAAGGCGCAGTGGACAGCATACAATGTTCTCATCATAGGCAAAACTGGTAATGCACATTATTCATAGTTACATGTTAGATTCATGATATGTAAAGTAGAATATAGGAGGGGTGGTTTATTACAGTCATGTTCTCATGATAGAGAATTGTCAAAATGTGATTGTTTTTAGAGTCAAAAACGCACCATTGGCTATTTTGTAATTAGTTAGAAATGGAAAATGAGAAGGCAGACAACATTTTGTATGCATGCTTTACAACAATTTACCAACAAATTAACTCATGCTATTGTCATCAACCCATTTGTGAGTGTGTGACAACAGGCTTCATTGATTCTAAATGTATTGTATACTGCCAACCAATAATTGTTAAACATTTGTCCATTTAGGCAAGGAGAACCTTTGTTTTTGTTATAAGTTGAGACATTTTCCTGATTAATTCAGAGTACCCCGACTATGAGACAGCTTCCAAGTATGCGAAAAAGGCAGAGGATACATCTAATGTTGAGACAGATGAAGCACAGGGGAAGCGGCATTGCCAAAAGCCAAAACGCTACCAATCTCCTGATTCACCGGCAGTAGTTAATGAGGAGTGTGGAGAAGATGGTAATGAAAATTAAAATGCCCCATCTCATATTTGCTTTTACCATCCAATATGTATATCTTCCCAGTAGAGCGGTCTGTAATGAGAGGTGTCAATGTTACAGAATTTTAAAGATGACCAATACTTTTATCCAAACATTTGTACATGGCCTTTTTATTCAAATAAAATCAATTGTAAAATTTTATATCATACATTATTCAACATTCATAAGTATAGTTTGTACATGTGTTTGCAACACATTTCTTATTCTACCTTATTTGATGGGCATTTAAGTTAATGTGGTGTACATATATTCTATTTTCACAAATGATTTTGAAATGTGATTTGTGGACATGCTGTTGTAATGAAAGACTTTGGTGTCTGATTCTGGACAAATATCAATTTGATTGTAGGTTTAACTTCAAGAACATATCGGTATTCTACCTAGACAAACTCTGTACAACCCTGAAAATAGTTTCAGATTCAGAAGTTGAAGAAATTCCAGATACTGTGGAAACAGTTGCAGTCCCTCCACCTCCTTTCAGTTTCTCAGGTAACAATTATACAAAAATACATAACATATAGTTAATGTACAACAAAGGACAGTGGAACTTGGTTAATCATGACACCTTGATACCCAGTGTATGTGTCTGGATTAACGAGCTATGATTATAATATCAAAAGTATCGTACATTTACTGTACACATGTCTATCACACTTGTTGAATACTATAACATAATGTGGACATTAAATATCATCTGATTCACTTGTACAGGTCTAATGGCTATTTATTGAAGAAGTCTGAATTTTGTCTGCTTGGTTGCTCTATATCTATTATTGTAAGAATGTGATGTCTCTGTCCACATGTATATCCTAAATATTTCATGTCACTGTGACTTTCATGTCAAATAAACTAATAGATAATAATATATAATTGTAACATTTATGTTCAATACAGCACTGGATACTGAAAGTGGCAGTGATTTGCGCAGAGGTAAATCGACTAAGCGTACAGAGCCACCACTTCGAGCTAGTTGCAGTTCATCCCAGGCCCAATGTAAGCTGCCGCAAGTTCTGGGCAAACAACAACGTCCACAGGGTGATGGACTGCAATTGGAGAGTCCTGGCAGATCACAGATGATGTCGAGCTCCTTCTGCATTCAAGGTACTCCTTTATGCTTCTTTACACGTAGGCCGTTTTAAGTGCTAATATACCATTGGTCTTTCCCTACTCAGGGGACCCCATGGGAACATTTGACACTGTTTTTATCCTCCTTGTCACCCCATTAAATAAGCATCATTCAATTAAATAAATGCCCCTTTTCTTACCATTTGGGGGTTGCTTGCAGCGGGAAGCCCCACCTAAAATTGCTTGCATCGATTCAAGCGGATATAGTTGTCTCAATTTTTCAGTTCTGGCCAAGCTAGAGAAACTGGAGAAAACAATGCAGGAGATAAAATTATCTCTCGTTACTTCACAGCCAGATGATTACTTGACATTAGACACCATTCTGCCTAATGGCAAGAAACTGAACACACTCAATGAACTGAGCAATTTTGAAAAACAGTTGGGTGAAGATGATGACATAAGGAAGAGATTGGTAAATATTGATTTAGTATGTTTAAGATATGTTTGAGTCAATTATAAAGTGGCGTTGCTTTTTTACTGTATTTTTGAAGAAACCTTAGTCTAAATTAATTTGGAAAGCTTTCTATACAGAACCTATTTCTAGGAATTATTGTGACATTTCAAATTATGCTTAAAGGTGTGAAATATAAATTATTTCATGAATGTATGAATATCAAAATGGTCCAGCTTCATAATTGTTTAGTCAATAATGTTTGTGTTCCTTCAAGACAAGTTCACTTCATATAGCTACAGATACTCTGACTGTAACTGATTGTTGGTCCAACATTATAACATGGGAAGCAAAAGGTTAAAATAATCCAAAAGAAAATAAATTACCTATTTATTTTTGGTTTAGGAATAAAAATTTGCTTGTGAGTGACAATAATGAGTTTCTGCAAGTGCATACATACATATGTACGTGTGTGCGCTCGTGCGTGCATGCATGCATGCAAACAATTTTATAATATAGAAATGATCAAACTTTGTTCCTTTAAAATAGAGTTGTCATTTTATATAAAATATATATTTATTTTACACAGATTCAAATTCTTTCGTCACTAGAGGGTGCAAGCCTTGCTAGATCCTGCAGGGCCATTATGCGGTCACTGATGACTCATGGCCTTATGAGTTTGTTCAGTGTTATGGGGCAAAAGGGAAAACTACCCTTTCGAGACCATCTGCTGTGCAAAGTGGTCTCAAGTAAGTATATTTCCATTGACCTGTGTGCTTATTATATTAGCATGAATTATCATATCATTATCTTAACTTACAAAATCTTATTAAAATAAATAATAAATAAATATAATACCTTTCAGAATCTATTATTCAAATCGACAGAGCTTGCATGACCTTCTCAGTCAATTCTTCAGCATCAAAATGCAAAGTTCTCTGACATCATGTGACTTTGTTGGTATAGTCATCACATGACAGCAGTTCATTGTGATGCTAAAGAAGTGACCGAGAGGGTCACAAACGCTCCGTCTAGCGTATCAGTAGACTCTGAAAGGTATCTCAACTTACTTTAAGTCTTGTACCTAATAACTTACATGCTGGTTAAACAATACATTTTTTTGTTTTCTAATGGTTGTCCATAGATTTGTCTAGAAAAAGCATCTTTTAAATGTGTTAGATAAGGCTATTGCCACTTAAGGGCTTGGAATTTGTTGACCATCCATTAATTGCCTTCAAATACCAACGATACGAAATTTCAGATATATGCATCTCTATATTCATATTAATGAGTAGGTAAAAAAAAAAAAAACATTTTCCTAAATGTTCCTCAAAAGCCATGGTTTTTTATTTGATGTGTTAGAAGCTGCGAGGAAGGCCTCAAAAAACAAGGCCAAGCAGAGCGATGTCCATTTTGAAATTGGAGAGGTGCTACGCAATGCACCAAATATGCCTGGAGGCTCAAACTTTGTCAAGGTTTGTATTGCCAAAAATGTTTATGTCTTGTCAGTTATATATATTATATAATTATTATATACAAATATATATATATATATATGTGTGTGTAATCATGTTTGTTTAATATATACCTCACCCAGGAACTTTGATAAGTAATATGTATCATTTTGCATACCAAATGCAGGAGTCTGGAAATTGTATTTATTTGTACTGCCATGTGGAATGAATATCTATAAATTATGATATCTGTAATAGTATATAATTATAGTAATGTATGTATGTATATATATATATATATTATATATATGTATATATGTGTATATATGTATATATATATATATATCTTTATCCATATGTAAAAGCTTTCATTCAGTCTCACTGTACAATTAATGTTTTACTTTTGTCTTATTTTATGACACAATTGAATACATAGACAAAGTACTTGTGGCATCCTCTGCATTGTGTGAATATGACCTGCACGTGAACTTGTGGCATCCCTGGAATTTGTATTGGGAAAATGTGAACCCCCATTGTGAAAAGCTGGCTACGGTCCTGCAGAAGATAATGTATGTGTTTATGTCTCCAGAGGCAAGGGCCACAAGGCAGGAAGAGGATGGCACCTGCAGGTGACACTACCAGTAGTACTCAAGATAAAAGACCACGAGTAGATTCTTCTTCTGAGTCGGATGATTAACTTATTTGTAATTCGATTTTAAGTGCAATGAGGAGTAATTAATTTTCTTTGTAATTCGATTTTGAACATTGTAAATGTGTTAAATATTATAATAAAACAATATCAACTGACACTGTTTTGATGTTTATGGACTTTTTGTCAAAACTGTTTTATGATTTTTTTTTATGTATGTTTTAGTACATTAAAAACATGTATTTAGAACGTTTTCAAGTTCCAATATTTTTATATCATTATAACATTTTCAAAAAAGTTTTCATATTTTAGGGAAATGTTTTTATGATGTTATATATACGTTATAATAAAACATTTTTCAACAATGTTTTTACAATGTTTCCAAGAGTCAACATTTTGATGTCATTATAACATTTTCAAAAACATTTGCATGATATTTTATGGAAATGTTTTTAGAATGTTATATATATGTTATAATAAAACATTTTTCAAAAACGTTTTTACAATGTTTCCAAGAGTCAACATCTTGATATGATTATAACATTTTCAAAAACATTTTCATGATATTTTATGGAAATGTTTTTATGATGTAATATATATGTTATAATAAAACATTTTTGAAAAACGTTTTATCAATGTTTCCAAGAGTCAACATTTTGATATCATTATAACATTTTCTAAAACATTTTCATGATATTTTATGGAAATGTTTTTAGAATGTTATATATATGTTATAAAACATTTTTCAAAAACGTTTTTACAATGTTTCCAAGAGTCAACATTTTGATATCATTATAACATTTTCATGACATTTTAGGGAAATGTTTTTATGATGTTAGATATATGTTTTAATAAAACATTTTTTAATAACGTTTTTACAATGTTTCCAAGAGTCAACATTTTGATATCATTATAACATTTTCTAAAACATTTTCACGATATTTTATGGAAATGTTTTTATGATGTTATATATATGTTATAATAAAACGTTTTTACAATGTTTCCAAGAGTCAACATTTTGATATCATTATAATATTTTCAAAAACATTTTCATGACATTTTAGGGAAATGTTTTTATGATGTTATATATATGTTTTAATAAAACATTTTTTATAACGTTTTTACAATGTTTTCAAGAGTCAACATTTTAACATCAATATAACATTTTTATAACATTTGAAGAAACATTTTTCTTATGTTTTTAAAACATTATTGTGTTTGCTGGGTATATATGTATATATATATATATATATATATATTATACATAATCTTATTGTAGGCATATATTAGGAAACAGTTTTTGTTAGCAATTAGTCAGAGGCAGTATTTTAGCGTAAGTTAGTCCCGGATTCCGGCGGGGAAGTCAGCGAGCGATAATAGGGTTGTTTACAGTTCGAAAATCGAGAAAGCCTAGCGAATTGTCAGAAAGAGTGGGATGTAGGTTAGAATAACTATGACTATTACACATATATTATACATAAACTTTTTATAGACATCTTAAGAAATCGTTTTTGTTAACAGAGGCATTTTCCCGCACTCAAATTCAGCGAGTGATGAAGGGGGTTTGTTTACAAGTTGTGAATTAAACTGAATCAAACTATCGTGTACATTGTTGAATATATATGAGATAAAGTGATACATTTACATAAATTACATACATAAGTTAATATTTTACATAGTTCTGGTAAACGTTTTCAATAAAAAGGAATTAACAGCACGATTTTAGCGTAAGTTGGTATACACTGAGTCAATGTTTTGTGTACATAAAATCTTAAATAACCCAGCCTAAAGTGTTCTTATGAATTTGGCTCATGCGTGCTTAGTAGAAAATTTAGCAAATTTATTATTGTCACTATTAAATTAAATCCTAAATAACCCAACCTAAAATGTTCTTTTGAACAGAAAAACAGTCTTATTCAAGGCTAACGTAGCAATCAAATTAAGACTAAATTATTTGATGGCTCCGTGCAAACGGCAGGTAAAGGCCACCTGGCATTTAATATGCGGCAGTTGCAGCAACTTAGTGGACTTCATCAAGTCCGGGTGTGAGAAGTCCTGGGCTGAGGTTCAGTCAGATAGTTTTAGTTTTGAATGTAGGGGATGTGCGAAGATGAAGGAAATATAGGTGGGGTTGGAACAGAGATATGCTAGGGAGAGCTCACCTCAGCCTGGGAAGATTCTGAGAGGAGGTAAGGTGACAGGTCGTAGGGAGACAGGACGTAAGGAGACGGGAAGGAAAGAAACGGGAGGGAAGACAACTGGAGCAAAGAATATGGGAGTTGGGAGAGAGGAGCGAAGGAGACGGGAGTGAAGGAGACGAAAGTGAACGCGATGGGAGTGACGGTGACGGAAGGGAAGGCGAAATGAACGAAGGTGTCTGGAGGGAACGCGACGGGAGGGCAAGTTAGCCAGGAGACGAGAGGGAAGGGTGAGAGGTTGATGGGTGAGAGGGAGATTGATACAGAATGTGACGGAAGGGATCCAACTGAAGAGATATTCTGAGGTAGTGATAGAGGGGTGAGGAAGAGAGCGAGGGTGTTTGTGGTGGACTCGATAGCTAGGAAGACCGACAGAGTATTAAACAAGGGATATGACATGGTGGTTTGCTTTCCTGGGGCCAAAAGAAAACAGCATGGGTTCGAGCAATGGTGGATCTGCTTTAGTACACGTAGGGACAAATAACGTAGAAAGTGATTTAACGTAGAGAGTGATTTGACTTCGGTGCAGAGAATTGACAGAAAAGCGTGGATTATCGATTAGAATAAGTATTACTATTGCATATATATTATACATAATCTTATTGCAGACGTATATTAGGAAACTAATTGTCAGCAATTAGTGAGGAAATACATACAGTTATTCATTACAAGTAGACGCGCTTAAAGCAGGTAATTATGTCAGGGATTGCAGCAGTAATAGGAAGGAGGGGTCAGATATAGATCACATATATCGAAATTGCCGGGAGATGGCAATAAACATGCTAGTCCAGAAGGTATGTAGAGAAGAGGAAGTTGGATTTGTGGGGAAGTTTTGTTGGGAGGGCTGATATGTACATGAGGGATGGGCTTCAAACAAGTGGAACAGGGGCAGCAGTATTTGTGGATGAACTCTCAGAAGCAGTAGATAGTGGCATGGGTAGCTTAACAAATATTGTTTTATAGCAAACATTGTTTAAACTAGAAGCGCGGGGGGATAACTTAGATATGCCTCAAACAGGGTAAGAGGCAACTAGTACACGCAAACCAGTAACAAAATGTCCGGAAAACTTCTCTGACGCTGGTTATAAATACGTGTGTTTAAATGCAATGAGCATAGTAGATGTGAAAAACGATTTAAACATTATGGTAGAAGATGTCTACCCTCACATAATTGGTATAACCGAATCATGGGCCAGCATAGACATAACAGATGCTGAATTGGGACTGACAGGATAATGTTTAGGAGAGATCGAATAGGAAGAAGGTGAGGGGAGTATTTTACATGTTAGAGAATCTATTCAGGCTTATGAAATAAAATTAAAAAGGGAAGCAGATTGCGACGAAGCTGTTTGTTGCAAAATAGTTCCAGGAAATTCAACGTTAACTATTGGATTATTTTACCTAAGTCCAAACATAAACGAAGAGGTTACCACAAAAATGCAAAACGCTATAAAGGAAATGAGTAAAGTTTTCTATTTCTAATTCAATATGGCTTCCTTACTCAGCATGTGCTAAAACCAGGGGAGATAATATATATATATATAGTTTTGTCATCACAAAAAGAATTAGTGGACAATGTAAAAATGCGTAACAGTGATCATAATCAAATACAGATTTACATCAATGGAAAATCAGAAAGTAAAAATAGAAAGACGCGTAGGAGAAACTTCCACAAAGGTAACTATAAAGATATGAGAACATTCTAGATCGGAATAACATGCTGAGGAATAAGACCGCAATTGAATGTTGGAACATTCTAAAATATGGAATTGAGAGTATCAATAATAATTTGTTTCCCTTGAAAAAACAAGGAAAACGGTCCTGAAAGAAACACTTGTCAAAAGAAGCTATTAGAAAATAGTGTTCAAGCAAACTATGTGGCTGGTTTATAGGCGTACCAGAAAGGACGAAGGCTATGCACATTTTAAAAAGGCACTTAATGCAGTTATGACTGAAATTATACAATTTAAAAGAAACTATGAGCATGTAACATAAAAACATGACAGCAAGAGTTGCTGGGAATATAATATCACAAGGGTTTTTAATGGCGGAAGACCTAAATGGTTACTTCAGTTTTTTTGCAAGTCATACGTGATCGATCTGGGTGATGAGGTGCCTCAGCATGGATTCATAAGTGGACTTTAGCCAGAACAAGGAAACGTATGACCTCAAATAACACTGAAAACGAACATTTGTGTTTGACACTTTTTGATCACTTGAAATATCACCCAACCTGTAGGTCTTGCACGGGAAATGCATCTCCCGCTGTCGCAAAGTATTTAGCCTCACCTGACCGCACCAACTTTGAACAATGCAACTGCTCCGTAACACTCTGTGTCCCGATGTGTACACAGCGGGACGAAGTGACATGCAGTGGGGGCAGTTACAGTTATTAGTCTACTCACAATCATTTCACACATCAATTCAACCAAGCCCCAAGAACCAGCCACGCCTGAAACACCGAAACAGTCCGAAAAAGAATCCGAGATGAGAAAAATAAGACGCTCTATCGGGTTTTTTTGTGAGGATTTCAAAGAACAATCTAAGTCAACTGATAAGAAAATCGCTGAACTGCTAGCCATTATCAAACCCAAAAACCAATGTATCTCGAGGCTTGAAGAAAAGGTGAACGATCTTCAACAGAATTCCAAAAAGAAGAACAACGTCGTCATCGGGCTGAAATTACACAGCTATCGCAAACCGCTACGACCAAACCAGAGTCGGGCACGCGCAGCTCCGCCTCGACGACAGCTGAGGACCCCCGACTAATTCCGAGAGTGCCACCATGTGTTCAAACTATTTCGACTTCGCCAAACAGAAGCTGCACGTCACACTGGAGCCGTACGACATCACGGCGATCCACGACTTGCCGCCGCGACGTGACGGGAAGCGGCCGATGGTCGTGCAACTGCTGTCGGCCGAGAAAAAAACGAGCTCATGGTAAAAAGTGGTGCGTTGAGAGGAGCCTACGTGTATCTCAACGATCACCTGTCATCGAACAACAGCGAACTCCTCCGTCAAGCCCGTCAACTGAAGCGTGAAGACAAGACATACAGCACGTGGATACAACACTGCTGCGTCTTTTTGAGCTCTGAACTCTTTCTCTGGACTATAAATGTTCAGACTTACACGCAATGCATGACACACGTTCAGACACTACTTTTCAACTACACGAATACGATGGTGATGATGTTGATGATAGACCGAGTGACGTAATGAATAATATAGATCCAGACACCGAATAACTTTTATAACAATATACCTACCAATTAAAAATATTACAGTGATCAACAATTTATAAGTAATGTCAAATCAGAGAGTGACTTATCATTTATACATTTTAATGCTCGAACTTTAAATAAGAATTTTGTTTTTTAATTAGGATTTTATTTATGACTTTAAACTATCAATTGACTGTATAGCTATTTAAGAGATTTGGGCTGATGCAAGCACAACTGGTGATTAGCCATTAAATGGTTATGAAGTTTTCACATTGTAAGATATAACAGAAAAGGTGGGGTGTGGCATTATGTGTTAATCAAAGATTCACTTGCAAACTTATTTGTATGTGTCACTGCCGAATTTGACATGAAAAACACAGAAATATAATTGTGAGTTGTGGCTACAGAACACCGGGGTCATACATAGACCTATTATGTGAATGCATAGAACAGTTGTTTACTGATGTCATACCGAGTAAATCTATCTATGTATATGGTTATTTTAATATCGATCTCCTAAAACTTGAAACACACAGTGGGACAAAGCGCTTTTAGATGGTATGTATGATTTAGATTTGCATCAGTTAATAGACAGACCGAGTCGAATTACCACAAACTCGTTTACTTTGATAGGTAGTATATTTACTAATCAAACCAATTACTTAGTTAGAACTGGATTATTAATCAATGACATTAGCGATCATTTGCCAATATTTGCTTTATGTAATTATGAAATAGACAAACAGAAATATGACACATTTAAATACAGATACTATACAGAGCTTTAGCAAATATCTCGGTAGTAGTAGATGACAAAGGGATCGCTTCCGGATATTGGGTAACGCTGTTAACTAAGGTAAGGATCCATAAGTTTTGTCCATCGGTAGACGGCAATAGTGGACCTATCAAGTCAATGGCGACCTTATGAAAAGGGACATCGATCAATCAATCGGCGTCAATTGAACAGGAGCCACTTTAACGCTTCCTCAGTTTACCGTTCTCCGGCATATGTCGCAAGATTGACAAAATATATTGCTATCGCCGAAACTGTACAGCCAATAGAAATTCCTGCAAATTTTATTGGAAGTCCTCCTAACACCTAAGTGGTATGGCAGAACAGTCTCGCGACGTAGTCGCAGAATTTGCTTTCTGAAAACTCTCTCTCTCCCTCTCTCTCTCTCTCTCTCTCTCTCTCTCTTCTCTCTCTCTCTCTCTCTCTCTCCTCTCTCTCTCTCTGTCTCTCTCTCTCTCTCTCTCTCTCTCTCTCTCTCTCTCTCTCTCTCTCTCTCTCTCTCTCTCTCTCTCTCTCTATCTCTCTTTCTCTCTCTCTCTCTCTGTCTCTCTCTCTCTCTTCTCTCTCTCTCTCTCTTCTCTCTCTCTCTCTTCTCTTTCTCTCTCTCTCTCTTCTCTCTCTCTCTCTCTCTCTCACTCTCTCTCTCTCTCTCTCTTTCTCTGTCTCTCTCTCTCTCTCTCTCTCTCTCAACGAATCACTTCTTGGGGTTTGCATTGCATTATCAAACAAAGCTTTAAAAGTTGGATTTTTACCTACGTCGGGAACTTTAAGCGGACTAATATTTCGCTTTCGTTTCACTGCTTCAGTTCTGGTTACTGCGCAAGTTATTTCCTTTTCTTTGATAGGACCCTGGTCGACATCGGTCAAATTTTTACAAAAAATTTTCTCATCTGTGTCTGACTCACCGTCTCCCCATACGACAGGGTGTCCTCCTGGAACATTTCCTATAATTACATCGGAAATAGGATTGGCGATACAGGACACCTATACATCCCCATAGAAGATAGGTGAAACTATCTTACTAAGCTATCTAGCTATGGACACTGTAATAGCGGAGCGATTTATCGTTACTAATATTCGCTTCTCTCCCGTGAATTGATTGTGCCTAATAAGATCACGTCTCACAACTATTCCGTTATACCCGGTGCAGTGCAGTCAAGCGTAAAACGTGCCCCGGCGAGTGCAGTCAAGCGTACGGCGTGCCCCGGCGAGTGTAGTACAGGGCAGAATTATGAAACGCCATCCATGTCAGTGAAGCTCGCATGGGATTGGTCAACGGTCGCGACGTGCTTCCCTCGCGGTCCCGAAATAGCTGTCCGCGTTGCAGGGGGGAGACTACAGCACAAAATTGCATCGGTGGCCATGTTAACGATTTGTTTGATTATAAAAAAACGTGACCATAAAAAATTCTGAAAATTTTTCACAGCAACTGCCATCATCTCATTGATATTCTGACCTGGTTTTGTCAAAATCACCTACTTCCAGCTCTTCTAAAACTCCCTGGTGTGCGATGGCCGTCAATTTTTACAAAAATAGCCATGCATTCATGCGCCCACGTGGCCCATAGCAGAAGAATTCCCTTAAATCCCTCCGCCTGTTAAACTCTAAAAATTGCACTATTTCACATCCAATAGCTTCTACCTGAAACATGTGAATATGCCTGCTCAATTGCTCTGATGTCATATCATATGAATTGTTTAAATTCACATATCACAATTTAATACGCCCTACAGTCGTGTGAAACAATAAACAGGAAGGTCAACTGTGGTCTTACCCCAAATAGTTTTTTTAGAAAGTGTCAAATTTTGTATCAAGTTGCGGCACAATGTGTGTGTGTATATATATATATATATATATATATATATATATATATATATATATATATATATGACCACCTGTCATTTATATATATATATATATATATATATATATGTATATATATATATATATATATATATATATATATATATATATATATATACGTTATATATATATATATATATATATATACGTTATATATATATATATATATATATATATATATATATATATAAACATTATGGAACACTCCTGCTTGTCAATTCATTATTATTTGCTTGATTTTTAACCAAACATGGCATAACTTTGTAAGAAAATTGACAATTGTTCACATTTAACAGGATTTCGGGTAAATTCCAATGTGTCAGTCAGTCAAATGTTATTGTTTATGTGACTGCTTTCGTACTTCTAGCTGATAAGATACGACACGAACGACTTGATTTCGATACGCCACCTTATACGTTAAAGAATGTGTATCTGCTTTGACTCCTTCAACTTGAAATTAGTATAATTTTGCGTAACTTGTGGAATGTGACTCCTGTCCAAGGAAATGGTATATTTTTTAACGGAAAGTGTAGAACGTATTGAAGGACTCAGTTCGGTCAGTTAACAAGGATTTTATACTGGCAATACATTGGGTGGCTCCCGTTGTAAGATTCTAGCTTCTCTTAAGGGCGCGTGCATTCGTTGAGAATACTCACAGTTGTGTAGTAATTGTCTTTGTCGCTCGCCAGATCGTCTAGCTGCTTACTGATAGGCAGTAGAACCAGAGGACACAAAGCAGCATTGTAATAGTACTTGTGGTATGTACTTATCATTAACATTACAACACGGTATTATTGGGATTGATATTCATGAGGTGTATTTCAATAACTCAAATACATGGTCCGCGTCTCCGTACCCCAGAGCCCGAGGTACTCCTATAGACTAGGGTAACTGACTAAGGTGTATCTGTAGTCGCCAGATGGCGTCACTATATGCAGCCGTGACATCCCTCTTCTTATAAAACAAGAACATCAGAACAAGAACAAATAAGTGTGGCTTACTACACTAACATAGTTATATAAGCAGCCTTGCAAACGTAACATACTATCAACGGACAAGATCAAGATAGAGTTACAAATTGAACTTGGCTGGAGGCTTGCTGAGCCGTCCAGAGCGGGTCTGGTAGCCTGCTTCAGGAGTGCTGAAGCGGACTCGCTTGCCGGAGTCGTGTGCCTCGTCGGGACGCTCCACTGGCTCAACGGCGGCCGTGCTAGGCATGTCGTCAGGGTGTGACACGGGGTCGGCGTCAACAGGTCGGGTCTCGTGTGACCTGCGGATCTGCACACGATTGCGGCGGAGAACTCCACCACTTGCTGTGCGGACGTCATACGACCTTGGTTCCGGACGCACGGTCTCGATGGTTGCCGGGTTCCACTTCCCTGTGACGTGGTGCTGGATGCGAACGGGTTGTCCACGGACCAGCGGGGTGAGTTGCGCGATCGCTCCCTGGTCGTGATACACTTTTTGTTGACGCTGTCGCTCGAACAGGCGTTCGGATATCGCGCCCTTCTCCGGGTGGGCGTTCAGGATTTTCACCGGCAGGTTGGCCCTCATCTTTCGCGCGTTCAGCATCTCGGCTGGTGAAGGGAGATGGTGATCGATCGGTGTCGACCGCAGAATCAGCATGGCCATGTCCGTGTCGACTCGGGCCGATGCTGCCTTCTTCAGTGTGCGCTTTATCGTCTGTATCTGCCGCTCCACGAATCCATTTGATCTCGGGTACTGCGGGCTGGAGGTGACGTGTTCAAATCCCCAAGCCTTAGCGAAGAGTTTATACGCCTGACTGTCGAAGTGACCTCCGTTGTCGCTGACAACTCTGTCAGGGACACCTTGCTCGCTGAAGATACGCTTTGTCAACTTGACGATCATGTCACTCGTCGCTCGTCCCTCGATGAGTTCGACGAAAGGGAACTTTGAGTAATAATCACCGATGATGAGGTAATTATTTCGGCCAATCGAAAACAAGTCGGTGCCAACGACCTGCCACGGCCGTGATGGCACTTCGTGCTGCATCAGCGGCTCCGAAGGCTGTGCGCACAACTCGCGTTGGCAGATGTCGCATCGCTGGATCATATTCTCGATGTCACGGTTGATGTTTATCCAGTATACACATGACCTGGCACGCAGGCGAGTTTTCTCCACTCCCTGGTGCGCCAGGTGGAGTTTCGCGAGGATCTCTGATCGGGCTCTGAGTGGGATAACGATGCGGTCGCTCTTCATGATGATGCCATCGTCGACCGTCAGCTCATCGCGGAATGGCCAGTAGGGGCGGAGCTGAGTAGCGAGTTGTCGCCTTGTCTCTGGCCAGCCACTCATGATGATGGACTTCAGAGAGAGCATCTCGTCGTCGTTGTCTGTCTCGTCTCGCAGCTGCTGCAGCCGGTGTGGGGAGAACTGCACGTGGTTGATCTGCATGTCAAACTTGAGACTTTCCTTGTTGCTGCTCGGCTGTCGTGAGAGTAGGTCAGCGACCGCGACGTCTTTACCAGGTCGGTATTTGATGACGATGTCGTACGGTTGAATGCGTAGGAGCATCCGCTGTAGACGTTGGGGGGCGGCTGCCAGATTCTTCATGTGGATCATCTCCAGAGGCTTGTGATCGGACTCTACAGTAAATCGCTTGCCGTATACGAACGTGTGAAAGCGCTCACATCCAAAGACGACTGCGAGCATCTCGCGCTCGATGTTTACGTATCGTCGTTCACAGTCACTGAGTGACTTCGATGCGAAGGCGATAGGCTTGTTCTTCTGCAGTAGGACGGCGCCCAGACCGCGGCTCGACGCGTCGACTTGCACGACCGTCTCGACTGCCGGGTCGAAGTAGCTCAACGTAGCTTCTCTGCATATTGCGTCTTTGGTTCGCTGGAATGCGCTCTCGTGCGCTGGTGTCCACACAAACTCACTGTCCTTCTTCAGCAGGTCTCTGAGTATGGCGGTGTGCTGTGAGAGATTTGGCGTGAAGGGAGACATGTAAGTTGCGATGCCCAGGAACTCCTTGAGTTGAGTGGCGTCTTGTGGCGCCTGTAGTTGCTTGATGGCCGTGATCTTCCCTGGGTCGGGGTGCACTCCATCAGTGTCGAAGATAAGCCCGAAGAACTGCATTCTTGGCTGCTTGATGTGGCATTTGTCGGCATTGAAGACTAGGCCATGCTGACGCGCTGTCTTCATTAAGTTGTGCAGGTTCGCATCATGGTCGGCCTCGTTCTTGCCGAATACTGCGACGTCATCCGCTATCCCGATTGTGCCTCCACAGTTCTCCAGAATGTGGTCCATTCGCTCTTGGAACACGTCTTGGCTCAGGTTCAAGCCAAATGGTAGACGTTGGAACCTGTAGCGACCAAACGGACTGTTGAATGTCGTCAGGAAGCTGGATGGTTCGTCCAAGGACACACTCCAGTACCCGTGTCGCGCGTCGAGTTTGGAGAAGACGGTTGCTCCAGCGAGCTTGTGTGTCAGCTCGTCAAGTGTTGGAGTCTTATAATG
Source organism: Lamellibrachia columna (assembly GCA_963662155.1). NCBI lineage: Eukaryota > Metazoa > Annelida > Polychaeta > Sabellida > Siboglinidae > Lamellibrachia > Lamellibrachia columna. The sequence continues at coordinate 45,438,402 of OY759263.1, read as the reverse complement.
CGGGCGCTTGATGGCAGTGTTCAAATCTTTTGGATCAAGACATATCCTCAGTTTGTTGTTGGATTTACGGCTGTAGACCAGGCTTGAAACCCAATCAGTCGGTTCGGTCACCTTGGAGATGACACCGAGCCGTTCCATGTTGTCGAGTTCGTCTTTGACCTCGTCCTTCAGATGGATTGAACAGCGTCGAGGGGCGTGAATGACTGGCGTCACCGAGTTGTCCACAGTGATGTGGAATTCGCCGCTGAAATTGCCGATTCCCTCGAATCGATCCGGGTAGGCGGCGACCAGATCACTTGTCGAGTCTACGCGTTTGTTCGGCACACTCTTGATCTCACAGTTCATCTCCATGAGGTGGAGACGTCGGCATGACGGCAGCCCCAGAATTGCCGGTCCCGCCGAGTCCGACACGTAGAACTCGGTGTCAATGCGCTCACTGTTGTAGCTGCATGGCACCGTCATCTTGCCATACTGCCGTATGCTCGTGCCGTTGTAGGCTGTCAGCTGGACTTCGCTGGGCAACAGACTACCCGGAATAGGGAACCCCTCCGAGTCCAGTTTCGCTGGGCACATACGGCGAAAAATGCGCAGCGGCAGAATATTCCCCTGTGCGCCGGTGTCGACCTTGACCTTCAATGTAGCAGGCACGTTAGGCTTGTCTGCCAGGGTGATACTCAGGGAGGCGAACACTTCGTCTCTCGTGTCCGCAACATTCACGATATCGAAGGTGAGCGCATCAAATGACTCTGCGAGTGATGGCGACTGTTCAACCGCGTACACGCGAGTGTGCGAGCTGTCGCGTTGACGATATGTGGGTCGTCGCTCTGCAGTCGGTCCACGATGCCGTGACTGCGACCGTGGCCTCTGCTGTAGCAAGCGCGGTCTGCTGCTGCGGCGAAAGCGGGCAGGTTCCTGCTGACCTGTGGCTCTGCAGACCTTCTTCCAGTGGTTGGGCTTCCCACACGCGTCACACTGTGACCCATATGCGGGACAACGGTTCTTGGGCTTGGGTGGATGGCTCCCACCACAATAAGCGCACGGATGTGTCGACCGCCTGTCGTTATTTTGGCGGGATACATAATCGACGGTCAGTTTGTCATTGTGCAACTGCTCGATGTCGGAGATCATCGCTTCGTGGGTCCTCGCTAGATCCATAGCTGCGTCCAGTGTGTAGGAATCAGGTTTGGCTAGCAGCTGTTCTTGCACTTTTTTGTGCCGGACTCCCACGATCAATTGTTCCAGTAGTCTTTCGCCGACTTCACGCGAGTCTCGGAATTTACATTTCTTGGCTTGGAGCCGGCACCTGATCATATAATCATCTGCGGACTCACTTGACGTTTGCCGGAACTTTTGTAAGTGGAACCGATTCAGCCTGAAGTTGCTTTTTGGCTCCACTTGCTTATCGAACCGGTCCCACAGTGGGGCGAGGAGCTTTCGTTCGGCTGTCGTCATTTCCCATGTGTTGTATATGCTTAGGCCGTCCTGCCCTATCCAGAGCAGGACGTATGTGACGTGCTCTTCCTCGGTTTTGGCACTTAGCGGCCCCTTGAATATCAGTTCGCAGTACTGTCTGAACGTACGGAACGTACTCGGCAAATCGGCCGATGACCAGTCCATTCTAGGCGGATCGATGCCTGACAGATCTGTCATTTTCAATGTCAATTCGTATGGGCGACAATACAGTATAGGTCGGCTGGCGTTGCCGTCAACTTACGATTTTCAACCTGTCTGTGACTCAAACCTGTCGTGTGGCGTGTAGTTCGTACGCCGCTGCCACCATGTAATAGTACTTGTGGTATGTACTTATCATTAACATTACAACACGGTATTATTGGGATTGATATTCATGAGGTGTATTTCAATAACTCAAATACATGGTCCGCGTCTCCGTACCCCAGAGCCCGAGGTACTCCTATAGACTAGGGTAACTGACTAAGGTGTATCTGTAGTCGCCAGATGGCGTCACTATATGCAGCCGTGACAAGCATTAGTTAAGGAGCAGTGTAGGTTGGACATGAGAAAGTACTCTTTCTCACAGAGGGTGATAAATGAATGGAACAAACTGCCAAATGATTGTGTAAATGCTAGTAGTGTGAATATGTTTAAAAATAGAATTGACAGATATCTGATAAGGGCGGGCTATACATAGATGAGAAAATTGTTGGACTCTCGATAAGCCAATGGCTTCCTTGTCCACTTGCCATCTGGAACTTGTTGTTCGAGATGGCAATCTTGTTAAATCTTTTTAAATAAGAACGCAAGGCTTCTGTGTTGAAAAGATACTTCCTCTTGAAGACAAGTTTGTGTGGCTTCACTGCATTCAGAAAGGGAATAGCTCAAACATACAATGTCATAAAATATTTGACTATCAGGCTATTTGGTGACAATACAGCTACACAATGTGCGCACTTTGTGTTTTGTATTAAAAAACATACAAAACTTTGTTGATCTCGATGCTTGTAAACAATTATTTGTGCTAAATTTATATAAATCAGCGATTAAAAAACCGGAAGTCAAAAAAAAATTTAAAAATCATAAATCAATGATTTTTTTGGAGTGATTTAAATCAAATGATTTAAATCAAACAACCCTGATAGAAGGTGATACCTCTCCAGTTGTTGCAGTTGGATAAGTCTCCCTTTTTGTGCAATTTTACTATCAGTCCCATTTTCCAATCCTCTGGTATGTTTTCTGTTTCCCTGATGTCACTGAAGATCAGAAGTCTGGGTGTGACTGTATCTTCAACCTTCAACATATCAGCTGTCACTCCATCAGAGCCTGGGACCTTTCCATTCTTCATCACCTTTATGGCCATTTTCACCTCTTCAAGTGTTGGTGGGTTCACATCAACGTATATTTGCTTTTCAGTGTTTCTTTCAGCCTTTGCGATCTGGTTGGATTAATTTTCTGCTTGGTCTGTTTCCTTTGTCCAAGTGTCCTGCTTCATCTGTTCCTTCCTTCTTTGTCTTGTATCCCAGGACTTTCACTCCTGCTTCATAGATTACTTGATTGGAGTTGGCTATGTTAATTAAAAGTGTTCTTCCTCCAGGGCGCTAAATCGATTTCTCAGCTCAATCCGGATTGCAGTCTTAACGTCATCATTCTTCAGCCTCTTAGAGTCAAGCTGTTTTGTCCTCTTTTGGTCTTCTGCAGCTTTAGGGTTACTGCTCCTGTGACTATGTTGTGATCACTGGCCACATCTGCCCCACTTCTGGTCCTTACACCCTGCAGTGAACTCCTCCATTTCTTGTTGACACGAATGTGGTCTATCTAGCTGATGGTGGCCACATCCGGTGAAGTCATAGTTTTCTTGTGGATTTCTTTAGGTTGAGAAATGGTCCCCCGATGACTAGTTTGTTTTCTTCGCAGAGGCGCTGTCCATTATCATTCATGATTCCACATCTTTGTGTGCCCATGTTGCTCTCTCTGCCTGCGTTGTCAATGCCCACCCTGGCATTAAGGTCACCTATCACCAACACCATGTCATGAACCAGTACCCTTTGTATCGCTTCTTGCAACTTGTATTAAAAAGCCTCCTTATCCTCTCTTTCTGCTTCTTCAATAAGGATATAAGATGATATGATAGTGAGCTTGGTGCATCTTGAGTTAAATTGAGCTGTTATGATTTTATCTCCCATGGGTTTCCATTTGAAAAGTGTTTTTTCTCCAGTTTGCTTCGGTATGTTATGGCTACCCCTTCTGTGTTCTGATTGTCAGTTCTCCCTGAGTAGAGAAGGGTGTGGACTGATGCAAGCTGTATTTTCCCTGTTTCTGTCCACCTTGCTTCACTGATTCCAAAAATGTATAAGTTGTACTTGTCGAACTCCCTCACCACCTGAGCCGGTCTGGTACAAGGTACGGTCTGTCAGCTCCCATATGGGTTTTACTGGCATCCTTCATCCTTCCAGTTTCCTGGCTTGCTCCATTCCTGTTACCACAATTGGCTTGATCTCTGGTATTGGTTTCTGTAACAGGTTAGTTTTTTACAGGATGGGGTTGTTAGCCCCATTCCCAACCCTCCCCTTTACCCGTACTTGGGACTGGCAAAATACCCCGAAAGAGGCAATCCAGGATGGGTATTGTTGCATTTGCCATATTATATTGACTGAATGACCAACAAACGAAACAAATGTGATGATCAATTATAATTTCTAACGACATCGGCACTGTTTCAGAGTTATATCCGTGTGAACCAGTGGTGGGACATGTTACAAAACCGCTTGAACTTACCTGGTTCTGTATATGAGATCGGTGAGTAGACCTTCATATTCCGTTGGAATTGACACATACAATATAGCTACATAGTTGTCGAACACAGACAACTGAACCTAATGCAGGGCGTACGTTGCTAAACCTTTGTTGTGATTCGAGTGTTTATTTGGCTTAAAATGGATCAGTCGTGCAATGTACGCTGGTCCGCAACTCACGAAAACTCGAGTTGCATGTTGACTTGGCCGGAGCAACTGTTGTTGAACCGATTCGAAAATTTAAGTCACATAACTTAACCTAAGTCAGACCTTTCATTCTGTCCTGTCCTGATTATTCATATCTAGTCTCCTAGGACCTAGGTGGAGCCACATAGCAACATATCCTACATGTTCACTGTATTTCATGACAGTACTTATACATTTTGATTGATTAAACTTCATACATGTTGAAACATAATTTGATGTTCGACCTGCACCAATTTGGACATATAGGTTGAATACCTATCTTGGTTGGTTGTAGATATTAATGAATGTGAAAGCAACCCGTGCGGTAATGCAAATGACGCGAACTTGTGTGTGGATAAAGTGAACGGTTACGAATGTAACTGCAGGTCATGTGATTGTTCAACCATACCCCGGACCGCTCATTGCGCAATCAGTAAGTATTGTGTCTCATGTTCCTTTGTCACATTTTGTAGGTCAGCAGGTAGTAAATATCATATGTTTGAATATTTTAGAGATTTACATTTAATTAGATTTGCAAGGCTTTCCTTAACATTGTATTTGATTAAACTTAGATTACGCAGTGATAAGGTTTTGATTAAGCAAGATATATTAATTATGGTTTACTTTCCTTTAAGATGCTATATATATATATATATATATATATATATATATATATATATATACAATATATATATATATATATATATATATATATATATATATATATATATATATATATATATATATATATATATATATATATATATATATATACATATATATGCCTCACGGGGACGAGGGGGTACGGTCGAATTCATCTTTTTGAGAGAATTTCGTTTAAATGTAAAAAAATCAGAAATCGTTCCAGAAATCCCCAGCTGATTGTGTAACCCCTTTTCAAAAGTCTGAGGAGGGGCCTGATCTATAACAACAGCATGGACTGAGAAGCACTGCTTATGCATTGTGAATATATTTTAAATAAACATTGACATATATATGATAAGGACGTTGATTAAATAATAATAACAAGACACGTATATAATGATAAAGCATGGAATCCATAGTAATGTTCAAAAAACTTTACCCTTCACCTTACCCCCACCAACACAACTGGGGGTTGTCACTCACATTATTTTACAACTGTCTATCGCCAGGTACCAGTGAACTGGGGCAACGTGTTCCCTATTACCTGGGTATGGATGCAGGCCTATCACGTAGGCTATTGTGTCTTCAGATGAAACGGCAGCCTGCATAGAACATTCAAAGAAACCAAAATACTCCGCTCGTATATTGTAGATTATCGCTCGTCACAACATGAAAGAATGATATGGAATCTGCTAATGAACATATATTATATTCGACATTGCCATGTAATAATACTTATTTTATATTGAACTGTATTTGCATACTTGCATGTAAGTCAGTGCTCTTTAATTTGCTTTGTTGTGTGTTGTCTTATTTATGCATGATTTAAGGAAGACATTCTAACCATTGACCACCAAAACATAATGTAACGTTCTGTCAGTATGTTAAATAGGATAGGACCTCATTAATTAAGTCAACTATTTCAAAAACAACATAACAAATGTTTAGCTTAGGCTTCTTTATTTAATGCACATACATTTTGTAGTATATGATGTACATATAAAAGTGTTTAGATGTATTTTATAGAATCAACATGTTTTTTCACATATATTGTTGGGTTTTGTCATCGAATGTGTTCAAATGTGTCCATTTATTTAGTTTCGAATTTATCAATTGGATGGCTTCTACGATAGAGATCAAGTTTGATCTTAGTAGGAGTCTCCCTGACGCACATAATTAATTTACTCCACTTAGCAGCTGATAAGCCAGTGAATGTGAGGGATACAATGTAAGTGATGATATTGAATAGATTGCAACATACGGTACTAATATCGGGGCAGCAAACATTTGTTATCCTGTAATATTTGCGTGATATATTAGTTTGTACTAATGTTGTAAAAATATGCTGTACAAAGCATACATAAATGTTTCAGTGTAACAAACTACTGCATTGTTGTTGTTTGGGTGTTAGCTATGTATAATCTCCACAGTCCCACAACGTTTGGTTGTATGTTGCAGTGTGTGCTGTAAGGAATATTATGCTTGTGTAAATATCTTGTTATCATATTCAGAGTCCGCGTTTTTGCATAACTGCATTGCAGCTGTACATATGTGACCCCGGCTGACCAAACCAGTGATAAGTAGGGAATTTTTTTAATGTGTTTTTTATATTTGGAAAGGTTGTTGAAACAGCTTTACAGTGTTCCAAAAAATGATGCTGCTGCAATTAATATTGGCGAAGTTATGCCACATTGTACACTGTAGGGGTAACGTTTTGCATTCTTTATGTACATGGAAAGCAAGGAATAATGAGTATTTAATATTCAAATCTGGTACACTTTATTTATGTTATAGTATAATTGCACACTAGAAAGAAAATTCTGCTGCTGCAAAAATTGGCAAAGTTATGCTGCACTGTACATGTTTGGGGTCTAAAAGTAAAAATGGAGAACATAACAGTAAGTTTTGCATTCTTTATGTACAAATAAAGCATGGAAATATCGAGTGTGTAACGTTCATATTTGGCACACAGTATGAATGTCATTGTATAATTGCACACTACAAGGAATAATCAGCTGCTTCAAAAAATGGCAAAGTTATACCACATTGTATACTGTAGGGGTCTAAAAGTGAAAATGGCTGTTAAAGTTTTGCATTCTTTATGTACATAAAAAGCATGGACATTTTTAGTGTATAACATTCCAATTTGGTAAACAATATGTATGTTATTGTATAATTGCACACTGAAAGTAAAAAACATGCTGTTGCAAACATTGGCAAAGTTACGCCGAATGTATCAGGTAGGGGTAAAAACAGAAATTTTAAATTGAGATTTCTTAGGAATTCTTAAAACATCACTGAATAGAATACATAACAAGCAATGAATTATATTGCAATAATCAAACCACAGTAACATTAGAGGGGTCAAGAGCAAATCTGAAAAGTTATTATAATAGGACACACAAAATGATTTCACCAGAGTACAAGGCGATTCTTATACATAATTAATAATGTTTATAATTATGATACTCCATAGCTCCATACAAAATAGATCATTGTTAACACTGATGGTATGTAATAACCAATAATTACATTCTTCAAAAAGTAGTGTTACATGTTTACAACATTCTAAGAATGTTTGTAAAATGTGATTTCTGAGCATTTCTAAAATTAAACATTAGTGAATTACACATTAGTGTCTGTGACTCTGTGAACATAATTCGCTGTTCAGGGAACATTTTTGATGGAATTGGTCCACCACGGTTTTTCCCTGTGGAGCCATGGTTGCAACTGCCAATGTTATTGGTTTTTCAACACTTGGGCGTGGACACAGAATGTCTTTCTGCGCATCTAACACAAACTCTTGGATGATGTCATACAAGTACGACTGTCGCTATGCACCCATACCTGGTGCTGGTACAGCGACAGGGGCAGTGGTAGGCAAGTCACCGACCCCTGTGGTCATCATATTGAACACTGTCTCTGTGGAGTCAAGTGTTGAGTGCACAAACACCTGGGTGCACCGAGTGAAACGTAAAGTGCTGGTACCCTTGATACCAGGCACGGCTTGTAGAATGGACTGATACCATTTCATTTGTCCTGTCTACCTTGTCTTGATGGTGCTGTGAACATGCAATAATATAATAAGTTATTATTGTAGATGTGAACATAGTACAATAGTTATGTTCACAAATCAGATAAGACATTGTAGTGACAACAACATCAACACTCACAATGCCACCTTAGTCTTTGAATAATGTTAAAGATAATTTAGGTAACTATCCTGACTATGCTCCAATAAATATTAGGCTGTTGCTATAGGTCTGGATCCAGGACGTAGTGCAAAAAAGGCTATTGGTCCAGCACTTGATGTGCGCATGTGCTGCCGGAAAAAAAACAGCAGCAGCTACAGTTCCGTCACTGCCAGGCACTAAAACATTGCAACACTAACTGCCGCATATCTCACGTAGGCGATAATAAGGCCTATGTTGTGGTCTTCAAAAGGTCGAGGCATATGTGTGTTGCTATATTAGAACATCATTGTTGTCAATTATATATACTTTCAAGCGCAGTTATATATAAAACCATACTCATTGTCAGTCATCAAACTATGAAGATATACCTGCCTAAACTAAAGATGTCTCTAATACTTTTGAGCTCGTTGCAGAAGAGAAGAGACCTATCATAGCTATACTTTGTCAAATTTGAGCGTATCAGATAATATTCCGGTGCTTAGCACCTGGTTAATTAATGATTTGTTGGCGGTCTGCATGCCCACATTATATGTCGCTGGGGATAAATGCACACACTCACTGCATATGCAAGAAAGAGTGCCGGACCAATAGCTGTACAGTTGTGCTTACGGGTCCAGAGTGGTAGCCACTTCGTAAATATTACAATGATTGCAGATATTGACAAATATATTTCTTGGCAGAGACAATCAAAATTGATCTGATACAAGAGACATACAATCACACATTGTACAGACCACATTTTAATAATAAACAATATGTGGTGGAATCTGTTGAAATTCAAGAACCCTAAATAGTATGGGAGGATTATATCACATAGACCTGCTATTATATGGTGTCTTGGTTTGGTAACTAGCAAAGCCAAAGTATACTTGTCTGCTTTTCCAGCATATTATTAATAATTTTGGGAAATATGCTTGTATAATTATGTTATATGTTTTACGTCACCTCTACAAAATCAGAGACTTGAACAAAGTAATGTTAGCAACATGATGTTTACTTATCATATGAACATATCTGTTGAAACACTTACGTGGAGTCATTTCCATCAGTCGCTTTGACGCTATTTCCTCTAGTGAAAACAGGGAATAGCTTGGTCCACCACCATTCAACTTGCATCCGCACCTGTAATTGAATCAGTAAATCATTATTATTGGTTCATTACGAAACATGACAATCAAAACAATGTATAACCAAATAATCTACATTTAAGCAGCATAGGTGACTATTTAGTATAGGCATATCTGTACACTAAACATACAATCATAGTAGTCGCTTAATTGTTACTATGCTTGCAAAATATGCAATGACAGATATATATGAGAAATTCTTGAAGGTTCAGTGATTGCCCCCATCCTCTTTCTTATCTATGTAAACAACCTACCTAATAACCTCAAATCAACTGTCGGACTCTTTGCTGATGACAAGACAAGATCTAGACAAATTGGCCAAGCGGGAAGAAACATGACAAATGGAGTTCCATCCCCAGAAATGTAGTGTACTCCACATAACCAGATCTCATAACCCAAAATACAAACAATACACTTTTCATGGCCACATACTTGTAAGGGAGGACAACGTGAAATATCTTGGTGTGGTCATAAATAAAACACTGTCCTGGAATAACCACATAAATGATGTCACAAAAAAGCAAACACATCCTTAGGTTTCTTACGAAGAAATCTCAAAATTGGCCAGGAAAAGATAAAAAACCAGTGCTTATTTCACTTTAGTTAGACCCCAGTTAGAATATGCCGCTGCCATATGGGACCCCTACACACAAACGTACAAAAACAAAACAGAGATGGTCCAAAGACGGGTAGCACTGTATGTTTGTAACAACTACAGCCATGAAGCAAGTGTCACCACTATGATCAAGCACTTGCACTGGCGCAGCCTCCAACAAAGGAGAACCGACATCCGCCTTGTCATGTTTTATAAGACATTACATGGCATAGTCGCCCTGGACCTATAACCCTGGTGAGACCCTCCCGACACACACATTCTGAAGCTTTTCAACTCCCTGTAATTGCTAAGCAATTCATCCAGTATAGCTTTCTACCCCGTACAATAGCCAATTGGAATAATCTGCCAGACTATTCAGCTACAGCACCAAGTTTGGATATTTTCCGGCAAGATCTCCAGCTTGCAACATTAAGTAATATTGCATTTTTCACGCTATCAACTTTTCCTCTCCTCAAATTTGGAGTTCTACATGCACACCTTCATCTTTTTACTTTCTTCCAAATATTTTATTACTTTCTCTTACAGCCAGAGTTGTTTGATTTAAATCATTATTTAAATCACTTCACAAAATTCACTGATTTATGATTTTTTATTTCCAATTCTTTTTAATCGCCGATTTATATGAATTTAACACAAATAATTGTTTACAAGCATCGAGATCAAGAAAGTTTTGTATGTTTTTTAATACAAAAGTACAATGTGCGCGCATTTGTGTAGCTGTATTGACACCAGATAGCCTGATAGTCAAATATTTTATTACACCGTGTATGTTTGAGCTATTCCCTTTCTGAATGCAGTGAAGTCACACAAACTTGTCTTCAAGAGGAAGTATCTTTTCCAGTCAGAAGATAAAGTCCACTTAGAGCTTGTGCTAGTTGTTACCAATTCAGTATGTAGATTCAAGTGAGACAGTCTTGGTGACAATTGTTTAATACTGTACCAGTTTGCAGTCTGGTTGGAGACCCATAGAATACACAGAGCCATGGACAGGTGCTAATCCATTCTCTCAGCAAATAATAATTAGCACAGCCACAGACACACAGCATGCTTTCCTTTCCAAGACAGATTATGCAACTACAGGGGGTGAGGCCTTGTGGACACTGCCTAATGTCTTTATATATAATATATAAGCAAAAACCAAGTACCCTTTGTTAAGACAAGTACCCAAATTGATTTGAATAGAACATGTTTGAAAATTTGCACTTTATAAATGTCTATGACTATGTACCGGATTTTAAAAAAATCAATAAAATCCGATTTAAATTTAAAAAATCCGATTTTTTTCGACCCTGCTTACAGCGCTTTAGCACGTGTGCACACACACCGAGTCTATAAGCCTTGAAGAGAGGGTTGACTCGTACCCAGAAGAAGAATATCGAATCTTGTTTGACTGAACGAGGCTTAATTGCCGCTTGATTGAATGTAAACAAACCTAAATGAGTGTAAACATACCTAAAAGAAGTCGCGTTGAGGATGTCGTCTTGCTCCGGTAGAAAGTACTCGGGCAAAGCCACCGCCCGTTCTATTGCTGTGTCCATGTCAGTTGTCAGCATGTTGAACTCATCGACGTTGCCATCGCTGCCTTCAGTATCACGGACGCGGTCGTGTACAGGAATAGCACCGCCAGCTTCGGTTGCTTCGCTGTCCGACTCCGTGTCACTGTCGCTTGATTCGTCGACATCGGACGGCGTATGCTCTTCCCATAGGCGTTCGAATGCATCATCGTCTTCGATGGGTGCATTAAGCCACCGCACGATCGTATCCGACACAATTTAACTACACTCTTGACAAAACTCCGTAAAAACAATTACCTTTTAAATCAACAACTCTCGAAATGGCTTCCATGTTTTTATTTGAGTAATGGAACTGCGCATGTGCACAGGCGATTATCCAATAGACAGATAGAGCACGACACGTGACACTTGACTTCTCTCATTAGCATGCTAAAGTTGTAAACAGGTGGTTGCTTTTATTACTAAGTTTTAATGTAGGACCGCATATAGTGTTAAAGGAGATGCTAAATTGCATTTCTTTACAAACTGGAAAATCACTATGATAGCCATACTTGGCTTTGAACGGCTTTCACGCGAAATTTCAAATCCCGACTTATCACCAATTTGGTCGGCCGGGGTCACATATGTCATATGAGCACAGTTGTACACAAAGCAATATTTTCGTATTTAAAAAAAAAAAAACGTTATAAGATTTGTCTAATGGGTTGATGTTGTTATTTTGAATAAACATTTCTTTCTGTATATTTATTTGCAGTGTATGTACTGCCAATTTTTGTCACAATGGCTGGACCGTCGAGGGCGGCTCCCGTTGGCTGGACCGTCGATAGCGGCTCCACGGGTGTTGAACTGTAGAGAATGACTCCTCGGTGGATGTTCTGTAGAAAGTGACTCCCTTGAGGATGAGCGACAGAGACTGACTCCACGGAGGCTGTACCGCAGAGAGTGACTCCCGGAGGCAGCACCGTAGAGAGTGACTCCCCTAGCTGAGGTGTACCGTGGAGAGTGACTCCTCAGAGGATGCACGTGATGTCTGACATATTCTCTGCGCAATGTCAAAGATTCTCTGTTCAAATACTTGCATGGTCTCCTCATCATACCGAGAGCTTCCACAATCTTTGTGGTAGCTTTCTGAAACTGCAGTGATGGCTTCATATCACTAGTGACCCAAACTCCTACATCTTTCCTCTCCTTTGTTGAATCAAAATCCACTCTCGCTCCAGATTCACTGGCCATTGTATATATTCTGGGTGGTGGACTGCCTACCTGCATGAGGCATGATCGAAGCTTGCAATTGTCAACATTGAAGTCCAATAGCATGTCTCTTGTCCAGTCTTCTAGGGTGCCAATGTAGCTTTCCAGTATTCTTTGTCGACCTGGCTCTGTATGGCTGTATACAGCTTCGTGTCATCAGCAAACATTTTGATGTTGCAGTGAACCAGTCTGGTGTTTCATTCACATAATATAGGATGAACAGTAGCGGGCCTACGACTGACACCCGAGGGACCTCGATGAGGACAGGAATCCACTCTGACTTAATTAGTACCGTTCTGCGCCAACTTCTGTGTCCTTTCGCTGAGAAAGTCTGCCAGCTACCGAGACACTGACCTTGCATGCCCTATGCTTCTTGTTTCTTGACTAGACTGCAGTGGGAACTGTGTAAAACACCTTCTTGTAATCCTGGTATATGAGGTATAGTCCATCGAAAAGTGTCATTGTAAGGTCCTCAAAGATACCAAGCAGGTTGGTCAGAGATAACTTAAACTGCCCTCCAGAAATCCATGCTGGTTCCGGCTAATAAAGTTGTGCTTACTTAGGAACTCTGTCCTGTCCTCTCTAATATAGCTTCCAGGATATTGCACGACATGGAGATGAGGCTAACTGGTCGGTAGTTTCCAGTTTTCATTATCGAACCCTTCTTGAATACTGGTGTGACTATAGCTTGTTTGCAGTCTGAGGGGACCTATCCTGTGTATAGCGACTACCTGAGTATCCAATACATATGCTTAACAAAACTAGTAGTATGTGTGCACCTTTCAATCCTAAAAAAGTGCAGATTTTTGGTAAGCTTCTGATTGGTCGAAATTTGAAATGGAGCTTTCTGATTGGTCGAGAGCATTTCACCACCAGGGTGCGCCACAGGGTAATCCCCTATTATCGCTCAAATATGCAGATTTTGGGTAAGCATATGATTGGTCGAGAGCACCACCAGGGGGCGCCACGGGATAAATTGCACCCTTTTGTGGTGAAACCGTCGCCAGGGGGCGCTACGGTTCAATTGTGTCGACGGTTCTGATTGACCGAGAGCAGTCACGTGACTTACGACGTCACATTTCCTCATTTGCATATCCCGTGACCTCTCTATGGAGGCTGCCATCTTGTTTTGCTGCCATGTTGTTTTGCAATGATACCGTCACCAGGAGGCGCTGCTACGAGTGAAATGTGTCGACGGTTCTGATTGGTCGAGAGCAGTCACGTGACCTATGACGTCACACCTCATTTGCATATCACGTGACCTCTATATGGAGGCTGCCATCTTGTTTTGCGCTGATACGATTGTCAGAGGGCGCTCGCGAGGTTTCAGGTGAACCTGGGTGATACGGTCACCAAGAGGCGCTCTCCTGGGTGAGTCAGTCGTCAGAGAGGGGTTTCAGGTGAGACCGGATGATACGGTCGCCAAGAGGCGTGGCGACTGTTCTCATATTTTGAATGCATGCACGTGACTTAGTTTTTTGCGCACGCACAGCACGCACACAGCATTAGTGACCGTGTTGCGCTCGCTTCTGTTTCCGGTTGCGCGAGCGGATCCTAATTCACCTACTCCGCACCTCCCAACCGTACAGTGTCGACGATTTGTATATAACCATGGCCGAGTCGTTGCAGTCGATCACGTGGTATCCCTAAGTTCTACGCGTGTTTGCTTATAGGCATAAAAAGCGAACGCGTATTTTGCAGTTCCCGTGTATTAGAATCACGTCCATTTACAGGCGATTGGTTGTTCTAACGCGTGTTTAGGAGGACGTTACGGTTACATAATGCTAGTGTTCCGAACCCTTCTGTATGAATTGAACCGGTTTCATGTAGTTTTGTTCTTGTTTTCTGGAACGTTCGAACAACGTCATGGAAGTTTCTACGCTCACGAAAAGAAACACGATCCCACATTTTCACCCTGCTGCCAGACTGAAACCTAGCGGACGAATGTTCGTGCATGCTACACATATCGCACCATTGCGTTATATCGAGAACTTTTCGACGTATATCTTTTCGCGTCGACACCTATATACCGCTTATTTCACCACGAGTCTGCAAAAACACCGCGAGGTCAAAAGGTCAAGGTCAACAAAAACACCGCCGCTTTCTGGAACGTTCGAACGAAGTCACGTCTTTTCACCCTGCTAGCAGACTGAAATCTAGGTGACGAATGTTCGTGCATGCAGCGGGAAAAACGTAGCCGTACATGTAAGCTAAACGACGCATATCGCATCATTGCATTATATCGAGAACTTTTCGACGTATGTCGTTTCGCGTCGACACCTACATATCGCCTATAATGATACGAGTCTGCATAAACACCGCGAGGTCAAAAGGTCAAGGTCAACAAAAAACCACCGTCGCTTTCTGGAACGTTCGAACGAAGTCATGGAATTTTCCATAATCAACGCGAGGTCAAAAGGTCAAGCTTAAACCAGTTTTCCCCGCGAAATGTGTCTAGGTACATTGAAATGTCATACGTCTCGACGTTTCTCACATTTCTCACATACTTATTTCTATCTCATTTTGTCTATACGGTCAGGCTACAGGAAAAAACGCATAAAAAGTGCATTGTCAGCAAACTTTCAGGGTAAACTGTAGGAGGTATGGGTAAATTATAGGAATTATATGTAAACTGTAGGAATTATATATAACCTGTAGGAGTTATGGGTAAACTGTGGGAATTATGGGTAAACTGTAGGAGTTATAGGTAACCTGTAGGAACTATGGGTAAACTGTAGGAGTTATTGACCACCATGTGATATGCATGGAGACATTTGACACCATGTGATATACATGGAGACATTGACTGCCATGTGACATGCATGGAGACATTGACTGTCATGTGACATGCATGGAGACATTTACCGCTGTGTGATATGTATAGAGACATTCACCACAATGTGATATGTGTGGAGACATTTGACACCATGTGACATGCATGCAGACATTCACCACCGTGTGATATGTATGGAGACATTTGACACCATGTGGTATGCATGAAGACATTGACTGCCACGTGACATGCATGGAGACATTGACTGTCATGTGACATGCTTGGAGACATTGACTGTCATGTGTTGGAAGTCTGCAAGTTGGAAGTTTGTGCTTTGGAAGTTTGCAAATTGGAAGTTCTCCACTCCACTCCACTCCACTTTGGAAGTTTATGTTATGAAAGTTTGCAAGTTGAACGTTTGCTTCACCGCACACACATGTTTTAAAAGTTTGTGTCATGAAATTTTTTGTTGAGACATTGACTGTCATGTGACATGCATGGAGACATTGATCGCCATGTGACATGCATGGAGACATTTACCGCTGTGTGATATGTATGGAGACATTTGACACTGTGTCAATGCAACCGACAACAGGTTGGGGTTACACCTAGGGTTATACAACCGACAAAAGGTTGGGGTTATATAACCGATAACAGGTTTGGGTTACACCTTTTTCCGTACCGCCGCCGCCACATAGCACGCGCGCATGCTCCGTGGCGGCGCCGCCACTGCCGTCGCCTTGGCGGCGTCAGTGGCGGCGGCGGTACGGAAAAAGGTGTAACCCCAACCTGTTGTCAGATGTATAACCGCAACCTGTTGTCGGTTGTATAACCTTAGCCGCCACTGCTGCCTTAGCGGCGGTGGTGGCGGCGGCGGTACGAAAAAAGGTGTAACCCCAACCTGTTGTCGGTTGTATAACCCTAGATAGCCTGCATTGAGACAGTGGTAAATGTCTCCATACATATCACACAGTGGTCAATGTCTCTACGCATATCACATGACGGCCGTCCGTGTTCCATGGTGGCGGCGGCACGGAAAAAGGTGTAACCCCAACATGTTGTCGGTTATATAACCCTAGATAGCCTGCATCGAGACAGTGCTGTTTACCAACCCCATCATCACATAGTTGTTGGTTCGTAGATAGCTTGCATTGAAACGTTGTGTATGACAATGTCTTGTTTTCTTCAAGTTGTTGTGACAATGTCTTGTATTCTTCAAGTTGTGTGTGACAATGTCTTGTTTTCTTCAAGTTGTGTGTGTGACAATGTCTTGTTTTCTGCAGTTTGTGTATGACAACGTCTTGTTTTCTTCAATTTGTGTATGACAATGTCTTGTTTTCTTCAAGTTGTGTGTGACAATGTCTTGTTTTCTTCAAGTTGTTTGTGACAATGTCTTGTTTTCTTCAAGTTGTGTGTGTGAAAATGTCTTGTTTTCTGCAGTTTGTGTATGACAATGTCTTGTTTTCTTCAATATGTGTATGAAAATGTCTTGTTTTCTTCAAGTTGTGTGTAACAATGTCTTGTTTTCTTCAAGTTGTGTATGACAGAGTCTTGTTTTCTTCAAGTTGTGTTCAATGTCTCCACGCATATCACACATTGATAAATGTCTCCACACATATCACATGGTGGTGAAAGTCTCCATGCATACCACATGGCGGTCAATGTCTGCATACATATCACACAGTGGTAAATGTCTCCACGCATTTCACATGATGTCAAATGTCTTGTCCATACATATCACACAGGCGTAAATGTCCCCACACATATCACATGGTGGTGAATATCTCCATACATATCACACAGCGGTAAATGTCTTCATGCATGTCATATGACGGTCAATTGCATGTCACATCGTGGTCAATGTCTCCATGCATGTCACATGGTAGTCAATGTCTCCATGCATATCACATATATAATTCCTACAATTTACCCATAATTCCTACAATTTACCCATACCTCCTACAGTTTATCATAAAAGTTTGCTGACGATGCACTTTTTCTGCGTTTTTTCCTGTAGCCTGGCAGTATAGACAAAATGATATAGAAATAAGTGTGTGAGAAATGTGAGAAACGTCGAGACGTATGAAATTTCAATGTACCTAGATACATTTCGCGGGAAAAACTGGTTTGAGCTTGACCTTTTGACCTCGCGTTGATTATGGAAAATTCCATGACTTCGTTCGAACGTTCCAGAAAGCGACGGTGGTTTTTTGTTGACCTTGACCTTTTGACCTTTGGAACTCGCGGTGTTTATGCAGACTCGTATCATTATAGGCGATATGAAGGTGTCGACGCGAAACGACATGCGTCGAAAAGTTCTCGATATAATGCAAAGATGCCATATGCGTCGTATAGCTTACATGTACGGCTACGTTTATCCCGCTGCATGCACGAACATTCGTCGGCTAGATTTCAGTCTGCTAGCAGGGTAAAAAGGCGTGACTTCATTCGAACGTTCCAGAAAGCGGCGGTGTTTTTTGTTGACCTTGACCTTTTGACCGCGCGGTGTTTTTGCAGACTCGTGGTAATATAGGCGGTATATAGGTGTCGACGCGAAACGACATACGTCGAAAAGTTCTCGATATAATGCAATGATGCGATACGTGTCGCATAGCTTACATGCACGGCTACGTTTTCCCCACAGCATGCACGAACATTCGTCCGCTAGGTTTCAGTCTGGTAGCAGCGTGAAAATGTGGGATCGTGTTTCTTTCCGTGAGCGTGGAAAATTCCATGACGTCGTTCGAACGTTCCAGAAAACAAGAAAAAACTATATGAAACCGGTTCAATTCATACAGAAGAGTTCGGAAAACTAGCATTATGTAACCATTACGTCCTCCTAAAAACGCGTTAGAACAACCATTCGCCTGTAAATGGACGTGATTCTAATACACGGGAACTGCAAAATACGCGTTCGCTTTTTATGCCTATAAGCAAACACGCGTAGAACTTAGGGATACCACATGATCGACTGCAACGACTCGGCCATGGTTATATACAAATAGTCGACACTGTACGGTTGGGAGGTGCGAAGTAGGTGAATTAGGAGCCGCTCGCGTAACCGGAAACAGAAGCGAGCACAACACGGTCACTAAGGCTGTGTGCGTGCTGTGCGTGCGCAAGAAACCAGGTCACCTGCATGCATTCAACCCATGAGAACAGTCGCCACGCCCCTTGGCGACCGTATCATCCGGACCCACCTGAAACCCCTCTCTGACGACTGTATCACCCAGGAGAGCGCCTCTTTGAGACCATATTACCCAGGTTCACCTGAAACCTCGCGAGCGCCCTCTGACAATCGTATCAGCGCAAAGCAAGATGGCAGCCTCCATAGAGAGGTAACGTGATATGCAAATAAGGTGTGACGTCATAGGTCACGTGATTGCTCTCGACCAATCAGAACCGTCGACACAATTGAACCGTAGCGCCACCGTCGACGGCTTCACCACAAAAGGGTGCGATTTATGCTAATTTATTCAAATTTATGCTAATTTATGCAAATGAGCTGTGGCGTCATAGGTCCCGTGACGGCCTCGACCAATCAGAACCGTCGACACAATTGACCTGTAGCGCCCCCGGCGGTGAAACTGCTCTCGACCAATCAGAAAGAGCTCCAAAATCCCGTGACGCCCCCTGGTGGTGAAATGTTCTCGACCAATCAGATGCTTACCCAAAATCTGCACATTTGAGCGATAATATGGGATTACCCTGTGACGCCCCCTCGTGGTGAAATACTCTCGACCAATCAGAACGCTCCATTTCTAATTTCGACCAATCAGAAGCTTAGCCAAAATCTGCACATGTTTGAGGATTGAAAGGTGCTCACATACAACTAAAAGTGCTACATTATTTCCGTGACCATGGATGCAGACCGCCAAGGCCTGGTGCTTTATTAGGATGGACTTTGTCGTAGTTTCTTGTAATAGTAACTATTGTTATTTATTTTACTTAGCGCAATATATTATAAATAAATATTCACTCACAACCAACAACCATTTGAGCATATTCCATCCTATTATTTCTGTGAGACATCATTTTCGCATAGAGCTTTTACCGACGCCGTTTCCTTCTGCTGACGACAATGCCCGCTCTGCCGATAACGTTTCCTTTTGCAGTTGATGCTGCCTTCTGCTGACGACGTTGCATTCCACCGACGACGTTGCAATATGCCGATGATGTTACCTTCTGCCAACGACGTTGCCTTCCGACAACGACATTGTGTTCTGCTGACGAATTGCCTTCTACCGACGACGTTGGCTTCTGCCGACGATGTTGCCGTCATCCGGCGACTTTGCTTTCTCTGCCGTTTCATCAGTCAATGACGTTGCGTTCTGCCTACGGCGTTGCTTTCTCTGTCGTTTCGTCTGTCAATGACGTTGTGTTGTGCCGACGACATTGCTTTCTCTGCCGTTTCGTCAGTCGATGACGTTGCGTTCTGCCGACGACGTTGCTTTCTCTGCCGTTTCGTCAGTCGATGACGTTGCGTTCTGCCTACGGCGTTGCTTTCTCTGCCGTTTCGTCAGTCGATGACGTTGCGTTCTGCCGACGACGTTGCCGTCAGCAGACGACGCTGAAATGGAGTGTGCTGTTGGAGTCCGAAAAAAAAACAATATATGTTTTGGCGACTACTGTCGCTAATGCTGAACTGCTACGCCTAATGTCCGAGTACGATACATAAACACACATAAACGAAGGTTCGAACGTTACTAAATTAACGCACCTTTTCGAACGCTGTCGTAAACAAAGAGCTTGTGCACATGCCCGCCAATATTTGTAAAAGCAAAGCATTATGTGGCCCTAAATATCTAGATATTTGTTTATTTTGTGATATTTCATGCAGTTTTTATATTTGGAACCTAATATTTTGTATCTAGATAAAAACGTTTGCTGATACTTGTTGAAAGCGCCTATGATGTATAGATCACAGAGGCGGATCTAGGCTTGTTGGCAGGGGGGTGTCAGTCAGTTGTAGACACATGTCGTTCTACTTACGAACCGGGAGGGGGACGGGCATGTTTCGTTCTACTTACCGAAGGGATAATATTAGCCGGTTGCTAATACTTCAGTCTTTACATTGATACTAGTTCCGATGTATGCCTATTTACGTTGTTTCTTTCCGTAATTTTTGCCACGATCACAGGGGGTCTATGACCTAGGGGGTCTTGAAACACATATTAAATAATGTATACAATCTTTAGGCGGTAGAAGGTACTTCAAATATGTCGCCTGCACTGTGTCATGACATTGTTACTTCAATACATTTTTCAGTGTGGCAAATTATCAACATGTTAAAGTGCTAATTCGGGGAGGAGGGTATGATCATTAGTACGAATAGGTAAATATCGACAATTGTGAACGGCCCCTTACAACGTGTGACACGGGAAATAGATACAAAATAGCAGAAAGGTAACAATTACACAGGAGAGTGGGTTGCGGGTGAATTATTGTAGAACACTTGCATCGGATATGTGAGCAAAGTTGATGTGTTCTGTACTATTCCATAAGATCCTTTCAATTAGTGACACTGACATTTGTTGAACGCTCGACACAGCGGCTACTAGGCCAAACGAATTTTTTTAATGGAACATGTGGAAGATAGAAACTTTAACTTTTTAATTAGTGTTAGTATAATAAAAACATTTATTGGATAAGAGAAAGTACTCATTCTCAAAGATGACAGTAACTAGTTGTGTAAATGTTAAGAGTGTAAATATATCAGACAACATTCATGCACTGGGAAAATAATCACTGAAGTACCGACAGGAGTTTATTTGTGAACTAGCTCCCGTTTCCTGCTGACTGGAGGATATCGGCAACCAATCGGGTCATCGGTAGAGACATTACTGGTCATCACATCCTGACTGGTCATCACCTCCTGTTTCTCCTCCGAGTTTAAACCCCTAACATACGTGAGAGTTCAGCAACATAGACACCATCTTTGAGGTGTGCGTATAGGAGGGATTTCTTGTCGTTTCCTCAGTGCCACACATCCCCCATCTTCTTTCATGTTCTATCTCTTGCGACTTGCGGCGTTTTGCTAACATGATTGACATCATCTTTAGTAATTCATCATCATCATTAAACTGCATCATGCTTGATCCTTCGTGTTGTTTTTGGAGTTTCTTCTCATACTCTCGAATTATATATTCTTTTTCCTCCTCCTTCCTCCGAATTATACATTATTTTTCCTTCTCCTGTTGTAATTCATCATACCAAGTGATGGATGAAAAAGTTGGCCCTAAGTCATCTACTTCTATTTTTTCTCTTTGAGTTGTCACAGCCTTCCAAAGCTTCTCTTGATTTGCAGATATAACGTCGTCCAACAAAGCCCATAGTTCTGATCAAGTGCATGTGTAAATAGTTATCGTAGAGGCCATGTTTGTGCTGATAAGTCAAACTGCAATTAGAAATGTAATAGCATTTAACAAAGTTGCCTACAATAATTCAAAATCAGACCAAATGATATCATATGAAACATAGCTTGTAATAAACAATTACTGATGAATTTTTGTCACTAGAACAAGAAGCAAGAAAAATCACCAAAATAATGCAACTAAATATTTAGCATAAAATAATATAATTCAATGACAGGATAACCAATCGCAAACGTGCGTCTATTACACAGAGATTTCGCGATAATGTCAGGTTTTTATGTTATGAAAATAGTCAGTCTATTAGCCTAATATAACAGTCACACAATGAGTGATGTCAATTCATTTACAAAGTATTAAACTAATTTTTTAACAACACCTAAATCACTACATTAAAATGAAATAAACACAATGCTGTCGTAAGGGTTAAATGCCAATCGGCTGTATGTAACTAAGCAACAGATGCAGCCACGCCCAAACGTAGTTGTGGGGCCAAAGCAAATTTTCTAAATAATACGTTGAGCCTAGCGTAGTCTCAATACGTTGAACCTGCCAATATCGTAACAAATAATTCAGCATTACTTGCGAAACTAACTAAAGCGTAGCTAGAAGCGGACAGGTTCTTTATTACGCTTTTGAAACTGTCTCACAAAGCTGTAAACGTTAACTCTTGAAAGCCGGCAAACTTCTCATGGTTAGTAAAAATACTACAATAAGCCGAATAGTCTGCGTGGACATTTCAGCACAGAATTACAAGCCGAGTAACCCTGCTCGCAGCGCCAATATTGTGCTTTCGTACTTACCATTAGTTGTCTGCACAATCTGGGTGAGACTTTGGAATGTGACGGCGCTTCGTTCTGTAGAGGTGTGCGGTCGTCGGTCCAGAATTTAGTCTGTCTGTCGGCGTCAGTGGGGCGTATTTATAGGGTGGAGTATTTTGGGTGTGTTTATTGTACGTATGGTGACTATTGTGCGGATTAAACGTGAATGCGGATTATTTACACGTGTGCTCCGCATTACACAGTTATAGATATGGTGAGAATTACAGTTAGATGTTCAGTTAAGGGCATGGTGATAATTACAGTTAACGATACTATTAGGGGAATGATGGTGAGAACTACAGTTACGGGTACAGTTATAGGTATGTAGCGAATTAAAGTCATAGCTATAGTTAATGGTATGATGATAATTACAGTTCAGGGTACAGTTGGGGATATGGTGAGAATTACAGTTAGGAATAAAGTTAAGGGTATGTATTATTAATACGCATAGAATTACAGTTAAGGGTGCCGTTAGGGGTATGGTGAGAATTACAGATAACGGTACAGTTAGGGGTATGGTGAGAATTACATTTAATGATGCAGTTAAGGATATGGTGCGAATTACAGTTAAGGATATGGGGAGAGGGGATATAGTGACTACGTATTTTACCCGTGTATTAGGATACAATAGCTATGTATTCTGTCTGCGTACTGAGGATGTATAGTTAAAGTTACGGGTATGGCGAGAAACACAGTTGAGAGTACAGTTGTAGGTATGGTGCGATTAACAGTTAGGGGAACAGTTGTAAGTATGGTGAAAATTATAGTTAGAGGTAAACTTAGGGGTGTGGTGAGAATCACAGTTAAGGGTACAGTTTGGGGTAAGATAAAATGACAGTTAAGGATGCAAGTAGTTATAGTGTTGATCTGAAGGATAAAATCCGGTTTCCATGTGCACAAGTTACTTCCGTTTCCGGTGTGCTTGGGATTATGGGTAATCAGAGATCATGGGCGCCCCCTGTCGGTTGTAGCTCTGTAAGAGGGACGTGAGCAGCACTCCCTAGCGATGAAAAGACTGGTCAAGTAGTGGACAAGAAGTCCTGTAATAGGGTCATCGTACGCAAGGGAGCAGCGACGGCGGCTGCGGCGGCGGAGGAGGACATCATTCATGAACAGGGATCGAAGGACCTGCCAGCATCATTAATTAACAACAGGGTAATGAACAGGGATCAAAGGGCCTAACGAGGAAACGAGAAACGAACACAACACGGTATGGAATAACAACACAACCAATGATTATTATATAAACAGTGTGTTAACATATCATATTTTAAAAGTACTTTTAAATGTGAAATATCATACATTTTAAATATTTAATAAAATGGTCAACACGAATGAATCATGTTTGTAATCGTAAAAACATCTTAATGTTAATTTAAACTATTTGAATATAATGTCATTGTAAAATATTAGTCATAAAAATTTTATTTAAAAATATTGGAATATAATGTTATTTTAAAATATAATATGTGCGAAACAAATGTCATTGTTCACTCGCAACTAGCGGTGAAGCAGCCGCCGTCGACAGTTGATGAGCACTGGTAGTGGCGGTAGTGAACGACTGCGTCTGTCCAACAACGTGGTCGGTCGTCAGCTGTTGTGTGCTGGTAGGGGTGGAGTGACGCTGACCAGAGACATATATGGTCCAAAAATGAAGCGCCCTTGTCGCATTCGTCGTTCCAATTCTCTATGTTGTCGTAGTCATCATCAAAACCATCCACATACGCTATGGTGACGGAAACGGGTTCGAACATACCGTATATCCAACAAGTGCGATGATAGCTGCAATGAAATGAAAACCTGAGTGAGACACATATAAGTCGATCCATTCAGTACAGTACCCTATATATATATATATATATATATATATATATATATATATATATATATATATATATATAGGTACCTCCTGCTCTCTCGTTTCACACCCAAATATAATATATATGTTGTGTATGATATATATATATATATATATATATATATATATATATATATATATATATATATATGTATATATATATCATACACAACATATATATTATATTTTAGTGTGAAACGAGAGAGAGCAGGCGGTACCTAGAAACGAGAGATGAAATTCGAAACTGGCTAGAAGCGAAGACGGCCAGTTGGTTTTTTTCGCTAGTCTTATACCAGAGCAGCTTAGTCAGTGCGCGGAAGTAGGTCGCATGCTCCGTTATCTACGATCTGGTGATCGTAGATAAGCAAGCAAGCAAGCGACGGCGGTTTTTTCAAAGTACAACTATCTTTAGCCAAACGTGATGTATGAACATAGTCGTAGTCAACACAAAACCAAATATAAAGTTATTGAAGAGGAGTACTGCAGTTTTATATTACTAACAGTGGTAACGTTATGCGATAAAGTGAAACTATGTGCTCTATATATATCCTTTGTAAAAGTGTTCACAGTTATAGCAGTATTTTATAGCTACCATTAGTTCAAACAATGACACACTCTATTTATTGTATCATACATACGTACACACAATCCATCATCATAAACAACTCCGTGCCCATGTCTTTCTATACGACCATCACATCTGTAAACAGGCCAACGGACGACGACATCGTGACATCAGTAGCAACAACTCAGCAGGACGTATGCAAATTCGGTAGTTGTAAAGTAATGACTATTCTCAGCCCTCTTATATAGCAATCGTTAAAGAATGCAGACAGCCGATGTAAGCCATATAGAACAATAACACTTCCATCATAATAAAAAAATGCGATAAACGTGTCAGAGAACTGTCAGCAAACAGGCGGTGAAAGAACCAAACATCCGTCATGTGGAAAAAAACAAGGTCGGTGCGTCCTCAGCGAGCGTTGCATAAAGCCGTATATAATTATAGCCATATATAAACAGTATTTTGTCCAGTTTTTGCGTGTGCATGATAGAGGCCTGGGAGCATGTTTTTAACACGGTCGAATCCGCCTATATATGGCGGAAACGTGTGCACCATGCCGATTTGGAGACAGCACAAAAAATCCTAGCCACATGGACTGGACTACAGGCGAAATACTTGAGAAAGACCATCCGAGAGAAGGTACATTTACGCGCGGAATGGAACAAACAGAGACGTTCGATTATGTATGCGTTAGTCGCGATTAAATTTCGTGATGCAAGACTACACAAGTGGCTGTTAGACAAGCAGCAATCTCCATTAAAGGAATGTGTAAGAAGGAGGGTTTTGGAGTACGCTCACTTATACTGGACAGCTAGGACAGAATATGTTCGGACACATATTCAGGGAACTACGTCAGTTCATTCAAACCACCAGAGCCCACGAAACGTGCCCGGACGCGTCGCGAGCTAATTAGATGATCGAGCGAAGTTCGACGTGGATAAAATATGACATCACGCGCTACAACGGCGACCATCATTCGAGATAAGAAAGTGCGCCTTCAGCACCAGCAGTCCTTTATAAGCTGCTCTAACAGACCACTGCGCCGTAACGGTTCTGATCTGATCAGCAGCTGTCTTCATTCATTTGATACAACACCAGCAAGCGCCATGGCAACGCAACGTTACGTTGATAGTCAGACGCCGCAGCTGAACCTGTCTCGTCTGCCGAATGACGCAAGTAAGTAATGTGACTTATATATCTACACGTCCGTTATCAATAATAAATTGTGCCACACAAGATTATATATATAATATATATATATATATATATATATATATATATATATATATATATATATATATATATATATATATATATATATATATATATATATATATATATATATATATATATATATACACGTCCGTTAACAATAATAAATTGTGTCACACTAGATAAATATATCGTGTACGCATCTTGTCAGCATTGCCTCAAAGGTGTGCACCCGGAAGGTAATGGCTATTATTGTTCTCTTCACCAATGGCAAAGTGTTCCCGTATCCATGTTCGCCCTGCTGGTCCTACTGTCCGACTGGGAAGGGGCAGAGTTGTGGAGAACTATTTTCTATCAATTGGAGCCAAAAAAGTATTGGGGTTTAATGCCAACACCTACACCGGTATGACGTCAGATGCAAAACGTTATGCCTCACTGTCGCTGCTGCGGGGGGCCCGTGTCATGGCCACCATTAAGAAACGTGTAACAGACACCTATGTGAATTACACCGTGTCAAAACTGGAAGTGGTAGCTTCGTAATTCTGTTTGCAGGAAGTCAAAGGCAAAGAGGATGACGTCATTGCAGTACCCACCTACGAGGCAATGTGCACCAGTATTGAAAAAGTACAGCAGTGGTTAAATTGTAAAAGCGACGAGATACGATTCTCATCCGCCTATTTATTCTTCCGCATTAATCATTATCCTGTCAGAAAACGATGCTGCACAGAACGCTGCTACCGTCAAATCCACGAGGAGCAGCAGCGATGATATGGAGCCGACGGTGAGCGGCATAGATAGAATTTGGAATCGTGCGGAAGCCATGTTGAATTAACAGACCTTCGAAACAGCGTTAGATGTGGCCTGCGTCCGTTATGCGTGTGATGAGGTGGTTCACATATTGGATCTGTCGGAAGACGAGTATTACATTCCGTCTTCCCGTGAACTGATAGAGGAATGGGCGTCAAATTTAATCATGATGACATGCCGAAACACACGTATGTCACTAGCTGAGGCCACCCAAGCCATATGTAATTCGATAGTGAAAACCATGAGCACACCCCAATGGCAGACGCACATCAAGGAACAAATTACTTACGTCAATCCAGGGCAACTCGAACAACACATACACGCACACGCAAACGCACACACAGAAACACACAAACACACACACACACAAATACACACACACACACACACACACACACACACACACACACACACACACACACACACACACACACACACACACACACACACACACACACACACACACACACACACACACACACACACACACACACACACACACACACACACACACACACACACACACACACACACACATACACACACAACCTCTTCCTCTATGAGTACGATACACGTGTATTAGTTTATTATAACCGAGAAGATGAATCTGTGGTATTATATAATTATTACAACATGAACTTTATAGTTTATTATAACACAGAAGATGAACTGTATTAGTATATTATTATAACCTAGAACATGAACTTTATTAGTATATTACAACCTGTAGTATAATTATATATATTGTATATGTTTCGTAGTTATATATAAACTAGTATTATAGAATATGTATTAGTATATAACCTGTAGTTGTAAAAGAACTTGTTTATACTTCTTTTTGTAGTGTATTTCGTCTGTGAAATATATATAGTCTCCTCTCCTTTTGAAGAACTTGTGTGTACTTCTTCTTGTGGTGTATTTCGTCTATGAAATATATATGTAGTCTCCACTCCTTATGAAAACATCGATTGATAAATTTCGTCATCATCATTCTCGTGATCTCTGCTGCGGCG
This sequence comes from Lamellibrachia columna, assembly GCA_963662155.1. Classification (NCBI taxonomy): domain Eukaryota; kingdom Metazoa; phylum Annelida; class Polychaeta; order Sabellida; family Siboglinidae; genus Lamellibrachia; species Lamellibrachia columna. Next base: position 45,410,202 of record OY759263.1, on the reverse strand, counting down.
TAAGACCCCACAACTCAACTTCATCGTACTATCCTCTGGCGCAGCGGTAAATGCTCGTAAGCTAGTAGTCATTGTCGAGGTATTAAAAATCCACAAACCGTATATAAGTCGATCCTTTCATAACAATGGAGTACCCTATATATATTTCATACACAACATATGTATTATATTTAATAAAAGTGACAAAAGTACGTGTTGTTATTATTGTATTCCTGTTAGTGACACCCCTCCATAGTCGAAAGAGAATCCGTAGTCAATTATACTGGAAATAGTGGATAATAGTAACCATTACCATCGGAACACGCATTATCCACCACCACCGAACACGTACGAACGTACGTACATATACACTATATAGATGTACTGGGGTCCGTGGTCTTTTAATTGTAAACGCAGCTATCACCATGAAAAGATATCTATGTCGCCATTGTGGCCTCGCAGTCAACACGTGTGCAGAGCTACGACGGCACGTGGAGAGCCACTCAACGCCATCTTGGGATCACCACACGTTTCGGTAACACCGCCAGCAGTGGTGCCATCTAGCCACCACGCAAAGAGAGCGAAATACTTGTGTGAAAACACATGTAAGAAATGTGGACAGAATTTCAATACACGCCGCCATTACTGAAGTGATCAAAAAGCGAAGACACCATATCCCACCCACTCGTTACCGAAGAAGATCCCATCGAACCACCCGCTCGACTTCCTTTCTCCGACACTCTGTCGTAGAATTTTGACTAAATACTTTTACTTGTAACGAAGTAGTTTTATCTAAAAAGTAACGCGACTTTTTACTCCGTTTCTTCTATTTACTTCACAATATATTTTCGTTACATTGTTTTTGCAAAACAGCTGCTGCCAGTCCACTGTCTGTTTATAGTCGCCAGGCCAAAAGCTATTAATATCATTCAATCGCATGATAGTTCGTGATCATATTTGCATGCATACCTCTCTTCGGGAAATCGACGCAACCACTGTTTTATATCTACGTCAATGAATGAAGTCTGCCAAATATTGGCATAGCTCAGTTCAATGCCGTTCGAGCACACAACGCTTGAACGCCATCTCAAATCACGCCGCAAATGTCTCTATTGCACCATATAAACTATTAATCAGTAAGTTTCCAATACGTATTATAAATATTAAAATTTGCAATTTCGACAATGTATGATAATCCCCATACACTGACACAATTCTGATATTCGTGAGCGAACGCGCTCGTGGATCGAGAACGAGAACCGATTTTCGCCCATTGGCATTGTCAGCAACGGCCTTACCGGCTTACGTCAGCATTAAACAACATTTTACTTTCACAAATACACTTCATCTTGAGATGTTTAATAAATTCATAATAATGATTACTCTACAGAACTAAATAGCAAAGAATTTACATTCTGCCATTTGGCAGCATCTTTTCCCAGCAATGCCAATGGCTTATTCAAGCTGACCCATAAATAATACCAAGGACAGGGACAAGGGACCTGACCTGTCAATTTTAATTACAATTAGCAACAGCATTCCTCTGTTGCACTGGTCTGTCTTCTGGTCAATTCTAGCCCCAGCGGGTATCAGGTAACCAACACAGCTAGCTGCTAAAGCCTCTTGTTTCAATGATTGTGTGAGCTGATAAGACATGTCTGGGAAGACAGGAGAAGGTGGGGGTTCACAAGCCAGATGGCTTTATCAGCTAGGCATCAAATGTCTTTGTTAATTTTACTATGGGCAGTGCTAGGTTGTATTACCTCTGACCAGTTTCCCTGAGAGGCTACTACTAGTACTGGACTGACCCTCTACCTACTCAGATACAATCACACCTGCGTATACATATCCTGTTTACAATCTAGCTCCTCCCATACCCCAGTGGGACAGGTCGATAAAAAGACAGATTGTGCCTCATCATTAATTAAGTTCTGTATTTAACTGAAATTAGTTGATGCTGTGAGCTCTCATTAAAGATAATGTAATTTTTCCAAGCATCCAAGTGAGCACCGTGTTCAATGGTGGCAGACCGACTGACCAGCTAAGGCTGTCTGGGAGCACTTTGTTATAGGCAGAGTGGTTGCAAAAAGTCACATGCAAGTTGCGTATTTTATATAATATTACTCATGATGTTGTTGTTATTTCTAAGTTTTGTATTGTTACTTTACTCAAGTACTTTTTTACAACGTAATTTTATTTTTACTCAGGTAGATTTTAGGTGAATTACTTTTACTTAAGTACAACATTAAAGTAATTCAGTCAACCCTGTTCGAGACCACTGGTCGACCAACAGGTCCCCTCCAGTGCAGGTACGATAGTAGTAGGTAAGGGGTTTACAAGGAGCAATTGTGGGTCGATTTTTTGTGGTAGCTAAAAATAGACATTGGGAAAAACCCACATATCGCTGACGTGGCGTTTAATTTTAATTTTAATTTAAAAAAAAAATTTTTTTTTTAAATTACAATTTTTTTTATTTCAATTTCAATTTTTTATTTCAAATTACAATTTTAATTTTAAATTCAAGCGACACAACTGTGGCGGACCGTTTTACGGTAAGCATTCCTGCTGTCAATTAACTCACAACACGACGCAACTCAGCGCGAGCCAGCTGTTGTGAACCGTCACACGGTGACATAACGTAACATTCCTGTGACCATTGAACTCATAAAATAAGAGCGAGGGTCATAAGGGCGAATCTGTTGTTGTCGAAAACCTGATGATGCAGTGGTATTTTCATTTGAGAAAACGCGTATGTGCAACTTCGAACAGGGAGTTAGAAAACGTTACACAGGCGGTTAGAAATGTTTTCACCCGTCATTCACATCACCAACATGTTGCGATTGGATAATCTATCGACATGCGCGTTGTGAGTGGCTAATCTATCGACGTGTGGGGTTGTGAAACTGGTTAGTCGGGGTCTTTAAATACCCGTGTATTGGGACTCGACTGCCTACGGGCCATGGCTCAGAAAATGCTGCATATGAAGAGAGAGTTGGACCTGATGCAACTTCAACAGGTAAGATTATAATATTACTCATTAATATTTATATATTCAAGTCAGTAGAATACCCGTTTAAAATTCAAATTGGAAATTAGACAGTATGTTATGTTTTTAATATATTTAGTTAATTTATTATATGTGTAGAAAAACCAGTCGGAAATCACTACGCGAAATTTCACGTAAACGCATCATAATCGTGAATACGCCCCACGTACTGTAACTGACATTGCCTGGCCCCTGGGTCCTGGATCTATTTGGTATTTTACTACGATGTTTTAGTTAGCATATTTACGTATAAGTGTACTTTTTGTGTTTTTGTAGAGTTCATTCTAAATTGCTGTATTTTAAAATGAAATGCGCATTATTTTGCGAACGCTTACAACCCTGGTCAGTAATTGTCTATATATAGCATACCATTCGAAAGCTATTTATAAATCACGCAGTTCATAACTGCGGTGCGAGTGGCAGTGCGCAAGAAAGTTGGATTAGAGTGTTTGTGTAGATGGATTAGTGATTAGTTTAGTTTGATGCTGCTGTGGTTTATATCTGTATATATTACTCAACTGCACAACCTGTTGTCGAAGCGGATTTAATTGGAAATATAAGACTATAGGACGAATTCCGTTTCGTGTTTACGATTTTCGAAAAATCCAAGATGGCTGCGTCCATGGTTGGGTCCGTGGTTGGATCGAACGAAGTTGCTCGTTGTCTCTACGCTTTGACGTTGATGAACATGCAGAATATCGCAAGCGGAGACTCAGGCTCAATGAATTTGCGAGTGATTACTTTGGGACATGACCAATCGGCAACAGTGACGATGACTCTGACTTATTTGATTCGAACGTGTGACAGTGTCAGTGTGTATGTGACCTGTCACCTGTCACTTGAAAGCACAGAGCCACACAACAACGGTACTTTCAGAGCTACTCACAAGAAGAGATTGCTACCTCTTGAGTGTTGCTTATTAATATCAATGTTTTTTGTTTTTGCTATAAAAAATTACTACATTCACTGGATTGGATATAGTAATAACAATATATAATTTATTAAATTGTGGTGAAGTTTTGGTTTCACGTGAAGTATCATTATTCTGGACTGTCTACTTTACAAGTAATTTTTTATTGTAAATGTAACCATCATAATTTAATAATAGTTTTAGTGTACCGAAGCTAACAAACCTATCTACATTTGCTTCACTAGATTGGACATGGTTATACTAATAACAATGGATAAGTTGTTATACTGTGGCAGCGTTTTGTTTTGATGATTTTCGACTCAACTGTACAAGTAATTTTTTCTCCATAAATAGTTTTTTGACGGGTGCCCTCTTTAAATTCTTGTAACTTTGATTCTAGTGGGAGCACACTACACTGTTTGGCAATGAGAAAGGGTGTTACTTTCCATGCATTAAATTAAAAAACACTTAAAATTGTTTTGGACAATGACTGGTTTTCCTACGCCGCAACACATATTATTAGTTTAGAAAAAATCTTTGTGCACAACATAAAATAAAAAAGAATAGGTCAATAACTTTTTATTAATGTAACATCACCATTCTTGAAAAGGGAACTATATTGAAAATGTTAGCTGATCTGGAACATATCTATTGTCAAACAGTAAGGTAACAATATGGTGGTTCAAGCAAACTGGGATAAACTTGTTTAATCATGTTCGGTTTTATGCCATCCCATCCCTGACAAGAATTTTCACATGCTAAATAAGTTTCTATATTTCACCTATAGTTGCTGGTGTTAGAAACATGGAATTTTATAAACTCCATACAGATAGTCATCAGGAACCTTTGATACAACTGTTTTCTTTTTGCGTTGCTTAAATTCGTAAAATACTCATTCAACTTATCAGCAATATTTTTTTGGTGTAAATATCAATTCAATTAAGAACTCATCACTTCATGAAAGTGTATACTTCTTTATGACATATTGTATAACCTTCTTCAAAATCTTTACACTGTTCATTACATATCCTGGTTTCTTAACTTTCCTTTATTATCTAATTTTTGGGGAAATGATCCGAAATGTCTGAATAAATTATTCTGTGCATTTGGTAATATTCACCAAATATATTGTCTATTGCTGTGAAAGTGGTTGGAGTGATTGTGACGTTGTATCTATGTAGGCTATCATAGTTAAGCAAAATGATGTTGGAGTCGCCATTAAACACTGTTTGTTTGCAACTTTGAGTACTTGCACATTTTTAGTGTTTTGATTAGTGAAATCAGTAATATATATGTTTAGTGACCGATAAATAACACCACTTATAAATTTCTTTTTTACATTTCTTACATTCTAAATACGCAGTTATAATATTAAGTTTTGGCATTTCAAAATAGTAATAAGATTCGTGGATACTCCTCATCCCTTCTTTGAGGCCATGAAAGACGAATACTTCTGAAGTCGGTCAACTCATCAATATATGCATTTTCATGTATTAACCATCTTTTGGTTAACCCTATGACAATCAGTGATAAGTAATTATTCAATTCACTAAGAGTTTTTGACAGACTTCAAGTATTTAAAGGAAAACCCACAAGTATAATCATTATTAGATTTCATTAATATCAAAGCCAAGGTAGTATTGTGTAAATGAACTGTTTCCTACTATAAAAATGTTATAATCTGGATTCCAATTCCTAGTAACATGACTTTAAAAATCAGCTTCTTCACCTACAGGTGTTCAGGTTAAACTGGATCATTTACATCTCTAGTAAATGTATACTTAGCTATAATAATAGTACACGTTGTTATTCTGTACCTTGCTTATTAAGCAATAAAAATAAAATGTAAATCAAAATTGTGTGTACGCCTTATTGTGTTTGTTCATTATAGGGTTAAACAAATACAATGTATAATAATTAAACACAAATTAAACACAATGTATAATCTTTCATTCTGTTTGGACCTTTCGATTGAGACATATAGTGACCTCGTTAGTTCCACTATTAGTCACCAGGAAGATTATAGTATACGTAACTAAATACGATACCTTAACATTAACAACAACATATTGTCTAATTTCCAATAGTAATTTCGTTACATATAGGGACCTCGTTAGTTATTAGTCACCAGGAAGATAACCTATTATAGTATACCTAATTAATACGATACCTTGACATATTAAAAACAACATACTGTCTAATTTCCAATAGTGACCTCATTAAATATAGTGACCTTGTTTGTTCCATTATTGTAGTGGCACCTCGCACAACATATAGGTGTATTTATGATGGTGTCTTTTCAGTTGTAGACGCTGACACCATGCGAGTACACGTGTGCCGCCACTGCGGTGAGACGTTCGAAGATTATGCGCTTCTACGACGTCACGTGGAGAGTCACGGAACGTCATCTGTTGATCAACCCACACACTCAAAGGCATCGTCATCTAATGATAGCACCAAGACACACGCTTGCGAGACATGCGGTCGATCATTTCGGAGAAGAGACAGTCTGCTGCGACACGCGAGAATTGCATGCAATAAACAAAAGAAGACCTACACATGCGAGAGATGCGACCGATCTTTCAGTTCACTCGCTCACCTAAACAGACACGCTCGAACCGCGTGTGATGACGACGTCGAACCACCTTTACCGAAGCGGTCGAGATGGGAAAGTACTATGACCCTCCCCCCATTCGTCGAAGATCCCGTCGAACCACTCGATCGACTTCCCTTCCCAGACGCTCTGTCGACGGACTTGTTAGACGTCGTTCGGGAGCACTGGTCGACCATAAGGACACGCGTAGCGAGAGGACCTGTTCAGACCAGGTTCAATTACAGATTGACCAATCTAGACTCGACCGCTCTAGAGGAGCCTTTGAATAGAATGTTCCAGGAGCAAACCACTGCTTTCAAAATTAATCTCAGTTACGGATTCATTCTGAGGAACAAGGACACGAGACGATACAGGTATTATCACGCGTCTTGTAATTGTTGCGGACGGTACCTGGAACAACCCAGTCTCATCACAAACCGCAGTGACTTTGACGAGTTTCTGGATCGAATCCGAGAAACCGACGTCTTGCAGTGGGCCATCGCTCAAAGACCGGATTCGGCATGGGTGTGCGAACTCGTGACAAATGCCACCTTCTTCGTCAATCGTATCATCGATCATCCAATCGGCTGCGTCGGCGTGACTCTTCCCGCTTATGTGAAGAACAACAAAGCTGTCATCGTTCTGGAAAGGGAACCCAACCATTCCAAAAGGTACACCGACAACCTGTGTCTCTTCCGATGTCTGGCCCTGCATCGAGGAGCTGACCGATTTCGGTTGGAACCGGCAGTGAAGACGCTGTACGAGATGTACGATCGAGATGACGGGGTACCCATGCAAGACTTTACAGGGGTCACACTTGATGACCTCTATCGCGTAGAAACCACGTTCAAAACGAACGTGTGCGTATACAAGCTTGTCAAGGCGGACGTTGACGGAAAGACGACTGCCGAACTCGTCAGACGATCGTTGTGTCACTATGACAACACGTTGCATATCAACCTGCACGAGACGCACTTTTCCTACATAAAAGATGTGCGCATGTACTGCCACTCGTATCGGTGTCAAAAGTGTGGCGACTGTCTATGGAAAGATGCATATAAACTGCACAGACACGAGCGCACATGTGAGGGGGGTGTACGTCAAGTGTATCCGGGAGGCGTCTACCACTCCACCCCCTCGGTATTCGAACGTCTGGATGATGAGAACATTCAAGTCCCCGAATCGTTGCGCTACTATCCATACCGTGCCACTTTTGACTTTGAGTGTTGGTTTGACACCGCGCAACTTCCGTCGGACAGTGACAAGGTCCAGTGGGTAGCGCGTCACGTCCCGTTGAGCGTCAGCGTGGCGTCGAACGTGCCCGGACACGAGCAAGTGCAATGTCTCGTCACAGATGGAAATCCTGACAAGTTGGTGGCCGACATGATGAACATCCTACGAGCAATGAGCGATGCAGCGTACGAAGATCTAAAAGATTCTTATGAGGATGTGTTGGAACAACTCGCGGAAGCACAGACGGACTGGGACGAACGGGAGCATGCCGCACGATCACCTGGGGAAGATGACGCCAACGATAAGGAGTCGCGACCACCCACCAATCCGTACAAAACGATGAAGATGGGACAACTATACGGGTGGCTTCATCAATTACCCGTGATCGGGTTCAATTCGGGGAAGTACGATCTCAACGCCATAAAAAAGTTTCTGATTCCCCACTTCATCACCGAAACAACGGAAAAATGCGCAGAAGGTTTTGGTCCGAGGGAAAAATCGGAAGAAGAAGACGGTATCGGATCCTTTTTCGTCATCAAACGAAACAACACGTTCATGTGCCTATCGTCGAATCAACTGAAATTCCTAGACATGACGAATTACATTGCCCCGGGGTTCAGCTACGATAAATACCTGAAAGCGTACGGATGCGAGGTCGCAAAAGGTCATTTCCCGTATGAGTACATGGACTGTTTGGAGAGGCTCGACGACACAATGCTTCCACCGAAAGAGGCCTTCTACAGTCGATTGAAGAACGAAGGTATTTCCGATGACGATTACGCTAGTTGCGAGAAGGCGTGGCGCGATAATGGCATGACGACTTTACGAGACTTTCTCGTCTGGTACAACAACAGAGACGTAGTGCCTTTTTTGCAAGCCATACGCAGACAGTTCGCCTTCTATGAGCAGCGTGGGATCGACATGTTCAAGCAAGGGATCAGCGTACCCGGTCTGACCTTGCTCTACCTGTTCAACGACCTACCGGAGAAGACCTACTTTACGATCTTCAACGAGAAGAATAAAGATCTTCTTCAGCTCGTGAAAGACGGTATTGTGGGTGGTCCATCTATAGTCTTTCAAAGATACCACGAGAAAGGGGTCACAAAGATACGTCAGACCGAGTACGGGGAGACCGCTCGACCGTGTGGATCGATCGTCGGTTACGATGCCAACGCTCTATACTTGTGGTCTCTGATGCAAGATATGCCGACGGGATGGTACAAGCGTCGACGCGAAGAGAACGAGTTCCGACCCGAATCGGCGCAGCTGCACGGGCAGATGGCCGCGGAATGGTTGACGTGGGAGTCCGAACGGACGGGACACTCTATCCGGCATCAGGTCAACGGTCGGGAGAAGAGGAAAGGTAAACTTTCGGTGGACGGATGGTGCAGCACAACAAAGACGGCGTATCAGTTCCAAGGATGTTACTTTCATGGCTGTCCGTGCTTGGCTCTAGAAACGAACACCGTTAATGGGAAACCCATGACCCAACTTCTCATCGAAAGCCGAAAGAACACTGCATACTTACGTCACTTTGTCAAGGTCGTCGAGTTGTGGGAATGTCAGTGGAAAAACATGAGAAAAGATGCGGCCGTGAAAAGATGCCTAGACGCAGCGTTTCCTCGGCGACGACACGCGAAATGGAAGATGACGCAAGAGCAGATCTTGACCGATGTGCGCACCGGTACTCTGTTCGGTATGATTGAGTGCGACGTTCGCGTACCGGAAGAATTGCGCGCGCACTTCGCTAAGATGCAGCCCTTGTTCAAGAACGTCAACATGAGCCGCGACGATCTCGGACCATTCATGCGTCGATACGCCGAAGATCACGATATCATGACGCGTCCGAGGCGCATGCTCGTTGGTAGTTTCCGTGGCGATAAGATGCTGTTCGCCACGCCGCTCCTGAGGTGGTACCTGGACCACGGACTCGAGGTGATGCGCGTTTATCAGGTCATCGAGTACGAACCCAACCCATGCTTCCGTCGGTTCGGTGACGCTGTATCTACGGCCCGACGGGAGGGAGACGTCCACCCCCACAAGGCCATCATCGCGGACACCATGAAACTACTGGGGAATTCGGGGTACGGGAAGACCATCACCAACGTAGACCGACATCGCGACGTGAAATACTGCACGGAGGTTGAAGCGTCGCGCATGATCAACGATCGTCGATTCCGTCAACTCGACGTCGTCATCGACAATGCGTATGAGATCGAGATGAGCAAGAGAACAGTGACGTATGCCTTGCCTATACACGTAGGATTTTTTGTTCTACAGTATGCCAAAATGCGCATGCTGCAGTTCTACTACGACTTTATCGATAGGTACCTGGAACGACCTTTGTTCCAGTACTGCGAGATGGATACGGATAGCGCCTATTTGGCCTTGGCCGGCGAGTCCGTCGACGATCTCGTAACTCCGGAACTTCGAGAGCATTACTTCCGATACCGATCCCAATGGCTCCCATCCGAATGTTGCGTCGACCACGAGTCCGAGTATGTGCGGTGTCGACTCGCCGGTCATCCTTGGATCGGGTCTGCATCATGCTGTGTTGCGCGCAAAGCATATGACAAGAGGACGCCCGGTCTGTTCAAGGTGGAGTGGTCTGGTGACGGGTTCGTGGGGTTGTGCAGCAAAACATACTATTGTTTCGGACCCACCGACAAGTATAGCACGAAAGGTCTGAGCAAACGTCACAACGAGATCGACAAAGACGCGTTCCTCGAGGTACTCACCAATAGAAGGAGCGGTAGCGGAAAGAATCGCGGGTTCCGAGTGAACCACTCGTCCGTGTTGACGTATGTGCAGGAACGAGCCGCCCTCACCTACTTCTATGCAAAACGCGTTGTGCTCGAAGACGGGGTGAGCACGGGTCCGGTGAACGTGTAGAAAAGATGACGCGCTACGGAAGACATTCATAAGTGACCATGGACGCGCGATGGAAGCATCCATTCACGTGCGTCATCGCCGGACCGACGGGGTGTGGTAAGAGCACCTTCGTGACGCGTCTGCTACGTCACGCATCAATGACGATGGACCCTCCTCCCGAGAAAATGACGTGGTGTTACGGAGAATGGCAATCGGCTTACGCGTCGATGAGCATACCCAACTTGCAGTTCGAGGAAGGCTTACCGAATGCGTCATTGTTCGATCCCAAAACGAGGAACCTCGTCGTCATAGATGATCTGATGGCTGAAACGGGCGGTCGGGTCACGACCTTGTTCACCAAAAAGAGTCATCACAGTAACACATCCGTCCTCTATCTCGTACAGAACCTGTTTCCTAAAAACAAAGAAAGTCGCACCATTAGCCTGAACGCTCAATACATGGTGGTGTTCAAGAATCCCCGTGACACGTCGCAGATAACGCACTTGGCACGACAAATGTATCCGGGTCGTGTCAAATTCGTGCAAGAAGCTTTCAAAGATGCAACGGCGGTACCATATGGCTACCTGTTGATCGATCTGAAACAGGACACGCCCGAAGATCTCCGATTACGTACGACCATTTTTCCGGACGACCCCGTCCAGTACGTCTACTTACCGAAGGTATAAAAACGCTGAGCGCTGGTTCGAGTCTTCATTCGCACGATGTCCGAACTGGTGAAAAGACACATCCTGTGTATACAGGCGCTGAATAGATACAAAAACAACAAATTGAGAAGAGCCATCCTCGCCAACGCTGACGCCGATCTCATTTGCGCTCTGGCCGAGTGTGCCTACAACATCTTGAAAGGGAACGTTCCGTTGACTCCGACACATAGAAGGCGGTTGAAAAAATACAGGAAAGAACTGCGCGAGTTGGCTAAGAGACGGTTGCCCATCGCGAGGAGGAGACACATCCTACAAGAACAGACCGGTGGTTTCCTATCGGCTTTACTAGCTCCGTTGGCAGGTTCGGTGATTCTTCCCTTGCTCAGACAGGTGCTCGCGTAGATGGAGCACGCGCGAAAAATGGCCTTGGTGGATCCACGATTGTTGGAGACCCTTCGATCACCACCACCGCCTACAGACACGGTTGGTAAGTTCATGCAAGGACTCGACGCTGAGATGACCTCCATTCTCGATCAAAAAGACCTAAACGATGGGGACAAAGTGAAACTGTACAATCAGGTGTTACAGCGATACAACCACTTGTCCGATCGACGCGACAAACAGCCGACACGAGTGGTTGTAGTGAACGATGATGCAACGACAGAAACAGCGACACCGGAAAAGCCGGCAGTAGCACCAGCAACAGCAGCTCCCTCTGCCGTAGAGGCCGACATCGTGGACAGCGTTCCAAAGACCATGAAGGTTAAGGTCAAGAAGTTGATAGATCGTCTCAAAACCCAGCTCTCGTGGACCGATCGAGGCGAATTGTTACACGACGGTACGCCGGTGCCTGGAAGTAACATGGTGGATCTCGTGAACGATGTATTGCGAAAAAGAAGAAAGAGTGATCCTGTAGGATGGCAAGCGTTCGCGCAGCAGCTCAAACATATCAACCTACCCATGGAATTGATCGGTAACGTCGAACGGAGACGCTACATACGACAGGCGGCAACGGCAACACCGGTGGCGGTGACACCCAGAAATCGTCCGTTACCGCGTTGGACCCCCTACAGTCGTTGGCAAGTGGAACAGTCCAAAAGTCCTCGAAAAAAACGTCATCGTCGGTTGCCGTCACTGGATGGTTGGGAGTCGTTTTAAAAGAGTTGTGCGCTACGACGATTCAACAGTTAACCATGGTATCGGTAGTGGACACATATCGCTTGGTAGTCCTAGGAGTACTGTACAAGACCGCCGACTACTACCCACTGACAGGAGTGTTTGTCTCGGTGCTGTACATGACCGCTGACTACTACCCGCTCGCGAAAAAAGTCTTGCCGCTACTTCGATGGTAGGATATCGACCTATCGTCGTGGGAGTACTGTTTTGTATCCTACTATACATTATCGCACTAGTCGCAAGATATTACCTCAGTTCGTCTCCTCTAATTGTGTGGTGCAAACCATGGGACGTCGAGTCGAAGAATCACTCAAACGCGTCTACTTCGATCCGAAACGCGTCGGAAGTTATGGTGGGGTCAACGCACTAAGACGTGTCACGCGCGCACCAGTGAAAGCCGTCAAGCAATGGTTGTCGGAACAAGACGCGTACACCTTACACAAACCGGTGAGAATTCGATTCAAGAGACGACGTGTCATCGTGGGTGGACGCAACCACCAGTGGCAGGCCGATCTCGTCGACTTGTCAAAACTGAAAAAAGACAACGACGGATATGTGTTTCTGTTGACGGTGATCGACGTCTTTTCAAAACGGGCCTGGTGCGTTCCTCTGAAAAACAAGTCGGCGTCGTCTCTGGTGACGGCATTGAAAGGATTGTTGGTCAACATTGCGCCTACAACCTTGCAAACAGACAAAGGTTTGGAGTTCCTCAACAGATCCGTGAGGCGTTTGTTGGAGGAGCACGGTGTCCATCATTTTTCCACTCATAACGAGGAGACCAAGGCGAGTATCGTCGAAAGGTTCAACAGAACGCTGAAGACGCGTATGTGGCGATATTTTACGAAATATCAGACGGTGCGGTACATCGACGCGCTACAGGATTTTGTGCAGTCGTACAACGACACCTATCATCGAAGCATAGGCATGGCCCCTTCGCAAGTGAACGCGACGAATCAAGAGGAGGTGTGGCAGCGCTTGTACGGTCACGATGGTAAGGGTGTACCAAAGTTCAAGGTGGATGATCGCGTGCGCATCAGCAAAGCGAAGCGGCGGTTCGAGAAAGGGTACATGGCAAATTGGAGCGAGGAGCTCTTCACGATACGCGAAGTTCACGCCTCCGATCCACCCGTGTACCGTTTGGTCGACGATCTCGGTGAGGTGCTGGACGGAACCTTCTACGAACCGGAACTGCAGAAAGTATTGGTCTCGAAAGATAAACTGTACCGCGTGGAATCGGTGCTGCAGCGACGGAAGGTGGGAAAACGAACGGAGGCGTTAGTCAAATGGTACGGCTACCCCACTTCGTTCAACAGGTGGATCGATGCCAAGGCGCTCGTTCGGTATAAAGAGTAGTTACGCGCCGGTCGACTCCTCATTCCAACGATGTCCATCGTCGAAGAAGACAACGAAGGGATAGACGTTACGGACGACAACGACAACGAGGTTGTTGCATCGCGTTGGCACCTCTTCGGCACCGATTGTCCCAAGACGGAAATCGTGTTCTTGTGTCAGGTCGTCGTCTTGTACACGATCATCGCGGTCAGCATCTACAATCTGACAACCGGTCACACCGACTCTAATCTTTGGACGGCCCTGTTGAGTAGTTCGTTGGGCTACCTGCTACCCAATCCATCCGTGAAACGCGATGACGGCTGATTTCTACCTGACGTTGCCTAGCAACGCGTCGATGCACCTGCATCCCGACAACACGTTGACCCATTACGTCACGTCCTTACCGCAACGCATCAGTCTGTCCGGCGAATGGGAATGCGGGTTGGTGGAGATCCAGTACCCGCACGATTGGTACAATGTCAGAGAGAAGGATTCCTGGTTCTTCCTCTCGGAAAGCTCTAGCGATGGTCATTCTGTTGGAGGCATAGCAACGGGATATTACGACGGAACTCGTAAACTCATACGAGCCATCAACCGCTCGCTAGCGGGTATCGCGGTACGTCAAAGAGTGAAATTAAGCTACAGCGACATCACTCAAAAAGTATCCGTACGCATGTCACCGAGTACCGAATTCACAACCCAGGGTTCTATGGGAGTCATACTAGGTCTCGACGCAAGGACCATCCGTAGTCCTGAAAGTCACGTGCTGCTAGATGGTGATGGAGAGGTGTACACCTTCGTGAAAGAAGGGGATTCCGTGGTGGACATGAAGCAAGGGTTCGAGTCACTCTACGTGTACACGAACGTCGTGGAATCGCGCGTCGTCGGCGACAGTCTCGTACCGCTGTTGAGGATTGTTCCGATACAAGGCGAACACGGACATACGATCTCGAGACATTTCGAGCACGTTCAGTACTTGCCCATGTTGCGCAAGGAGTTTGGAACAATCGAAATCGATATAAGAGACGATACCGGGCATGCCGTGCCATTCGAACGCGGCAAGGTGACGGTGACGCTTCATTTTCGACGTCGTAAGACTGGTCTGTTCTGAAGAATGAATTACAACGATTATTACACCCGACAAGCGGGAGGGGCTTTACCCTACTTTGTCGGTGCCAGAGTGCAACGAGGACACGGGTTGGGTAGTCTGTTCGGAGGTCTGATTCGGAGCGCCATGCCACTCATCAAGCGAGGAGCCGTGGCTTTGGGAAAGGGGGCGTTGAAGACCGGCTTGCGCATAGCCGACGACGTCATGTCCGGTCAGAACATAAAAACGGCGGCCAAACGACGCGCCACCGATGCCGGTAAAGATTTGATACGTGGTCTGTTGACGACTCCTGGCGTGCGACCGCAAAAACGTATAAAACGCGCGACGGCACCGCGACGAGTCAGTGCAGTGAAAAGACGTCGTAAAGCGCAGACGATTCGTGAACGTGACGTGTTCGACGATGGCTTTCGTGCATAGACAATCTTGCGAGGGGGTCAAGAGCGAACTCAATCTCTTCGGCGTGCCGCCGACCCAGACCAGCATCGAAGACGCACAATGGGTGGAACACCAACCGATGGCCTCCCTCGAGTCGGGTGGTCCCATAGAATTCTTGCTACCCGGATCGGGAGACACTTACCTGGATCTCGCCAGCAGCTACCTGCACGTGCAAGCGAAGGTAACCAAAGGCAACGGGACACCTCTCGACCCCGACAACGCTGTGGCTCCGGTGAATAATTGGTTGCATTCGTTATTCAGTCAAGTCGACGTCTACCTAAACGGTACGCTCGTGACTCCTTCGACAAACACGTACCCGTATCGCGCCTATATCGAAACGCTTTTGAGTTACGGCAGCGAGGCCAAAGAGACTCAACTGACGAGTCAACTGTGGTACAAAGACACCGCCGGTCGCATGGATGCCGTCAACATTGTCGACGAGGACGTAATGAACCGAGGGTTGGTGTCTCGGCGAGCGCACGTCACGCAGAGTCGTGTCGTTGACATGATGGGACGACTACACGTGGACCTGTTCCTACAAGATCGTTACCTGCCCAACGGCGTCGACGTCAAGATACGACTGGTGCGAAGCAAGGACACGTTCGCGCTCATGGCCGGTGGTGGCAACCTCGATTATAAAGTACACATCGTCAACGCCACCATGTTCGCGAGGAAAGCCACACTGAATCCGACCGTTCAGGTGGCGCACATCAAGGCACTGGACAAGGGCACGGCCAAGTACCCGCTGCGTTCCGTCGACTGCAAAGTATATTCCATTCCCACAGAGGCCATGTCGCACACGCACGAAAGCCTGTTCCTCGGTACCCTACCGAAACGTCTGGTACTATGCTGCATCGACAACGACGCGTACAACGGTTCGTACGCGAAGAACCCGTTTCACGCCAAGCACAACAACGTCAACTTCCTCGCCGTTTACGTGGATGGTCGACAGGTACCCTCCAAACCTCTCCAGCCGAATTTCGATGAGAATCGATTCATCAGAAGTTACCTCAACCTGTTCACCTCGACTGGCAAGGTATCACAGGACGAAGGGAACGGTCTGACTCGTGACGACTTCCGTGATGGGTACACCTTCTTTGGTTTCGATCTGACCCCGGACTCGTGTGATGGATCGTGCTTCCATCTGGTACAAAAGGGCAACCTGCGCATTGAGATGCATTTCGCTGCAGCGCTCCAACAGACCATCAACGTCGTCGTGTACGCAGAATTCGAATCGGTGCTGGAAATCGACAAGAGCAGGAACGTCATCTACGATTTCTGATGGAGACAAGCCAGATTGCGCGTCTCCTGGCGAGAGACGCACGAACTCGTTCGATCGTTCGCGACGTCGTACCCAAAGACGGACTGCCTACGATGATCGATGCTTTCCCGTTCGCTTTCGTATGCAATACTCACGACGGCGATAAACCCGGTCAACATTGGATCGCTCTCTACGTGGATGCCGACAGACGCGGTGAATACTTCTGCTCGTACGGACTACCGCCGCTACATGGCACATTTCGCGTGTTCCTGAACGAACATTGTTCCGAGTGGAGTCACAATGCCAAGAGACTTCAGAGTCCTCTATCTAACGTGTGCGGACAATACTGCATTGCTTATTTGGTGCTTCGTTGTAACGGCATACCGATGAAGGCTTTCGTCAATACATTTGGTAGTGATTTAGTAGCAAACGATTGTCGCGTGTTTGATTGGGTTAAGACCCTGAGATAGGGTAAACTGTAATACAGCATAGCTTGTTTGTTGCTTCGATGTATTGGTAATACTTACCAGCTGCTAGTATCTGTATTGTTATGCAATTAAAAGATGATTGTGTGTGTGCACACGACCGACTGCGTTTGTTCCGTTTTTAAGATGGCCGCGTTTCGGCGGCAAGCAGATGGACACACGAGCCATTCAGACTCCTCACCTCATTAATCATCCACGATTTTTATGAAACTCTTACGTATAACTTTTATGAAACCATAACCGACGAATCGCAGCTCTTTACACCATTCACCGATATCGTACTGAACCCTGATTGATTAGCTCTCATTCATTGATACCGTACTCAATAACCGCCACGTCAGCGATATGTGGAGTTTTCCCTAGGTTTTCATTGAATTTAAAATTAAAATTTTAAAATTAAAGTTAAAATTAAACATTTAAAATTAAAATTAAACGCCACGTCAGCGATATGTGGGTTTTTCCCAATGTCTATTTTTAGCTACCACAAAAAATCGACCCACAATTGCTCCTTGTAAACCCCTTACCTACTACTTACGATTACAGATTAACCACGCTAGACACGACTGTTCTAGAGGCTCCTTTGAAGATCATGTTCCAGGAACAGACACACTCTTTCAAGATTAACCTCAGTTACGGTTTCGTTCTGAGGAACAAGAACACGGGTCGATACAAGTACTATCATTCCTCGAGCAATTGTTGTGGACGATACCTGGACGAGCCCAGTCTCATCACCAACGGCAAGGACTTTGACCCCTTTCTCGAACGCATCCGAGAAACCGACGTCTTGCAGTGGGCCATCAATCAAAGACCGGATCTTGCGTTGGTGTGCGAACTCGTGATCAATGTCACCTTCTTCGTCAACCGCATCATCGATCATCTGATAGGATGTGAAGGTGTGACCCTTCCAGTCTACATCAATAAGAACAAAGCCGTCATCGGTCTGGAAAAGGAACCTAACAATTCCAAGAGGTACAATGAAAACCTATGTCTCTTCCGGTGTCTGGCCCTGCATCGGGGATGTGATCGATATCGGTTGGAGCCGGACTCTGTACGAGGCATACGACCAAGACGATGTAGCTATGGAAGATTGCGCCGGGGTCACGTTGGATGACTTCTGTCGCGTAGAGATTACGTTCGAAACGAATGTGTGCGTATACAAGCTCGTCGAGTTGTTGGATGCAGAGAATGGAAAGACGACTGCCGAACTCGTCCGCCGATCGTTATGTCATTACCCCGACACATTGCACCTCAACTTATATCCTAAATGTACGCATGTACTGTCACTCTTATCGATGTCAAAAGTGTGGTGACTCATTATGGAAATACACATATATGCTGCGCAGACACAAGCGCACGTGAACGGGCGGGTGCGTCGAGTCTATCCTGGTGGCGTGTTCTATTCGACCCCATCAGTGTTCGAACGACTGTACGACGAAAACATTCGAGTCCCCGAATGGTTGCGGTAACACCCGTACCGAGCCACCTTTGACTTTGAGTGTTGGTTTGACACAGCACAACTTCCAACGGACAGTGACAAGGTCCACTGGGTACCACGTCATGTCCCGTTGAGCGTCAGCATTCAACGTGCCCAGGTACGAGCAAGTGGAATGTCTCGTCACGGATGGATTCATGATATCAAGAGACTTCACAGTCAAACGTTTGTGGAAAATATTGTGTAGCTTATGTATTGCTTCGTTGTAACGGCTTTCCGATGAAAACTTTTATCAACATATTCGGCACCGATTTAGTAGCTAACGATTGCCGCGTATTTGATTGGCTTAAACAGCTGCGACAAGGTAGACTGCATTGTCGTACATCGAACATCGATTGAGCCTCTGGCGATGTGGACACACCCCTAAGCTCACGACCTCTAGTGTGATGGTAAACATCCTCAAATCACCTCATCATCACCATTGAGCCTCTGGCAAGGTGGAGACACTCCTAAGCTCAAGACCTCTGGCGTAGTGGTCATCACTCGCAAGTCACGTCATCATCGTGCTCGTCATAGTTGTAATCGTAGTGGTATTACACGCTACCCTTGTTGTATCAGCATGCTTGTGTTGTTCAATAAAATACGTGTGCACTCGTACGATACCGTGTTTTGTTCGTTTCTCGTATCCACGTCGGGCCACCGCTGCTCCCTTACGTACGATGACCTCTGACCCTATTTCAGGACTCCTTGACCACTCCTTGGCCAGCCCTTTCGTCGTTAGGGAGCGCTGCTCACGTCGCTCGTGTAGTACTGCAGCCGACAGGAGGCGCTCATGGGCTCTAGTTACCCATAAACCCACGCACACTGGAAACGGAAGTAACTTGGTCACATGGAAACTGGATTTAATCCTTCAGATCAGCACTATAACTACTGATGCAATTAAGGTTATGGTGACACGTGCAGCGAAGGTACATTTAGGGGCATGGTGATAATTACAGTTAATGGTACAGTTAAGGGTATGGTGATAATTACACATAAGGGTATGGTGAGCATCACAGTTAAGGGTACGTTGAGATTAACAGGTGTAGTTAAGGGTGTGGTGAGAATTGCAGTTTAGGGTATGTTGGGAGGGGTTATTGTGACGTATTCTAGTTGTGTACCTGGGATAGTATAACTATGTGTTCTAGCTGTGTACTGCGGATGTAGTTCTACTGTTACGGGTATGGTGAGAAACACAGTTAAAAGTACAGTTGTAAGTATGGTGAGAACTATATTTATGGTACAGTTAAAAGCATAGTGATAATTACGGTACAGTTTTGAATATGGTGAGACTTGCAGTTATTAAAGGGTACAATTATGGATGTGGTGAGAGATACAGTTGGGAGCTTAGGTAAGGGTTTAGTGAGAATTACAGTTAAGGGTACAGTTACAGATATGGTGAGAATTATGATGTACCCCTGTGCAACCGTGTAGTTTTGACCACCCCTTATAATTGACTGAATCATTGACAATGAACCAAATTCACGCTTTTTTTTTAAATATCAGCCATTGTTTCATCTACCAATCACAGCCATTCCTGGTCGTACGTCGTCAATGTCGGTTCAACGTCGTCTGCTCGTTACCGCTGCGTTCGCTATTTTATCTCGGTCCTGTAGGAGCGGTCTCATTCCATTAAATGCTTCCTTTGTTATTAGATGATGTGCTTGCTTTATTATTAGTATGAAGAACCTAGTCAGACACTATTTATCAGTCGATTTCTTATACTGTTTGCATTTATCCTATACCATAAAACGGTATACTTACATTCGTGTTCTTTCTAGTTTCGATTCTCATTTCGATTATACTCAAATAACGGTTGCAGTTCTATTTATGTTTGACCTATTTCGACACTCTACGCGGCGCACATTGGCAATCCCTCATCTACTAATAGAGAATACAGCGCTCGCTACCTCCATGTCCAAGTCCAGCCGCCACTCGACCGACGTTAGGCAACGGCTACTCCCAGTGCAAAGGCATTGTATTTCTCTATGCATCCCACATGTTTTCTCTATAGATGACTTGTTTACTCTTTAGTAACATACTTAGTACATATTTTATTTATTTAAAAGATGCCTTTTATTAATTGTTTATACTCTATAGTAATGTATTAGTCAATATGTGCCTTTTTAACTGTATAGTGATTTTTATATGTACGTGCATTCCACATTTATTTTAATATATGTATAAATATCAATATAATGTGTTGTCTTACTTAACAGTACAAGCATGTACTTACAAAGTAGGTTGTTGTTGTGGTGGTTGTAGTGGTGGTAGTGGTTGTGGTGCTCGTGGTCGTTTTGGTGGTAGTTGTAGTGGTGGTGATGGTGGTGGTGTTGGTCGTTGTGGTGGTGGTTGTGGTGGTGGTGACGGATGTGGTTTAGGTGGTGGCAGTATTTTCAAAAATCGTTCATATTGTCACGGCTTGCTCTATTTTTTGTGGGTTTACTGAAACATGCCATATACCCAATATATTTGTGAAATGAAATCATCGTATATTTGCAAACATTCGACAGCCAGACATTGTTAGACAGTCGGTTAATCCATGCGCGAAAACGTCTGCCTCCACCAGTCCATGTGTCTGCCATAAATCCGACAGGGTGCGCTACCATAGAATGTTAAATTCTGGGATGTTCGTAGGTTGGCAGCACTGAACAAAAGAAGCATAATTTTAATAATAAGCATGCATGTAAGATAATTAACGGTGCTATTGTTTGGAATTATTCTCACACAAGACAAGACACAATGTATATTACATAATGATGCTAATATATAACATGTTACATCACGTTAGCCCCAGAATGGGCTGTATGCATTAATGAACTGAAAACATGCATCACATTCACGAATACTTTTCTACACGTGCACACTGTTTTCGTGTTTTACTGCTAAGATGTTATATCCCTATTGTACACTTATATTATTACATACGCTCTGCTTTGCATTTATAAAGAGTTACATTAAAATTTGAGTTGTCTTGATAAGTGGATATATTGCTATTTATAGAAACGTGTGTGAATTGTTACTTTGATTAAATAGCCATGTCGTATTTGGGAAGGACACAAATCTGCTAATATTATCTCCCTTGGAAGCAAATAATCTTCACTTTTGAAAGATTTGCTGTAATGTGAAGAAGGAGAATCATAATTAACAAGATGATATGCCCGATCATGAATAAAAATGATACAGTCATAAAAATGCGCGCGGCGCGGGTAGCATAGGCCTGTGCCAGAAAACGATTTAACTAAGTCCAAACGAGCACAACAAATCGCAGACTTCAACTACACGGTGGCATCAGCACGCCTCCCTAAGTCAATATTCCGCCATTGCTTGCGCCCGAACGAACTTAGTATTACGTCAAATTAGCATATGCTCCGAAACGCTTGCTTCGAGCAACGGGCATCCACCTAGCAGCTGCCACTGTAACTAAACAAGCGCTGAATCGGCTGTTTGCCTAAGTTCCTTAAGGCAAACAAAACGCAGTCTACGGTCGTGCGTGTCTTATTCCCTGTCTACCAGAGTACACGCCAAACCGATGCCCGGTGCTCAGAGCAAAGCTACGTCCTCCGGAATGCTAACAAGTTGTTTCCGCACCTCGCCGCTTTGACAAAGCCGCCAGGTGGCTTCGTCCTGTCAGCAGCGACGATACGTTGCCGTGGCTGTCCAGAGAACTAAAACCTATGGTAATTACTGTCCACATGTCGACTTATTGTGTGAGCTATATGTATATACCCTTATAAAAATATACCATGGTAAATGCATGGTATACCATGGTGTTTCGAAACAGGTAAACCTTGGTAAACGATGACAAACCATGGAAAATAACATGGAATACCATGGTATATTTTCATAAGGGGTAGGCCCCATAGGCCCACTTGGCTGCAAGTTGCCAACCGCAGATGTTTACTTTAAACATATATTTGCTGATGCCACGGCTAGCCATCAACTTATCACCCTACCAGAGAACATTCTATGGTTTCCCTCTATTTCGCAATTGCCTGAAATACAAGCCCATCCTAGTTGCATTTGTGCTCTGTGACGATCTCCCATTCACACATGCTTGAACCTAATCTCTCAATAGTGACACTGGAATAGTGAAAGTTAATAAACCAAATTAAATTAAATTAACCTATATATATATATATATATATATATATATATATATATATATATATATATATATATATATATATATATATATATATATATATATATATATATATATATATATATATATATATATATATATATATATATATATATATGGTAACACGGAACACTTTTAAACTTATGCTGTAACCATATTGACCTGCAACAAATTTAGATACATTTCATACATCACACATTTCGCTTAAGTGGGATGTTGTTATGCCAGGCCCACGGACGATAATATTTTTATAATAAATTACAAACCTCCTGTTTCATCCACCTTGTATTTGTATACACGAGTAAACAAAGGCATATTTTGCTCGAGTTCGCATACGATCTTAGATATTGTATTTTCGTCTTCTTGTGCATAGCTGATGATAATAGTATCTGCAAAGCAAGTGCATATTAGTAGATTGAAAAACACAATGGCTGTGTGTGCGTGCGTGCGTGCGTGCATGCATGGGTGCGCAGGCGCACGCACGCACCAACACTCGCGCAAGCATATTAGTAGATGGAAAAACACAATGGTTGTGTGTGTGTGCGTGCGTGCGTGCGTGCGTGCGTGCGTGCGTGCGTGCGTGCGTGCGTGCGTGCGTGCGTGCGTGCGTGCGTGCGTGCGTGCGTGCGTGCGTGCGTGCGTGCGTGCGTGCGTGCGTGCGTGTGTTATGAATGTGTGGAGGTGAAATGAAACCATAACAGCTTATAAGTCTTCATGTTGTTTGAATAATGGCTTACCGTCTGTCTGACATTGCTCTCTGGCTGTTGCCAACTGACTACACGTAAGGTGACTTGGTAACACATTTATAGTTAGAATACGATTCTGTTTCAAACAAATCAGAGAGTTGCATAATATATAATATATAATTACATTTGAACCCCCCCCCCTCTGAAAAGTATGAACCCCCAATAATATATCATAATGGTATAATAAATGTGAACCCCTTTTTCAAAAATGTGAAACCGCTTCTCAAAAGCGTGAACACTTCCCCCAATATTATTTAGTATTTTTATAAACGTGAACCCCCTTTTCCAAAAATAGTGAACCCCCTTCTAAAAAGAGTGAACACCCAATAACATGAAAATAATATTATTTTCATAAAAGTGAACCCCGTTTTCCAAAAAAGTTAACCCCTTTTTCAAAAGCGTGAACACCCCAATAATATTATTTTCATAAATGAAAACCCCCCTCTTTTTTTCAAAAATGTTAACCCCCTTCTCAAAAGCATGAAACCTCCTCTCTGAAGCATCCAACCTCTTAAAACGCATGAACCCACTAATACTATGGAAATAATATCATTATTTTCATATTATCGTGAAAATAATATTATTATTTTTATAGTATTGGAGGTTCGCGCTTTTGGTGGGGGTTCATGATAAGGGGTTCACATAAAAAAGGGGGGTTCGTATTCTAGGAAAAGTAGGTTCACAAAAAGCGGGGTTCATGTGTATCCCCTGAACCCCCCTGGCTACGGGCCTATTGTTGCTCAACACTCGTTCTATCGTGTTTTTGTTCGCTTCTTGAATAGTCCCCAGGCGACACTACCACTCGCCCTTTGATCCTCTGCTAGATGACACCTTAGACGACCTCTGACCCCTGCTAGATAACCCCTTCGTACCTCGCTCCACCCAGAGCAGGTATCGCTGCTGTAGTTCCATCGATTGAGACTTTCTAACAGCGCCCCACATTATTGTGTTTTGACATCACATGAGTCATACACTGCATACAGAAAACATCGAGCTGTACATGTGAACTGAACATAAGTGCCTTCTACAATACGGGTTTGATACAAAAGCAAGATTATATTACAACAACCTTCACAGTTATTGAACTGATTACGACCGTGCAGACCGTCATATTGTGAAGAAACTGTTTCACAATCGACATACCTATCTCGGTGTCTCCGCCTCACAAGACATTTGTGTATGTAATGTTGCTCAACCGATATCGACGATACTGGCAACTATTCAGCGTTTGTTGTGGTAGATGGCTATCGTGATGTCAATTATGTCGACTTGAATAGCGCGTCCAAATATAGCCGTACACATACACGCGCTTCAACAACTAACACTCACTGTCATACATTTGATAAAATACTTCATTGTGAAAAGTACTTAAACACAATACCTTGCACTTTATTATGAACACGTGAATATGTGATACTCTTCTGAAATTGTGGTGTTCTGTATTTGCAAAGATTGTCAAGAAAAAAAGCAATGTCAATGCCTCGTCAAAGGTGCCACGTCTAACTGTAGGCAACGGGTAGTATATAATAAACAAGGTCAGTCCAAGGTCGTGCACGTAGACCCTAATTACACAATAAGCAGGTTCCAGTCAGTTAGATCGCGTTCTAACAGTAATCTGTACCGTACGATGGCCGTGGCAAACACTGGTGATGTTACGTAGAGCTCTTGGAATTGGTATTTCTTATTTTGTCGAACCAGTCGAGATAGGAAGTACCGTATTCGACATATTAAGTTTACATGTTCTAATTAACGTACACCCCCTTTTTTAATCAGCAGGATCCATAGCTATTGTAATTTGACTAGTGTGTAACAATTGTAAAGTGTCACCCAATTTTTTGCAAACGTTCTGTACGCTTATTAGGTCGAATACAGTATGTAAAGAATAGCAAGACTTCAATATAGATAGGAAGGCTGGGAAGGAGAGGGAGACTATAATGGATATAAGTAGGTTGGGAAGGAGAGGAAAATTACTACACGGGAGATAGGACGGGAAACTACTACAATGGTGGTAGGAAACTCATTGTGTTTTCGTCCAAACACCAAATTCGTCGGGTGAACGACTTGTCCCTCACAATCGGAGGCAGACTATTACATGCTGTGCAATCCGTGAGAAATATTGGAGTTATTATGGACAGCGGCTTGACAATGGAGACAGGTGAATGCGATCTCCTGTCCTGTTTCTACCATATCCGAAGTATTGGCTAAGCCAGGCAATACATCACAAATGACGCTTGTAAGATTCTAGTCCAGCGTGTACAGAACTGCGCTGCTCGCCTAATCACCAGGTCACGCAAGAGCGAACACATAAAGCCTGTGGTACGTGAGCTACATCGGCTTCCGGTGAAATACCGGCTCCGCTTTATGGTTAACACCTTCACGTATAAAGTGCTCAACGGATTGGCACCGGCATACATGAGTGACGTTGTGCAGAAATATCAACCAACGCCTAGTTTAAGATCAACGGAGAAGTCACTTCTCGTCGTACCTGTGCTACGGACTGCAACTTATGGTGAACGTTGTTTCAGCCGACACGCGGCCATACTGTGGAACGACTTGCCTGAGAACATTAAACAACTGAACACTCTCAGCTCTTTCAAGAGACACTTAAAACACTCTTTAAACTGGCATACGACTGACGTGATTGAGCCATGCTCTCGTTTTAATGATATTGCTATATACCAATGACTTATCCGTAATGTTTTATCCATGTGTACTATAAGTGTAATATCTGTGTTTATTTATTTGTTATGTTTAAATCAGCTCTTTTACACTATCTACTTTTAAAATAATCTATATTTTAGTTTTATTTAATTTATGCAGTTTTATGTAAAGTATGTATTTTATAGTTTTAATTTATGCAGTTTCATGTAAAGCGCCTGAGAGCATTTTATCTTAATTGGATTCGGGCGCTATATAAAATAATAGGAAGGCTGTGACGTAGGTAGGGATGCTGGGATGGAAAGGGAAACTACTACAATGGAGGTAGGGAGGCTGTGATGGAGAGGGAAACTCCTACAATGGTGGTAGGAAGGCTGTGACGTAGGTAGGGAGGCTGGGATGGAAAGGGAAACTACTACAATGGAGGTAGGGAGGCTGTGATGGAGCTAGGGAGGCTGGGATGGAGAGGGAAAATACTACAATGGTGGAAGGAAGGCTGTGACGTAGGTAGGGAGGCTGGGATGGAGAGGGAAACTACTACAATGGAGGTAGGAAGGCTGGGACGCAGGTAGGGATGCTGGGATGGAGAGGGAAACTACTACAATGGAGGTAGGAAGGCTGGGACGGAGGTAGGGATGCTGGGATGGAGAGGGAAACTACTACAATGGAGGTAGGAAGGCTGGGACGGAGGTAGGGATGCTGGGACGGAGAGGGAAACTACTACAATGGAGGTAGGAAGGCTGGGACGGAGGTAGGGATGCTGGGACGGAGAGGGAAACTACTACAATGGAGGTAGGAAGGCTGGGACGGAGGTAGGGATGCTGGGATGGAGAGGGAAACTACTACAATGGAGGTAGGAAGGCTGGGACGGAGGTAGGGATGCTGGGATGGAGAGGGAAACTACTACAATGGAGGTAGGAAGGCTGTGGCGGAGGTAGGGATGCTGGGATGGAGAGGGAAACTACTACAATGGAGGTAGGAAGGCTGGGATGGAGGTAGGGATGCTGGGATGGAGAGGGAAACTACTACAATGGAGGTAGGAAGGCTGGGACGGAGGTAGGGATGCTGGGATGGAGAGGGAAACTACTACAATGTAGGTAGGAAGGCTGTGATATAGGTGGGGAGGCTGGGTTGGAGAAGGAAACTACTACATTGGAGGTAGGAAGGCTGTGATGGAGGTAGGGAGGCTGGGAATTTAGAGGGAAGTACTTTTGTTAATTACAAACACAGTGATTGATCACATCTTTATGTGTTTGACACCAGACAAAGACATGTGAGTGGTGAAATGTTGTAGCAATATTGTTTACATCAAGTGCTCCTACAAAGCACAGCCTTCATGCGATGGTGGATCCGTGTACTCAACTCGGTTAATAGGGGTCTATTAACGGGTAACTCTGTATACCCGCATGTATTGGCATGTGAGCGTGATGATTGGCTTGACTTGACAGAGCATGACCAAACCAGTTGCCAAAAGTTCAGGTAAACTGATATGGCAGCATGCTTGACCACGTGATATCCGGTGTTTTTTGCGACCGTGCTGACTTTTGTAATGCTGTCATTTCAGCCTGAAGTGGTCGTTGGCAGAGGGTGTTTGGTGCTACATGGCGGCGTATGAGCATTAACATAGCAGTTTCCAAAAATGTGAGTAGATCGACTTATATCATCAACTATTTAAACATTAGTAAAAGACATGACTCTAAAAATGTTGTGTATTATATTCAGTATGGGCACTTGTTGAGCAAATGCCAGAGCAATTAATATTAAACCAGTGCAGTACTAGAGACCCCCTTTGTTAGAAACTTAGATGGGCAAGTTTATTAACCCGTGCCTGATGCTTTGTGTGTGTGTGTGTGTGCGTGTGCGTGCGTGCGTGCGTGCGTGCGTGCGTGCGTGCGTGCGTGCGTGCGTGCGTGTTTAATAGATGAATTGTTGACAGGTTGCTAGACTGCTAGTTGACAGGATGTTGCCCTCTCTCATTGTATTAACTACCCACGGTTGTTTACAATTAACCAACAATATAATTCTAGATCATTAAACACGCAATGTTATTTTATGCAATTTTCCAAACATGTCAGAAATGTGATTATTTATACAATATTAAATTGTTTCCTGTAGTAAGAACTAAGACAGCACTGTCATACAGCAAATTGAATACTATTAATTTGAGATACTTTGTATATTCACATATAGATCATAGCGATTTGGCCCCAGTGGACATTTTTTTATAGTTCAACGACTAAGGAAACTACGATACCACACATCACATCACATCCTGGTATTTAAATAAAGTAGTGTTAGAAAATTAATTTAAATGAATAACTTTTCTGTCATTTAATTGACATGTTTTGTCCAATCTTTCAGGCTTGGTGTGCGCATGTGTATGTGTGCGTGCGTGCGTGCGTGCGTGCGTGCGTGCGTGCGGGCGAGCGGGCGGGCGGGTTGGCGGGCAGGCCGGCGTTCATGAGTCATTCGGCTGTTTCTAAGCAGAATTATTTGAAGTTGCTATCAAGGCACGGTGGCTTGCTTGACAAACCATGGTAATTGTGACTCTTTCATTGGAGCCAGCCAACTGTAGCAGCAGATTGTTGCAGGCGACTAGAGATGAATAACTGTCAAACCAGTTGTGTAAACTCCTTATATAAATTACCAGGTAAATATTCCTTTATTAAATAGTAACATTTTGTTTATTCGCAGTGTTCTTCTAATTTATTACTTTAGGTAATATGTTAATAATGTATCAATATAATTGCAGTGGATAGCTAAATTATTAATTGTCATTATATATCAGCTGGTCTGTAAGGAGTGGCTCACGCCAGACACTGCAGCATCAGTGTTGGGGTCAGTGATCACACAAGGCAACCCCACCCCCTCATGGTGCAGACTGGGCAACTGATTATATATGGACTCAGGCTAACGGGGCAGCGGGCGCCTGGAGAGGGATGGGCTCCACCAGGTCAGGAACTCGGCCTAGACGCACCTCACGATGACGAACAATAAACAGAGCATATCGGATCAGTTGCAGCCCGGGTTAAAAATAACCGTGCCTTCCGATCCTCACCAGGACGGCCGCGATAAATATACTGCTGGCGAGCAAACAAGTATATTATAAGATCCGTGGGAAAGACAACACCATCACCATCGGAGTGTGGAACGTTAGAACAATGAGACCAGCATGGATACTAAAAGAACTCACATATGAGATGGACAGGTACCGCTGGAACTTTCTTGGACAGCGAATTATAATGATGGAAGAACTTCGGCGAAACAACAACCGAAGAGGGACACAAGCTGTACTACAGGTGAAGAGAACAATCAGGAATACGGCATTGGTTTTCTTGTTCACAAGGACATCACGAAATCAGTCCTGGGATGTCGTCCAATCTCCAGCAGACACATTTCCACCCGCCTAATTGCAGACCCATTCAACATCACAGTAATACAAGTTTACGCCCCCAATAACTGACTACAGCGACCAAAATATTTAATAGAATATTTCTACAGCCAACTGCGGAGAATCATCGACCAGGCTCCCAAGAAGGATATTTTAATTGTACAGGGAGATTGACTGCATGGCTAGACATCTGCGGGCCTTTCTGCAATGCAACTATCAGGGCCTTAGGCTACTGGAGTTTGCTACTAACAACACATTAGGTCTGGTCAATACATATGGTCCTCACAAGGCATCCAGGGGATGGACGTGGCACTCTCCGAATGGCCAACATCACAATCAGATCGATTACAATTTGCTGAAACAGCGATTCCGGTCAGGCATAAATACTGCAAAGACTGGGAGCTTTCCAGGTGCAGACACAGGAAGTGATCGTGACTTGGTGATGACGAACTTACGTCTCCGTCTGAAAAAGATCGTAAAACCAAAGCAAACAAGGAAGAAGTTCGACCTTGAAAAGCTGAAAGACCATAAAATTACAGAAGCATTCCAAGCAATGATAGACGGTAAATTTGCAACTCTTGCCATCCTTGAGGAATAAAACACCGACATAGAGACATTGACCAACAACTTCAACAATGCAGTGACTGATACAGCCAGTTTGATCGTCGGCAAACACCGTCATAAGAAGAAATCTTGGGTCACCACCAAACTACTTGACATGTGTGACAAAAGAAGAGTGTTAAAAAGAGGAAGAACAGCCCCGGAGGAGCCGACAAATATAAGGAAATCAACAAGGAAATCAGAAAAGACATGAAAGAAACCAAAGAAAAATGGATAGGATAGTAGTACAGCGAAATAGAAGACAACCTGAACAAGAACAATAGCAAAAGAGCATTCCAAGACGTAAACGATCTGACGAGGGGTGAGAAATTAAGAATAAACACCATCCAAGAAAAGTCAGGAAAATGCTTCATAGGAGAAAGATATATTGTCAATCAATGGACAGAGTTATACAATAGCCAGACCAAAGACAATGGGGAGGTACTGGATTGCCCCATGGACACCGAATGCGATAGTGGAGGCGGTAGTGGAGGCTGCAGTTATATCCTTGAAGAAAGGGAAATCAGCTGGAGTTGACAACATACCAGCTGAATTAATACAAGCTGGGGAAGAAGCTGTGACTAACATCCTCACAGCAATCTGCAATAAGATCTGGCAGACAGGAGATTGGCGTACTCTATGGACTCAATCAATGGTAGTCACACTTCCAAAAAAGGCAACCTACAATTGTATCAATACTACTGGGCAAACAGACTCTTCAGCCACCCAAGAAGTCATGTTGAAGGTCATCCTTAACAAGCTCAATCCACAAGCGGAGAACATCATCACTGAAGAACAGGCCGGCTTTCGAGCAGGACACGGTACAATAAAATATTATAACAATTTATCAACCTTAGAATCCCACGTGAAAAGAACTTGCAAAACCTACAAGATCTCTACCGTGTCTTTATTGACTTCAAGAAGGCATTTGACAGGGTATGGCATGCAGCCTAATGGGCAACCATGAGGAAATACAACATTGGTGTCAACCTTGTTCGAGTCATAGAACATCTTTATGATTGAATGAATTAGTGTAATTTTTGGTTGGTCAATACGTATATTTATATACAAATAGCCAATAACGAAACCACGGTAAAGAGACGGAAGCTGAAATGGTATGGACATGTCTCAATAACACCCGGCCTGACAAAGACCATCCTGCAAGGCACCATTAGGGTAACAAGAAGAAAGGAAGACAGAGGAAGAGGTGAGAGGACAACATCAAAGAGTGGACAAGCCTGGACTGCCAGGGCTGCAGACAGACAGAGGTGGCGACAGCTGGCTGTAGATTTGAGAGAGTAAATGTCATATCATCGCTACTGAGAAAACAGACCAGCATGAAATGAGGTATTATAAGTAAAATTATTTCAAATCGGAACGTACACAATATTAATAATTGCACTTATTATATAATTTCATGTTGATGTGTTTTGGTTGTTTCAAGTCAAGATGAGATAGAAAACAAGCCTGTCCGTCACCAGTGCCAGAGGACGCCTATGCTGGTCAAGAGACGACCCAAACAGACTCAGAAGTGTGCGTCCACTTAGTAAGTATTGCTAGAAATTATCATTATCCGGTAATATCATTAAATTATTTTTTACAAAATAAAATAACATTACGATATTTGTGCGCATCAATGCCTACCCTATAAGTGACATACAACACATTCTGCTTTATCTTCGAAAATGATCGCTGTCACCTCACCTGTCAACGCTCACCTCATTCAAGCAAGATACTAAGAAAGTAATATAGGTGAAAGGGCATTGACAGATGAGTTGAGCTTTTCTCATTTAGAACACGTTTCATTATTATTCAATAGAGCACTGTCGCTTGTACTTGTATAATTCTCTGAGCATTGGACTTTGTCATTGTGAAGACAACAATATGCAAATATTGAAAGGAATCAAGTATATCCTACGTGTGAAAAATTAGATCATCCTGTGGCCATGTGAAAACATGTAGTGCACACTACTGTTGGTCAAAGAATAACTGAAATGTAACGCCATACTCACCAATGTTCACGAATCAGGTAACGTCTGTTCCAGGTTTGTATAAATTTCCTTAACAAACTTCCTAAATATAATAATACATAACACTAAACAACTGATTGTCGTTTATGAGCCTATTTGTGAAGATGTTTCTTTCTGGACCATTTCAAAATTTGTATCAGGTTTGTGCATGCATCTGGAAATAAACTTCATAAAAACATCATACATAATAACAAACAAGGGATTATGCGTTGATGTGTTCACGATTGAAATTATAAAGCATGGCATGTAGACTGCGTTGAATTGATATACAGTTTGGATATTTCAGTTAATTCAGCAAATCATATCATAACTCCGGGTAATCATTCATATTCGTCACAAATCAGGGACTGTTGTGCAGTGCATCTCCCCTTGAAAATCCCCCCTCCACCCTGGACACATTACTTTCGGTACAAAAGTGGAAGTGGTTTTTCCCTGTCGAGGATTCTCTTGGGGATTCCCAGCTGCCGGTGATACTTGCAGTGACTGCCAATAATGATGCAGTGAAGCATCGTTTGCATTGTTTCACGCAACATATGACTTAGAGTAAACACTTATTGTATTAATGTTTTTATTTGTTTGGTGATAATTGCAAGTCACTATGTGATGGCATAAAAATTGAGAGCAAATGCCCCATGACTTTAATTATTATGAAACAATGTGGGCTGTAAGCACTTAATGTAATTAATGTTGTGATTTTGCTTGCACGATAAACCTTTGTGTCATAAGAATAAACACTAAATGTATTAATGTACTAAAATTTCTGACTAATTTTGCATGTCACATTCTTGTGATAATTGTTAGTTATTACATGACGAAAGTGATAGTAAATGCCACATGACTTTAATTATGACATGACTTTAATTGTGATATTTTGCAAGTGAAATTTGTGTGTGATAATTGTAAGTCATTACATGATGACATTGCTAATAATATTGAATTAATTGCACCATATTTTTTTAGTTGTGGGGGGAATAGTGTGGAGCCAAGACAACTTTGGTGTTGGGGGAATATCCAGGGTGGGGATAGATCATAGGGCATCGTCCCCTCGGCCGGGGGGAGATATCCAGGGGGTATACTGTTACACCAGCGCGACCGGTAACGGTTGCGCTCATCGAGACATTTCATCAAAGTCATAACTTTAAACTTTAACTTTACACATGGCTACTCGTAAAAATGGACCCGCGTGGAAACAGAAAGATATTAAAATGTCATTGTGTTTGCAATCAAGTTAGGTTGATGTGTGTTACTACAGACCTATTGGTTATTATTAAGTATCATAAATATTGGTGTCGTTAAATCATGTAAACAGCTGGATCATTTTTATGATTAACTTCACAACGGTATAAGTAAACACAACTTCTTGCAGCCCTGACTGGTTCTTTTAATATGAACATTACTCGCCACATAGTGTAATCTTAGATTAACGTTATATATATCGCCACATAGTGTAATGTTAGATTAATGTTATATATATCGCCACATAGTGTAATCTTAGATTAATGTATATATATATATATATATATATATATATATATATATATATATATATATATATATATATATATATATATATATATATATATATATATATATATATATATATATATATATCGCCACATAGTGTAATCTTAGATTAACGTTACATGGACAACATATATGCTCGGTACGAATCGGTCGTGTATGTAATCTCTCGGGTATGATTTCCATCAGGGTTGAATCTACTAGGGTACGAATTGTTTGGTTGTGCGCAACTTTACAAAGACAAAATATATAATTAATATACTTAAAAGGATTAACAGTGAAGTAAATAAATGTACGCTGTCATGTTACTACCTTGTCTAAAGCAATCTCAATGGAACTAGCAGAAATTAATTCCATTTGGCACAGACAGTTGTTAAAGTTTAATCATGTTATGCTATTATATTTTATCAATACATCTGCTTAGCATACTAATCTAACAACTATCTCATATAACATACATTAAAATAGTTGA
Organism: Lamellibrachia columna; assembly: GCA_963662155.1. Taxonomy (NCBI): domain Eukaryota; kingdom Metazoa; phylum Annelida; class Polychaeta; order Sabellida; family Siboglinidae; genus Lamellibrachia; species Lamellibrachia columna. Next base: position 45,376,075 of record OY759263.1, on the reverse strand, counting down.
ACGATCACACATAGACATAGTTATCTTTGAACGAATTTTATGTACGTGGCGTGCCTGTTACGTAAACATTTTGAGTATGTTACGCATCGCCGAATCCGGTGGTGGGAATGGGTGACAACAAACGAAATAGAACCGTGCTCGCCGACGCATGACCGAAACTTGGATTTGGTATTGTTCGCGGTGCAGCCCGATGCTATTATTCTTGGCGACGTTGTGTTTGCTGGTTCGATGAAACCGAAACATAATTTCCTGCATAATAGTAGACGCCACCATTGCGTTCACTGAACCAGTGGCCGAGTGGCAGACAAGGTCGTATCGAAGGGTCCCGTGGTTCGGCCCATGACGTGTTCTGCCCACGCCGACGGATGGTTAGGCGTAGTCGTTTCGGCCCACGCAGACGGATGGTTCGGCCCATTTCGCCGAAAACCGCGTCGCTATTGAATTCAGCTACGGTCAATTCGGCCCACGCTAGTAGCGGAATTCTAAGCGGCGGAAAAAAATGAAATTATGATTGCGCGCAAAAACATACGCACAAACTAATATAGTAATATATAATTATTATAGCACTATCCATAAGATAACAGGTATATGACATAAACAAATTAGGTTATCAACCGACCGGCTATACTATCATCAAAGTTGGGAAATGTTTATAACTTGATTAGGCAACTGACAATTATACGACTATTATACATACATCCTCTTCAGCTCAGCCAGCACACCTACAGCGGCCCGAGAGCGGCAAACTTATCGGTCCAACATCGGCATCTACCTGTGGGCCGATGTAAGTTTTGTCCATCGGTTCAACGTCGGGCCGAGGGCGGGAAACTTATCGGTCTAACATCGGCATCCGCCTGCGGGCCAATGTAGGTTTTGCCCATCGGGCCGAAGGCGGCAAATTTATCGGTCCAACATCGGCATCCGCGTGCGGGCCGATGTGGGTTTTGTCTATCGGTTTAACATCGGACCAATGACGGCTCATAAGCGGCTGCCGATAGGAAGCCGCCTATGAACCGATGATTACCCGCTCATTGGCCGACTGTGCCTTGCTTTGATAAATGTGTGTGTATATATACGTATATATGTATATAATTATTATATACACATATATATATATATATATATATATAAACACACACACACACACTAGTGCCCTGCGCGGGCCTAAAATTTGATCCCAAGCCCGGCCCGCAATTAGCAGTTAGAGTCCAGGCCCGGCCCAGGCCCGCAATAATTTTTCAAGCCTGGCCCGGTCCAGGCCCGCAAACTAGAATTTAGGCCCAGGCCCGGCCCAGGCCCGACCCAGACCCGACCCAGACCGTGAATGTTTGGCCCAGGCCCGGCCCGGCCCGCAAGTTTCAGGCCCAGGCCCGGCCCATACCCGCGGGCCAAAGATGGGTAAGCCCGCAGCCCGCGGCCCGCTAAGTTTAGAGAAGATAAACCTATAATCTTCTAACAAAGACGAATAACAAATAAACTGTAAAACAGACTTATTGTTTTATTAAATAAACACGCACGCACGCACGCACGCACGCACGCCCGCACGCACACACACACACATATGGGATGGGGCATAATATCCTTAGCTCTTAGTGGAGCACTTCTCTTATGCTGAAGGTCCATAGTGTTCTGGATGAGTTCTAAAAATCCAGCACCACCAACTTCTTCAAACTTACGAATATCCTGAAGAAAAATAAAGAAAAACTTCTTAGTGTCATTACTATTGAATATGATAACATTTGTTATATTTGGCTTTAATGCATTGGCTTATGGTTAGGGTAGGAGATTTGTTTATCTAACCCTGACTTAACCCATATGCAAGCCATAATCCCAATTTATACTGTTAACTGAATTAGCTCAACTAAGTTAACATAATTTAATATGATATTTCAATTAAATGTTACCTACTGGCACTGACACCCAGTGGCATTTCCAGCAGGCCTGCAGTCACTAGCCTGAGACAGACAGGTTCAGACATGTGTGAATTAGTACAAGTGTGAATGAATTAGGACTGGGGAGAAATACCAATTACCAACTGGGTTAGGTACTGGTAATGGGCTAATGGCCTAGTGGGCACTTGGCAGTGGGCAGGTCATTCAGGTGGGCAATGTTTGGAGGGAAGACCTAGACAATAGAATGTCCACTGGTAGGGTCAAAGAGTGATAAGTTGATGGTTAATCATGGCTTGATTGCCTCTGCAAATATTTCTAAAGTAAACATTTGGGGCTGGCTACTTCCAGCCAAGTGAACTTATGGGACCATTACATTCTATGCAAGGTCTCAATTTGCAACTATATAATACTAAAGAAATAATTTTAAGCATTCATTAACCGGAATTACAATTTATAATCAGTTTTTATTAAAAAATAAAGTAATAATCGGTGTTTTGTATGAATATTTTTATTATGTCCAGGCCCAGCCCAGGCCCGGCCCGGCCCGGCCCGGCCCGCTCACACTAGGCCCAGGCCCGGCCCAAGCCCGTTGTGTTTAAATTGTTTTCAGCCCAGGCCCGGCCCGGGCCCGCAATATGTAGGCCCAGGCCTGGCCCGGCCCGCGAAATTATGTGGGCTGTGGGCCGGGCTTGGACCCAAAGCCCGGCCAGCGCAGGGCACTAACACACACACATTAATTTTGGCAAAATTAGGCACAGTCGGCCTATAAGCAGGTAATCATCGGTACATTGTCGTCCAATATATATATATATATATATATATATATATATATATATATATATATATAAAAGCAAAAAATCAAGTCCAATGAAGATTGAAATAGGTCCTACAAAGGCATTTAAAATTTATTAATCTTTAAATGACAATTAAACTGTTATCACTAATATGTCAACAGAAACCTTCCTGAATACCTGTGTAAGCATAATACATAATTCTGGTGCGGTAAAATACCAATGATATACCATAGAAACCATGGTGCTTTGAAACAGGGAAGCCATGGTAAAATACTATGGTGCTTTGAAACAGGTAAACCATGGTATACCACAGTTTACAATGTATACAACATTTTACTACTATAAAACAAGTATACTGATCGAGAACGAATTAAGCAACCGATACAGGGCAGAATGAAATGAAAATTTCACAGAATATAAAGATGATTTCCGGTTCTGGTTCAGGTGCACAAGCGTACGTAGTAACAGCTGCTCAAAATCTTAATCTTAACTAACCATTCAAAGTTCTTTAACTAATAGTTAAACTTATAGCACGTAATGTTTAGGAAAGATCGAATAGGAAGAAGGGGCGGGGGAGTTATTTTATATGTTAAAGAATCTATTCAGGCTTATGAAATAAAACTAGAAAGGGAAGCAGATTGCGATGAAGCTGTTTGGTGCAAAATTGTTTCAGGAAATTCAAAATTAACTATTGGATTAGTTTACCGAAGTCCAAACATAAACGAAGAGGACAACACAAAAATAAAAACGCTATAAAGGAAGTTAGTAAAGGGGAATGTATCATAATGGGAGATTTTAACCATGGACACATACAATGGAATTCTCTAGAGAGCACAGGGATTGAGGATCAACAATTTCTATGTTTAATCCAGGATAGCTTTCTTACTCAGCACGTACTAGAACCAACCAGGGGAGAAAATGTATTAGATATAGTTTTGTCATCACAAAAAGAATTAGTGGACAATGTAAAAATATTTGAACCATTGGGTAATAGTGACCATAATCAGATACATTTTGACATCAATGTAAAATCAGAAAGTAAAAATAAGAAAACGTACAAGAGAAACTTCCACAAAGGTAACTACAAAGATATGAGAAAATACTTAGCAAAGCTAGATTGGAATAACATGCTGATGAAAAAGACCGCAATTGAATGTTGGAATATTCTAAAATATGAAATTGAGAGTATCATCGATAAATTTGTTCCCTTCCAAAAACAAGGAAAACGGTGTAGAAAGAAACACTTGTCAAAAGAGGCAATTAGAAAAATAATGCTAAAACAAACTATGTGGGGGGTTTATAGGCATACCAGAAAGGAAGAAGACAATGCAAAATACAACGAGGCACTTAATGCAGCTACAACTGAAATCAGACAATCTAAAAGAAGCTATGAGCAAAAACTGGCATGTAACATAAAAAATGACAGCAAGAGTTTTTATGCATATGTCAGGAGTAAACAAAACGTACAAGACAAGGTTGGACCTCTAGAAGACAGTGCTGGAAATTTAATATCAGAGGGGTTTTTAATGGCAGAAGACCTAAATGGTTACTTCAGTTCAGTGTTCACCAAAGAAGATATTAGTTCATTACCAGTTGCTGATGCTAAATTTCAGGGGGCTAAATCTGACTATTTAGGACCGTTAGTTGTAACTCCAGAATTGGTAGCTAAGAAAATAAAGGCAATGAAGGATAACAAATCACCGGGAGTGGATGGGATTCCTCCAAAATTACTAATGGAAACAGTAGATCAAATCAGTATACCACTTGCAAGAGTATTCAACTTGTCATTAAAAGAGGGAGTTGTTCCGTTTGAATGGAAAGAAGCAAACATCATACCATTATTTAAAAAGGGTTCGAGAAATAAGTCAGAGAATTACAGACCAGTGAGTTTAACGTCAGTGATTTGTAAATTATTAGAAAGGTTAATTAAAGACCATATGGTGGACTTCCTCGTTAAGCATAAATTATTAAATTCATCTCAACATGGATTCCTTAAAGCGAGGTCATGCTTAACAAATATGTTATGTTTTTTGGAAGAAATCACTAAGTGGATAGACGTGGGATCGCCAGTAGATATTATCTACTTAGATTTTCAGAAAGCTTTTGACAAAGTGCCACATCAAAGATTACTACTTAAATTAAAAGCCCATGGTATCGGGGATAGCATAACTGACTGTATAGAACAATGGCTGACTGACAGAAGACAACGAGTTGTAGTAGATGGAGAAGTTTCAAATTGGAAATCGGTTTTGAGTGGGGTACCTCAAGGATCAGTATTAGGACCTATATTATTCTTAATTTATATCAATGACTTGGACGACAGCATAACAAGTAACGTACTGAAATTTGCGGATGACACAAAACTGTTTAGAAAGGTTAATACTGATGGTGATAAACAACATTTACAAAATGATCTAGACAGATTAGTGAAATGGTCTGAGAAATGGCAGATGCTGTTCAATTTTGGGAAATGTAAATGCCTACATACAGGACATGGGAACTTGAATGTAAACTATAAAATGGGAGATACTGTTCTAGGTACTACTGTAAAAGAAAAGGACTTAGGAGTTACAATAAGCGCTGATATGAAAGTTTCAGAGCAGTGTGGTATTGCAGCTTCAAAGGGTAATCAAATTCTTGGATTGATTAGAAGAAACATAACATACAAGGGAAAAAAGTTAATTATACTTCTTTATAAAGCAATAGTTAGACCTCATTTAGAATACTGTATACAAGCATGGAGACCATATCGTAAGAAGGATATAGATACGCTTGAACGCATACAAAGGAGAGCAACTAAAATGATTCCAGAACTTAGAGACCTTAGTTATGAAGAACGCCTGAAAGAATGTGGTTTAACAACTCTAGAGACAAGGAGGTTAAGAGGAGATCAGATTGAAGTTTTTAAGATATTGAATGGGTATGAAAATATTGATAGAAATATGTTTTTCTCACTCAAGAAGGATAGCAGAACTAGAGGACATGAAGTAAAATTAGTAAAGGATCAATGTAGATTGGACATCAGGAAGCACTCGTTCTCACAGAGGACAATAAATGAATGGAACAAATTGTCTACAGATTGTGTAACTGCTAGCAGCGTGAATATGTTTAAAAACAAGGTTGACACATATCTCAGGAGGGCGGGTTATAAGTAGGTGAACATTGTTGGACTCTCGATAAGCCAATGGCTTCCTTGTCCACTTGCCATCTGGGCCTTTGGCTTGGATGGCAAATCTTGTTAAATCTTGTTAAAGTCAAACTAGATACTGTTAACAGTACCAAAAATTAAATAACTTCTACATTCTAGGATTACCAAAATAACTTATTAAAGTAAACAAAGGAAAAAAGAACCCCAAGCAATGCTCGACATACAAAACTTAGACATAGGAAATTAGACATAAACATTAGTTAGACAAAACACTAGAAATTAGTTAGACATAAATACATTTCTTCAACCATCCTGCACAAATTCTTGACCTTATACTAATTTGGCCCTTTCATCAAGGCAACTCAATATACCAAGAGTCGCCCCGGGTATCACTCTTCGTTTCTGTAAGTAGCCAGGTTATGGCAAGTAAAAAAAAACCAAGGACAAAAAGATGATGATGATGTATGGATATGCACAGGGTGTAAACAAAATTTCAAAGGACCTAACCACAAATTGTTGGAATGTGAGTACTGTGATAAACATTACTGCATTGAATGTGTTGAAATAAGAAGAATGGTGTCAGAAGTTCCTTAAGAAAGTGGAAGAGAGAATCATTGAACTAGAGAAAGAAATCAGAACCAAAGTGGACGAAACAAGAGTCATCGAAATGATCAAAGAAGCTCAGTTGGAAAAAAACCCAAGCAAAGTCATCAGCCCAAATGAAGTTAAGGAAGTCGTACAAATTCAGGTAAAAGAACAGAACATGGAATCAAAAGACAGAGAAAAAAGACTCAACAAAGTAATAATTTTCACCTTACCAGAATCTACATCACAACTAAAAACTACGAGACAACAACATGAAAAAGAACAAATTTTAGAAATATATACAGAAATAAACAATAGAAATGAGGAGGCTTGGGGAAGCCAAGGAAAATGCAACCGGTCCCAGACCGGTTCTAATCACATTAACACATATTGACAAAAAACTAACCCTTCTTCGAAGGTTCCATCACATCAGAGAAAATGACAAGTTCAAAAACATAAAAATTGATCATGACAAAACTAAACAAGAAAGGGAGGAATCAAAAAAGCTCTATGAAGAAGCAAAGAGGCAGGAAACTGCAGACAAGTCGGGGAATACCTGTACAGAGTCAGGGGTCCACCATGGGAGAGAAAAATAAGAACGATAAGGAAAAGCCAGTAAAGACTACACATCCACCTAGAGTGACAAATGGTAAAACAAATGTTAATAAAAATAATCTTAATGACATAGGCAACATTCTGTGTTTTCATACCAATGCTGACCAACTAAGGAACAAGCAAAATGAATTTGAACAAATAATAAAAAAAATTAAATCCCACATAATAGCAATTAATGAGGTAAAACCAAAAAAACCCAAATGCACTGTAGCCATACCAGAATTTTCCTTAGAAAGCTATACATTGTTCTCCAAGAATATAGAAAATAATGAAGGTAGGGGTATTATAATATACGTCTTAAATTCCCTATACGCAGAAAATATAAACCTGGTCTCAACCTTCAAGGAATGCTTATTTATAGAAATTAAACTTAAAAATAAAACCAAACTTCTCTTTGGATGCATATATAGGAGCGATGGGGGGTCAGAAGAAAATAACGCAGAACTTCTAAATATGATTAGATCCACATCAGGACTTAAATATTCACACATTGTAATTACAGGAGATTTCAATCTCCCCAATTTTAACTGGAAACATTGGACGACCAAATCAGTTAACACCAGCAGCCTAAATTTTAAATTTGTAGAATGCCTTAGAGACACATTCATGTTTCAAAATGTCTCAAATCCCACTAGAGGACGACGCACAACTAACACAAACCTTTTAGATCTGATTTTATCAGAAGAAGACAGCATAGGGGAAATAGAGTACCTCAGCCCTCTAAGTAAAAGTTACCACTGTGTCATTACATTCAGTATTTTGTGCAAAGTTATAACAAATAAATAAACTAAAAAACGGAAGCTATTTAATAAGGCAAATTATGAAGGAATGAGGAAAGAATTTTCAGATATAGATTGGGAAGAGAAATTTAAAGACTGCAAAGACAACGTTAACGACCAATGGGAAATCCTTAAAACAGTACTAAAATTATTAGAAGATAAATACGTACCTCAAAAAGAAGTTTCAAATTACAGAAAGGGAAATTTCCCCCTGAATGCAAACACCAGAAAACTAATTAGACGTAAAAATAGACTATGGACAAGATACATTGAAACAAGGGAAGGGACAACATATTTAGAGTATTGTAAAAGCAGGAATAAAATCCAAGCTTTAACCAGAAAGCTCCGAAAGGAGTTTGAATGAAATTTAGCCACTCAAACCAAGAAAAACCCTAGTCTTCTGGAACTATTAGTTAAACAAGGAATTGGGGAACTGAATATAGACCACACAAATCCGAAATCCCTAACAACAACTGAAGATGAAGAAAAAACAAATATTCTTGCCAACTACTTCTCCAGTGTATTCACTACTGAACAGACAGGGTCTATCCCAACTACACCCAAAGTAAACAATAAATTAGCGATGGATGAGCTAAAAGTAACTGAAAACATAATATTACTAACATTAAAAGAACTTAATATAAGCAAATCGCCTGGCCCTGATGAAATAGGTGCCAGATTACCAACTGAGTTGTCAGAAGATATCTGTCTCCCATTACAAAAAATATTTGACACATCGATAAAAACATCAAGTATTCCTGATGAATGGAAGGATGCCAAAATATCAGCAATATATAAAAAAGGAAATAAGAAATTAGCTTGCAATTACCGTCCAATAAGCCTAACAAGCGTAGTTTGTAAATGCATGGAAAAAATTATTAGAAATCACATCATCATTTACATGAAAGTCAATGGTCTGTTCAGTCAAAAACAATATGGTTTTATCTCTGGCAGATCAACAGTTCTCCAACTAATTAAAATACTAGATGAATGGACCTCAGAAATGGATAAGGGTAATTACACAGATGTTATTTATATGGATTTTGAAAAGGCTTTTGATGCCATGCCACATACGAGACTAATAAGTAAATTAAAAAGTTTTAACATTAGGAATGATTTAGTTAACTTGATTGAGGCATTAGTCACAAATAGACGACAAAATGTAGCAGTAAATGGAAAAGAATCAAACTGGCACAAAGTAACATCAGGGATACCACAGGGATCTGTCCTAGGACCTTTATTGTTTGTTCTATACGTAAACGACCTGCCAGAGTTAACTAAATCCAATACATTTTTGTTCGCTGATGACATTAAGATATTTAGAGCCATAACAAATAAAAATGATCAGGATATACTACAACAAGATTTAAGTATCCTAGAACAATGGAGCGACAAATGGTTATTAAAATTCCACCCAGACAAATGTAAACATGGAAATTTGAAAAAATAATATAGGTGAAAATTAATATTTCATGACAAGTAATAATGTTAAACATTCACTAGCCACCACATATAAGCAAACTGACTTAGGTGTAATTATCGATTCAAAATTGTCATTTGATGATCACATAAACCAAGTGGTAAATAAAGCAACCAAAATGACAAAAATAATCCGAAGAACCTTCCAATTCCTAGACACACACACTTTCTTGCCACTATATAAGACAATGGTTAGATCTCACCTAGAATATGCCATAGCAGTATGGTATCCATATAAGATAAAACAAAAAATTGCAATAGAAAACGTCCAGAGAAGGGCCACAAAAAAACTTCCTGGTATACGGGATTTGTCATATATAGAAAGACTAAAATTACTGAAACTACCCACATTAGCATACCGAAGCGGCGAAAGCTAAGAGGAGACATGATAGAAGTCTATAAAATAATGCACGAACTATACGGTAATGAATCTGCACCAAACCTCCTGAAATGGGAGGATATGACACTAAGATCAGGAAATAGTGGACACTCCCTTAAAATATTTACCCAAAGAGCAAAAATTAATTTAAGAAACAATGCATTCCCTCTTAGAGTGGCTGAACCATGGAATAGTCTCCCAAACTCAGTAATACAAGCTAGATCAATTAACTCATTTAAAACGAACCAGACAAATTCTGGTCTACCCAGGCAATAATATACGACTATGAATCTCCTTTAACAATAACAAATGGAACCGGAAATTATTATATAAAAATATCTGATTCTGAAGATCTGATCATGGAAGAATCAACTGGATCCTGCGATCAGAATCGTCATAAGGTAAGGTATAATTATATGTATGTATGTATGCATGCATGCATACATGTATATAATTATGTGTTTCTGTTCTGATAAAGTACTCGCAAGAAATAAACATAAACAGACAGTACATACTGAGCCAGTATAAATAAATCTTCAGACTTCACCTATTATTGACCTAATTAAGGATAAGGCTAGGCTATGCCTATGCCCATGGGCATGGCTATGTCAGTTCACGGCCTTTGCGAAATTTAATACAAGTAATACATCATAGGTATACGACGCGCGTCAGAAATCAGGTCCGAGTACTGATAGATCACCTCGGTCCGAGTACTGATAAATCACCTCCCGCGAGTGCTAGTGCCGCATCTGCGGCTGGGAAGCGGTGATCGGCAAGCGCCTGCCGAGCACTGCCGCCTGCCAGCCGCTGATATCCGCCCTCGGGCCGATGACGTCAGATGTAAAACTTTTTTTGACATGTTTATACTCTGCATGGTAGATTTGGCATTATCTGTGTATTGAATTGACTGCCTAATGTCAACTTTTAAACTTGTTTTGCATCTTCATATGTATATATGATTAATAAAAACAATTTAATTCTTAACGCATCTGTACGTTTCTCAAGATTCGAAAACGCTAATAATTTAGCATATCACATCACACTTCCCAGTTAAAACACGCAAGTCGCAAAAAAGTCAAGTCAGAAATAACGAACGTAATAAAAATTAAGGTCCACGGGCCCCACTTTCCAGCACCGGTTGCATACACGGTTGATTCGGCTTATGAAAGCGAAAACACTTCCCAGTTCACCCATGGGCCGAACCGGTTATGGGCCGAAACGATGCTAGTGATCTCGGCCTTTCGGGATCTCGGCCTTAGTGATCTCGGCCTGTTTTGGTGATCTCGGCCAGTGATCTCGGCCTGGTGTCTGGTGATCTCGGCCTGGTCTCTGGTGATCTCGGCCTCGTGTTGCAAAACATAATTAAGAGTGTTTATGCCTTCGAACTAATTATAGTTGTAATATGTACTTATTGTTAGGTATATATGGTCGTTATAAAAAAATGTGTTTATGCCGTATAAATAAATATAGTTGTATAATTCACTAAAAATGTCATCGGAATGCCTCATTTTCTGCCTATAAACTGTTCAGCCAGAGACCAGGCCGAGATCACCAGACACCAGGCCGAGATCACTGGCCGAGATCACCAAAACAGGCCGAGATCACTAGGGCCGAGATCCCGAAAGGCCGAGATCACTATGAATCCTACCGAAACATAGGACACCTTATCGAAAGTTTCGAAGATAATCGCTTTAGAAGTCGAGCACTGGTGGGCTTTAAAAATGGCAGTTTCTCGTAAAACAGATGCGTTCACTGCAGATGAAGTTTGCGCGATTTTAGGGATGAATCTTCGGATGAAAGTGCTTCTGAGATGGATGTGCAGGTAAGATTTATATGTGGCTCGATCTTTGACTGAGTGAGCGATAAATTGAAGATGGCGTTGGTTGGTTTTTTTTCGAAGACGAGTGCTGAGTACCCTGATCACCATCTTATTCCGTTTTTCGATTGTATCAACACTGACATTGTGTGTTTTGTGCCATTTACTGGTCTTAGATTACGTGTTTAGTTGTGTATGTTGTTATACAATTAATTATAAAGCAAATAAGTAAATAAAACAGAAAAATCTGGCCCGATAAGTGGCTCGTTAAGTGCGCATGCGTAGGGGTAGTACGAGTCCGTTACATCGTTCCATGCATTTCACCAACACAACATGTTCACCAACACAACGAACGATCACAATTGGTACAACAACCCAACATAATCCACTGTTCACACAAAACTAGACAAACCAAGCTGACAACAAACACAATTAAGCAAAACAACACCCTTTTATTGCAACACATGAACCAACATTTCCTAGATGGCGGACTGCCACTGCCGGCCCGCGAATTTTTTTTCCCATAATTGGTCCTGGCAAGCGCCTTAGGCGGACATGATTGGCTGCTGAGAATAGTTGACCTCCGAACTCTCTAATTCATAATAGCAATACACGTTCAATTGAATCTATGTCAACAATGACACGTGGCTTGAACTTGACCTGTTGAAAATAACGGTAATTTCACTTGCACTTGTTTTGATAAATCAAACAGTTTTTTGTAATTGTACAAAATATAACAAACACATGAAATCAACGTGGATTACTCTTAGAATTGTGTTGATCATCAGCTAAATTGTGGTTATTGGTAAAAAAAATGTATTTAGTATAATTAAATTCAACATGTTTTCACAGATAACATTAAAAAAAAATTTTCTAACAGGCAAAATGTTTTCCCCATAAAGCTAGGTTTAGATAGATGGTTATGGGAATTGCACCTTTATTCATCTGGCAAGCATGTTTATCATTTAATTCAAGTGCAGTGAGTTCAGTTTAATAGTCTGCAATAACTCAGTATTGACTTATAATTTCTTTATCATTGAGTTTGGTTTATTATTATTCTTAGTTGTTTAGTTAATTAAAATTTTGCAGTGTTTAATAATTTTGTGAACATGCCATTTGACCACAACTACATTTTGCATGAAGATGGTCAATAACATTAGTTATATACTTATTGGTTTGTCTTTAAATGTGAATGAAGACACACATGTATTGCATAGGTTGTCTTTAAGATTGGTGCTACCAGACTTGTTGATTTGTTTATAATGTTCATGCTCAATACGAGTAAAATATTCGTTATTTTTGTTTCAGAAAAGTTAATTGATCAGTCACTTTATTAACCCAAACTGTAAAATAATTTGGAAAAGTTCTTGTAAATATTTGGTTGACATAGACCAGGTTTTTCTCTAATTAGCTTTACAGGCATTAAAACATGAAATGCCTTTTTGCCATATGTTCTATTATTTGTTTTCTCAAAGTAGTCAATACTTGTTGTCTAAGCTTTCACGGCACATAATCTTTTTAATCGAGTGATATTGTTAGCAATAATGTTTGTTATACCTTCTCATATTGTTCTCATGGCTTGTTTTGTTTGTTTTATATGATTGTAATAAATAATTATTGATTGACTAAAAGTTTGTCCCTGCTTTTATGGCGGCACAATTCTAAGAGTATTCCACGTTGATTTCATGTGTTTGTTATATTTTGTACAATTAATAAAACTTTTTGATTTATCAAAACAAGTGCAAGTGAAATTACCGTTATTTTCAACAGGTCAAGTTCAAGCCACGTGTCATTGTTGACATAGGTTCAATTGAACATGTGTATTGCTTTTATGAATTAGAGAGTTCTCAGCAGCCAATCATGTCCGCCAAAGGCGCTGCTTGCCAGGACCAATTATGGGAAAAAAAATTTCGCTGCCAGCCCCATCCGTAGGCACTTCAGGGGTAAGACCACAGTTGACCTTCCTGTTTATTGTTTCACATGAATGTAGGGCGTATCAAATTGTAAAATGGTAACTTAATAAATTAATATTATGTGACATGAGTGCCTTTGAGCAGGAATATTCACAGGTTTGTTTGTAGAAGCTATTGGCTGTGAAACAGTGCATTTTTTAAAGAGTTTAACTGGCGGAGGGATTTATGGGAATTTTTTTGCTATGGGCCACGTGGGCGCATGAATACATGGCTATTTTTGTCAAAATTGATAGGCATCGCACGTCGGGGCGATTTAAAAGAGCTGGAGGTATGTGATTTTTAATAAATTTGGTCATTATGTCAATGAGATGATGGCAGTTGCTGTGGACAATTTTAAGAATTTTTGATGGTCACGTTTTCTTATAATCAGACAAAACGTTAACATGGCCACCAATGCAATTCTCAACTGTGGTCTGACTCCTTCAGTGATCATGCCTCAGTTAGACTTCCTGGTGTTTTACAGACGAACGTAGGGCACAGTAATTTTAGATAAAATATCATCTGACATAACTGCATTTGAGCAGACACGTTGGCAAGTTTGCTGGTAGAACATGTTACAAGTGTAACCATGGATTATTAGATGATTTAAATAGACGGAAGGATTTTTGGCAATTTGTTCGCCACAAGGCACCTGTGCGTAGTAGTTTATGCAGAAATTGGTAAATATTGACGGGCATGGCACGTTCTGCCGTTTTAAGAGTTAGAAATATGTGATTTTTACAAAACTCAACCAGCATGTCATTGGGATGATGACAACTGAAGGAAAGAAGTTTCAGAATTTTTGATGGTCCCATTTTCTTCTAATCCTACAAAACGTTAACATGGTCACCAATGGGAAACGTAACAGTAGGCTGAACCCAAATAGGCACACTGGCAACGGAAATGCGGTAGCTATCTAACAGTCACGGAAGTGTGTTTTTTATCAAAAATATACTGATAAAAACATGTGTATGTCACCAAACAATGAGTGTGTAGTGTGGACAAGCTGCACAAAAGGAAGAATTGTTAAATATGGAGCTATTAATTGCCGATGTGGCTACAGTCGTGTAGTGACAGTGTATAGGCTCAGTTACATGCTCCAGCATAGAATCACACGAATAAATCAAAACGGCTGCTAACTTGCCTCATGTTGCGTGCGTTTGACTTAGAACATTGTCTACGTCTGGCTAGTTAATATTATATTATTATATAAATTTTTATTGATTCCATCTAGTCAACAAGAGCATTACTTGCTAAGCGCCGCTATTGTTTAAACTTTGTAACCGTCTCCTTTAGGAGGTATCCTATAACTGATCTACTATATATAAAAACATTCAAATAAATGTACATTTTAATGTTGTGCTATAACTTTTGGTGTGAATCAGCTGACATATTAAGCTGTTTGATGGTTAATAAGATATTTAATTGTCGATAAGCAACGGTTTTTATTTTTCATCTGCTAAAATTGCCCGAAAGAGTTTATGGTAAGCTAAAAGCATAAAATAAGCACATTTTTGCATGGGAAATCAACGTTACTTTTTCATAAATGTCTATTCACCACGTCTCAATAGTTCTTTGTAAGTGAACGAACACATGGAGTTGAAGGTATGCAAGCCTAACCTTAGCTAACCCCATCTCTAGCTAACCCCATCTCTAGCTGACCCCTTCTCTAGCTAACCCTAACTACGAAGTGGTTTACAGAAGATATAGCCATTCCCAAAGGCACATGTTGATATGAAAAGTGAATAGTTTGCTTGGAAAAGGCAGACAGCAGTAACGATCACGAATAGCCTGGTACAGACCGGATACTAAAATGGAAATTTGCTCAAAATTAGGGGGTATGGCAACAGTTTGCGAGGGAGCAGGTAGCTATTTTGCAACATAATAGTCATTGGTGATATTTGTTATGTGGCCCAGTGCATTGGTAATATTGTGTAACAAATTTGGACAGAATAGTTGTATGTTTGTTGTGTTACAGCCACTGGAAGCATCGCGTAGATCAGAATTTTCAAATGTGGCCGCAACAGGTATCTGGTCATGTGACACCCCTTTATGGTGGCGTATCCAAATCAAGCAGTACGCCATGTACCCTATCAAGTAGATGCACGAAAGCAGTCACATAAACAATAAAATTTAGCAAGTCTGACACGTTGGAATTCACTAAAAATCCTATTAAATGTGACAAAATGTCACTTTTCAGACAAAGTTGCGTCATATTTGGTAAAAAATCAAGCTATTATATTCATATTAATTTGAAAATAAGTCGTTGGTATATTTAAAGAAACAGTAAGTAGGCTTCATTGGTTCTGTATGCTCTAGAAATCTAGTGTACATTGTCTACGATTTATAAAGTGTCAAAACTTTAAATTATGTGACTGGTTTTCAGCTATTAATATGGGCAGGGCATTGTTTTGGTTTGGTTGTGAAACAAATAATAATGACGTGATAAGCAGGTGTGTTCCATAATGGGTTTACATATACATTTACATGACGTAAATTTTGACACAGAAAAAAGCTTCCCTATTTGGGATCATGCCTTAGTTAGACTTTCTGGTGTGTTACAGACGAATGTAAGGCACAGTAATTTTAGATATGTGTAATTTTCAAAAAAATCATCATCTGACATAACTGCATTTGAGCAGACATATTGGCAAGTTTGCTGGTAGAACATGTTAGAAGTGTAACCGTGGATTTTTAGATGATTTAAATAGGTGGAAGGATTTTTGGCAATTTTTTCGCCACAAGGCACGTATGTGTAGTAATTTATGCAGAAATTGGTAAATATTGACGGGCATGGCACGTTCTGCCGTTTTTAAAGAGTTAGAAATATGTGATTTTGACAAAACTCGACCAGCATGTCATTGAGATGATGACAACTCCAGGAAAGAAGTTTCAGAATTTTTGATGGTCCCATTTTCTTATAATCGTGCAAAACGTTAACATGGTCACCAATGGGAAACGTAACAGTAGGCTGAACCCTTCAAAGAAAAATTAGATATCATGATAGAACATTGGCAATTGATTTAAATGAAAGGTGAAATGTAAAGGAACCAAAAACTGCTTATTTTATTAATATATCTTTATTTGATACAATGATATTGCGATTTTAATACGGTAAAAATTCGAAAATTTTGTGTATCCCGTATACAGGAAAAAGACTAATTTTTGTGTTTTATTTCAATCAATGTATGACTAAAAAAACTTTTTTATTTTTGCATATATTTTAATAATTTTTTCAGGAGTTGCAAGTACATTAAGTAGAGTCATAAACATGCATAATCCAGTCATGTATCATTAAGAGTAACTCAGTTAATGCAATTAATAAGTCAATATTTGCTAATTAGTATGTGAAATCAACTGACCGACACATGACATGTCCATAACTTACATGATTATGAAGATGTTTGTATAATTTGTTCAGGGTTTGCGAACTCATTAACCAGGGTCATAAATATACATCACACACTCATTTCATAACTCAATTGATGCAATAAGCAAGACAGTATTGGCTAATTAATGCGTAAACTCAACAGGCCAACACCTGATAAAAGGCCATAACTTCCATGATTATGAAGACACCTCTATAATTTCAAAACACAGGTTTTCCATATAGAGTGCTAAAAAACAATATCATTGCATAAATATAACACAATTTATTACATATTCTGACATTTTGTAATTTCCTGCATGTACAGTTTACTGCAGGTTCAGTACAGCAATGAATTAATTATTAACTAGTGATTTAGAATACCTTTTCCACAGTTTTTTTCAATCATTGAAACATTACATAATAATTTCATTATTCTACTAACTTAGCACAACAAGTTTAATCAATATCAATCAATCTTTTATTTTAGACAAAAGAATACATGCTATATGCATTATGTAAATATACTACTTGATATTATAGTAATATAGATTTACAAAAAATATATATATATATATATATATATATATATAAATGTACCATTACTAATAGTCGTTAATAAAATTTGTTTTGCAAAACAAATATAAAAAAATGGCTTTGTATTATTTGTAATGAATTAAAATCATAGAAAATATTTCGTACACAGACTAACTAAGACCTGTATAAGAACAGAACATAAACATATGGATGGAGTCATAAATAGCTTTGTCTGCTAAACTTACACCAGACATACACCTATGTCGTCTAACAGATGTATTTCACCTTAATTTTGGTTCAATTTTTTTATCAAAAATAGACGATCATGACAATGAACTTACTGTTGTCCAATCTGCCGCTGTAAAGCTAGGATTCCATATGTACGGCATGCGGATGCGTTTATGGTTAGCGGATACGTCATGCGGAATGCGTTTTGCGTGATTCCATGCGTGCGGAACGCAGTGCGTTTTATTTCTCTTTCCGCTTCCGACTAGACGACTGTGTACATTCAGCATGACGTTGAACTGGCCCGTACTGCAGCGCTCGTATTTAGAACAACAATAAATGACAATTATCATTGGGACAGCTTTTAAAGTGTTGCAAAGCAAAAAGCGAAAGCACCGTTGGTGGGTTCACGGCATCATTGAAAAACGGAATCAATGCGGTGCGTACAATCACCTAGTTCAGGAACTACAGCTGGATGGGGAGAAGTTCAGACAGTACTTCCGGTTGAGCAGGGACCAGTTTGCACAAGTGTTGTTTTATGTGGAGGCAGACCTTGTGAAGTACTGCATGTC
Source organism: Lamellibrachia columna (assembly GCA_963662155.1). Lineage (NCBI taxonomy): Eukaryota > Metazoa > Annelida > Polychaeta > Sabellida > Siboglinidae > Lamellibrachia > Lamellibrachia columna. The sequence goes on along the minus strand of OY759263.1, from coordinate 45,357,935 downwards.
GAGAAAGGTTATATCGCCAAGACAAAGGCTTGCCATATGTCTGAGGTAAGTGACCATACAAGAATATTGTGTAACAAATTGTTTTACTTAATGTACAAGCATGTGTATATACTCTGTCTGCATCATGTGTAACTTATATATATTATATAACATATAATATTGCAACTGTGAAAATGAACTACAATAATTAAACTGTACTCATTTTATTGCAATGAACTTCAATAAGAATACAAAACTTTTGTCTTTTTATCAACTGTTCTAAACTGAGGAAAGACATAAACACTACGTGACAACTTACACATTTAGTTGCATATCATGTAATTATGAAAATAAACATGTACTGCTAAATAATGCATAAAATTAAATATACAATTATAACTGTGCATACATGCATACAGTGAACACCAGTGCAAATACAGACCAATTGTTTTAAGACAATTAATGTATAAAACTAAATATACAACTGCATATGTTTAATTAGAATGAAAATACAGACCAGTTGTTTATAAGATGATAAATTTTCTAGAAACTGAGGAATGACAAAAATACTATAAAATAAAAGAGAACCTGTATGTTTATCTGCATATTATGCAATTATAATGTATACATACACTGCTAATGTATAACAACTGTACAATTACACAACTGAGGAATGGCATATATATATGTGACACCTTGCTCAAATACATGCATGCTATACCATGTATAGACAATGGTAAATTCCATGCCAACTCACCTGGTGGTTCTCATGCGTCCCTTTCTTATTTCAATGAAAACAATCAAAACGATACCTACAACCAAAGGTATTTTTCTGCATAGTTTTTTCTTTGAAATATTTGTGGGGGAACCACGTGGGAACCACCAGGTGATTTGGCATGGAATGACCCACATGTCAAACATACAATGTACATGGAAATAGCTCAGTAGTTATGTTTACTACACTTCACACAGTGTTACCGTCAAACCTGGGGCACTTGGTTGTAGAGCATTAGTTGCTCACTTGATCCATCCACATGTTCATACACCAATTGTTGCGAATGTGCTAGCACATGAGATGGTCCTGGTGCTGGAACCAGTTGAGCTGGTGGCACTGGGGTTATCTGCACTGGCAGCATAAGTGGATTTTCTGCGTTAAAGAACAGTTGTGACACTTGTAGCTGAAGAAATGATCGAGTTGTTGCTGGCAGCTTTTTGGAGCGCAATGCACAGCTCTCATAGAACACATCATCAGCGTCTTTTTGAAGACACCCCATCACTTGCTTGTCCAGATTCTGTTTGCTTTTCGTGGTTTCTTTAATGAGTTCCGTCAGTGCACATTTCATGTAATTTTTGTCACATTTCCTTCTTTTCTTACTCCTTATTGTCGAGCTGCTTGCTGGTGCTGGCGTGTGAGCATTTGAAGCATCTCTGCCAGAAGCTGTGTTCATTGGTTCTGGTGAAGCAATACTTGAGCTGTAAATATGAAATGTACATATATAGATATATATATATATATATATATATATATACATGCATATGCGCACAAATACACGCACGTACACACACGTGCACGCACACACACGCACGCACGCACACACACACACACGACAACTATGGTATATTATAGCGTATGTAGATAAATTGGTTGCATATATAATGTTTCTTTATTTTTCAGATTTCATGCGACTGGGGAATCATTCCACTCCATTGGATTCAGCTATCGTGTGGGCACTACTACAGTTGGTACTATTGTGTCTGAATGCTGCAAAGTTCTGTGGGAACGACTGATGCCTATCTACATAAAACTACCCCAGGACAATGACGAATGGAAACTCGTAGCTGCTAATTTTGAGCACAAATGGGACTTTCCCCACTGTCTAGGAGCACTAGATGGAAAGCATGTGGTCATGAAAACTCCTGGGAAATCAGGGTCCCTTTACTATAATTACAAAGGGACATTTTCCACAGTTCTGATGGCTTTGGTTGATGCTAATCTGCAGTTTATAGCTATTGATGTTGGCTCCTATGGTCGTAACAGTGACGGTGGCATTTTTTCCAACTCTAACCTTAGAAAGTCTATCACAAGAAATACTCTACATTTTCCAGTGGATGTACCTCTACCAGGAGCAGATGATCTTAGCCCTGTGTCTTATGTTGTGATTGGTGATGAAGCGTTCCCGTTACAGGAGCATCTGATGATACCATTTCCTGGCAGAGGGTGCCCACAAGATCAGCAGATATACAACTACAGACTGTCTCGGGTGAGGCGAATTGTAGAAAATGCCTTCGGTATATTGGCAGCACGATGGCGAGTCTGCCATTCCAAAATGGCCGTAAGACCCCAATGGATTAATGACATTGTAAAGGCTACATGTGTACTATACAACATGCTGCAGGCTAATACTACTCCAGCAGAAGTGACAACGTTGTTACAGGAAGCTGAAACCATGACGAATGATGGCCTGCAAGGCATTGCTAGAAGATGCAACAGAGCAGGGAGGGATGCCATTGCCATAAGAAACATATTTAAGGAGTACTTTGTCAGTGTTGCACCTGTGCCGTGGCAGCATGCTCATGTTAACAGAGGTGTTTTCACTTATTGATAGTATACCTAGCAGTGGTGCTGTTGAACTCATCCTCTGTCTGAAATGTGTCGCTCATTTCAGAGTCGGATCCTGCTGGAACATTACTTTCTGTGCTGGAAAAAAGAAAGATAATTTAACCATTAACCTCCACACAGTTTCAGTTGAAACACATTATTCTGAAAGAACTGAATGATGTCTATTCAATAAATGCTAAGATTACGGTAATCCATGAACTGCTGTTTCATTACTTCATGGTGTGAAATGAGGAAATACATTTTCATATAAAACTGAACTGTTCTAATATTTTTACCTGCTTTCCTCAACATATCTGTCAGCATCATTCTCCACTTCTACACGGATTCCATTCAGGACTGTCTTGTGAATCTCAACTCATTGAGACAGTCCACGACTGGATGACTGCTATGGACAACAAGACCCAAATTAACTCAATGCTGCTTGACTTTGCTAAAGTCTTCAGCAAAGTGTCTCACCTAAACCTTCTATCAAAATTGACCTCCTACAGAATCACTGGAAACACTCAAAATTGGATCAAATCTTTTCTACCAAACTGCAAACTCATTTTTGAGTCTTAGTTAATAGAGCCTTGTCGGACATCTTCTTACTCTACATAAATCACATAGATTGGAACATCAAATCTTCTATACGCCTTTTTGCAGATGACAATATTATATATCATAAAATTTGTTCCAAAACTGCCCACAAAATTCTTCAAACTGATCTCAACCAACTCCAAACATGATCAGACAAATGGCAAATGGAATTTAATGTATCTAAATGTGTCCACCTTCCAATAACAAACAAAATTAAACCCAGCCCACATAAGTACTTGCTTTTTGGCCAGCCACTATCTACAGTATCCAGCCACTCATATCTCGGAGTAAAATTGGATTCCAAATTAACCTGGACAAATCATGTAACTGACATAGCTTCAAAATCTTTGAAAATGTTAAGCATGATTAATACATAGACAACTTGGGTGGTGACATAAGCAAAACCTTTACATTTGTGGACGACAGAATAGTAGTAACAACATTAAAGCAGTTGGAGTTTGATACAGTATATTTTGTAAACAAATGCACATAGTCTTTAAACAGGAAAGGAGAGTTGCTTTATCCAAAAACTAATTGATTTGTACTGTGTTTTTCATGAGAAACCATTTTCCATTACTTTACTAATTAACACAACCATAGTGAGTTATTTTGCAACAGGAATTATAATGATGCACAATTCAGCATTGCAATATATATATATATATATATATATATAATCACAGTGTGATATAATATATATATTATATAAGATAAATCAGGCCAATATATATATATATATATATATATATATATATATATATATATAATATATATATATATTATATCAGTGTTTCTCTATCTAGTCTCCCTTAACATGCCTCCCATTAGAATTCTGTGATGGAATTCAGTGCTGAAAAGTGTTCAACTATTGTAATGTTTGCTATGTCTGCAACATATCTTATTCATTAATAAAAAATTTTTATTACCGTTATATGTTTCTATCTGTCTGGTCCTGAGTTGATATGTAACTGTTGGTCCATTTCATTTCAGGATCAGCTACAAAGTTACGTCGAGCAGATCAAATGATTCCTTACCTGCCTCAGATGGTGAAAAAAATCCCTTGCTATCAAACCAAGGAGCAGAAACAGGAGCAGAAGATATATCAGGCCAAGAAGCTGGAGCAGAAGAGATCTCAGGCCAAGAAGCTGTAGCAGAAGAGATGTCAGGCCAAGAAGCTGGAGTAGAAGAGATGTCAGGCCAAGAAGCTGGAGCAGAAGAGATGTCAGACCAAGAAGCTGGAGCAGAAGAGATGTCAGACCAAGAAGCTGGAGCAGAAGAGATGTCAGACCAAGAAGCTGGAGCAGAAGAGATGTCAGACCGAGAAGCTGGAGCAGAAGAGATGTCAGGCCGAGAAGCTGTAGCAGAAGAGATGTCAGGCCAAGAAGCTGGAGCAGAAGAGATGTCAGGCCATGAAGCTGGAGCAGAAGAGATGTCAGACCAAGAAGCTGTAGCAGAAGAGATGTCAGGCCAAGAAGCTGGAGCAGAAGAGATGTCAGGCCATGAAGCTGGAGCAGAAGAGATGTCAGACCAAGAAGCTGGAGCAGAAGAGATGTCAGACCAAGAAGCTGGAGCAGAAGAGAGGTCAGGCCAAGAAGCTGAAGTAGAAATGAAACCAGACCAAGAAGCAGAAGTAGATGAGCAATCTCAACTGGAAGAAGACATAAATGGTTGGTGGATTTACCTTTTCCAGTGTTTTATTTCCAATATTTGTTAGACCTTCTTTTTTAATATGCTTTGTGTGTTCCTTTCCGATAAGGGTTGCATGCCAATGGCTTCCTTACCCACCTGTCATCTGGAGCTTGTTGCCTTGGCTGGCAATATTATTAAAGCCTATGACATGGTTGTTGCAAATTATATTTTTGTACACAACTTTTAGCCAAATAAAATACTTTACACAGAGCCGATATATTCATCATTAAATGTGATAATATTTTGGTCATTAGTGCACCAATTGAGACATTGACTCATTCTCTCTCCTGGAGCAGTGATCTGCGAAAGGCATATTTCGCTTTCTGATCTTACCTAAAGTCATATACTTCTTCACTTTAACAACAAGATTTAACAAGATTACCATCCAAGCAAAAGGCCCAGATGGGAAGAGGATGAGGAAGCCATTTGCTTATCCGGAGTCAATATGTCACCTAAGTGTGACCCGCCCTTCTTATTTGTCAGTTTTGTTTTTAAACATATTCACGCTACTAGCATTTACACAATGCGTAGATAATATGTTCCATTCATTTATTGTCCTCTGTGAGAATGAGTAGTTTCTAATATCAAACCTACACTGTTCCTTCACTAACGATACTTCATGTCAGGGTTGTTTGATTTAAATCACTCCAAAAAAATCATTGATTTATGATTTTTTGACTTCCGATTTTTTTATCGCTGATTTATATGAATTTAACACAAATAATTATTTACAAGCATCGAGATCAACATAGTTTCGTATGTTTTTAATACAAAAGCACAAAGTGCACACACTTGTGTCGCTGTATTGACACCAGATAGCCTGGTGGTAAGATATTTTATGACATTGTGTATGTTTTAGCTATTCCCTTTCTGAATGATTTAAATCCGATTTAAATAAAAAATCCGATATTTTTTATTTTAAAAAATCTTGTTTTTTTTAAATCATGATTTTTTTCAACCCTGCTTCATATCCCCTATTTCTTCTATCTTTTTTAAGTGAGAAAAACTATTTTTATCAATATTTTAATATGCATTAAAGATCTTTGAAAAATTTAATTTGACCTCTTAACCCCCTTGTCTCTAGGGTTGTTAAACTACATTCTTTTAGGGTTTTTTCATAACTAAAGTCTCAGTTCTGAAATCATTTTAGTTGCTCTCCTCTGTAATCGTTCTATCGTATCTATGTCCTTCTTGCAATTTTGGTGTTCAAGCTTGTATACAATATTCTAAATGCGTCCTCATACAGAGGTATAATTACCTCTTTTTCCACATATGTTATGATTATCCTAATCAACCCAAGACTTTGATTACCCTTCGAAGCTGCAATACCTCACTGTCCTGAAACCTTCATACCAGCGCTTATTGTTACTCCTAAGTCCTTTTCTTTTGTAGTAGTACCTAAAACAGTATCTCCCGAGTTCCTGTGTCCTGTGTGTATGCATTTACATATTCCAAATTTGAATAACATCTGCCATTTTAAGACCATTTAACTAATTTGTCTAGATTGTTTTGTAAATGTTGTTTATCACTATCATTGTTAACTTTCATAAACACTTGTTGTATCCCCAAATGTCAGTACTTTCCTTGTTATATCATCGCCCAAGTCATTGATATGTATTAAGTATAACATTCCTAATATTGATCCTTGTGGTACCCACTCAGAACGGATTTCCAGTTTGAAACCTCCCCATCTACTACAACACATTGTTTTCTGTCAGTCAGCCATGTTTCTATCCAGTCGATTATGTCGTCCCCGATACCATGGACTTTTAATTTAAGTAGTAATCTTTGATGTGGCACTTTGTCAAAAGTATTCTGAAGATCTAAGTATATAATATCTACTGGTGATCCCTCATCTATCCACTTAGTGATTTCTTCTAAAAAACATGACATTTGTTATACATGACCTCGCTTTTAGGAATCCATGTTGAGATGGATTTAATTTTTTATGTCTAACAAGGAAGTCCACCATATGAGCTTTAGTATTAATCTTTCTAATAATTTACATCACTGATGTTAAACTCACTGGTCTGTATTCTGACTTATTTCTCGAATCCTTTATGAATAATGGTATGATGTTTGCTTATTTCCATTCACAAGGAACCACTCCCTCTTTTAATGACAAGTTGAACACTCTTGCAAGTGGTATACTAATTAGGTCTTACGCCATTAAAAAACGTGATATCTTATATTTCCAGCACTGTCTTCTAGTGGTCCAACCTTGTCTCGTACATTTTGTTTTCTCCTGACAGATGCATATAAACTCTTGCTGTAATCTGTTTTTGTTACATGCAAATTTTTGCTCATAGCTGTTTTAGATTATCCAATTTCAGTCGTAGCTGCATTAAGTGCCTCTTTGTAATAATTTGTGTAGTCCTCATCATTTTCGGTACGCCTATAGACTCTACACATAGTTTGCTTGTGTGCTATTTTGTCCTGTTTTCCTTGTTTTTAAGGGAACAAATTGTTAAATGATACTCTCAATTTCGTATTTTAGAATGTTCCAACATTCAGTTGCTGTCTTATTCATCATATCTTTATATTTACCTTTGTATAAGTTTCTCCTGTATTTCTTTTATTTTTACTCTGATTTTAATTTGATGTCAACATGTATTTGATTATGATCGCTGCTACACAAAAGTTAATATATTTTTCCATTGTCGACTTCATGATTCAATGAAGACAAAACTATATCTAATACATTGTCTTCCCTGGTTGGTTCTAGACCTTGTTGAGTGAGGAAGCTATCCTGTTTTAAAAATTTTAATTCTTGGTCCTTATCCCCTATACTCTCTAGAGATTTCCATCGTTAAACCTCCCATTATGATACATTCTCATTTACTCACTTCCTTCATAGCAACTTGTATTTTTGCGTTATCCTCTTCATTTATGTTTGGATTTCGATAAACTAATGCAATAGTTAACGTTGAATTTCCTGTAACTTCATTGCAATCTGCTTATTACCTTTCTAATTTTATTTCATAAGCCTGAATATATTCTTTAACATTCCCTTCTTCCTATTCGATCTTTCCTAAACGTTACATATCCTGTCAATCCTAATTCAGCATCTTATAAGTCTTTGTTGTTGTACTTATTATGCGAGGGTCAGTATCTTCTATCATAACGTTTAATTCGTTTTTCATTCTTATTTACTATGCTCCTTGCACTTAACCACACGCATTTAAATCCAGGAACACATATATATATATATATATATATATATATATATATATATATATATATATATATATATATATATATATATATATATATATATATATATATATGCATTCAGGACATCTTGTTGCTGGTGATGGCTTCTTGTCCTGTTGAGGCATGTTTAAGTACCCCCCTGGGCTTCTAGTTTAAACAATGTTTGCTACCAAAAATATGTTTGATGTTACCCATACCACTGTCGACTGCTCCTAAGAGTTCATCCGCAAACACTGCTGCACCCTTGCCACTTAGATGAAGCCCATCCGTCATGAACATATCAGCCAGGACTTTCTCTGCAAGGTCTGATACATCCTTGGTCTTGATGTTAATGGTTTGTTTATGATTGAAGGCCATATATTTATGAGTATTATTTATTCCCCTTTCTCCACTGAACTTTCAGTTCTTTGTAGTAGTTCTTGAGTTTGTTGAATTTCTTCTGATGATGTCATCAGCAAAGTCAAAATCTGTGACAACCACCAGCCCAATCCATCTGCTTCTCCTTCTTTCTGTTTTGAAGCCTAACTCTCCTTCATTTCCATCAATGGCCGCCCTTATAGCAAAGTAGAGGACTATGACAAACATATATGGTGCGAGAGTGTCTCATTGTAGAACTCCAGTAAAAATATCTTCTAAAATGTTAAGTTACCACCTTTGCTTTTATCTTAATACATCCTGGCTATCGCGTTTACAAGTTGACCAGATATACGGTAGACCCTAAGTGTATTTAACATTTTGCCTCAATGAATGATATGGGAAACCTTCTTTAAATCTACGAAGGTTATTATGACTTGCATATTGCTTGCCCTCTTTCCCTCTATTAGTCTGCGGAGAGCAAGTATATGTCGCAATGTAGTTCTCCCAACTCGAAAACCATTTTCGTTGCACCTCAGGTAGCTAATAGATTCGGGTCTTAATCTGTTTAAGATCATTATATTGTAAATGTTGGCCACTGCTGACCGTAAGCTGATACCACGGCAATTCCCTCCCAAGCTGATGAGCCAAGCTTCCAGATTTAGGAATGGGCACAATGTTGATAATAGACCACTGGTCAGGTTTCATCTCCAGTTGCAATGCTTGGTTGTCGAGAATAATGTCATTAAGGTTACACCTCTTCAGTACCTCTGGTGCTATGTTGTATTCACTGCAGCGTCAAATGGACCATCCTTGATATATAGATTTTATAATATAAGGGTGATCTTTACCTTACCATCTGCAACATCTGGAAGACTTCCAAGAAGACATTTGAAGTGACTGTACCAATTATATAGACGCTCTTTTTGTGTCTTCCATTTTAGTTACCCTTTCTTTGACGTTTTCCTATGAGTGATATCATTGATGAAGCGCAAGCGCTGACCATGCTTACTATTTACATGTGCTATTTCTACTTCTATTCGGTGTCTAGATCATTTTATGTATCCTTGTCGTATGCCTCATCTAGGTTCTACTTTGCTTATTTATACCCTAGCTGGTTCACATGAACTGTGTTTTGTTGGTATGCTTCATATATTTTGCTGACTTTCTCTCTGCCCTCTTCTACTCTGGTATCAATCGAATGTCTTGCCTTTTTCGTGATCAGAATTATTATCTTACTGACTTCTTTGTTAACTTTAATAAAATCACTCATAATTGTGTGTACAGATTCATCTGTGTATTGGAGAGGTTGACATCTACTGCGCACTTCGATAGCATGTCGCTCTTGTAGGTCACTACTTAACAACCTCCAGTTATATTGCTTCTTCCCATCGTGTTTTGTTTTTCCTAAAAGTGAGCCGAATCCGTTCCGTGAAAATTATATGGTCTAATACTACACTGACAAAGGTGTTACATGCCTTCATTTTCAGTAAATTATTTCACCATTTCTTGCGGACAAGTTTGTAATCCAGTTGGTACTTGTTTCGTCCTACTAGCTTTCCCATTTTCTTATGAAGTTATGTACTTGCGTCTAATAGCCTCATTTCACATGTCAGATCTAAGTGGTACTTTCCATTTCTTTTTGTCTCTTCACAGAAAGATGATGTTGCATACTCCCATCCTATTTTGACATCGTAATCCCCCACCACCAGAAGAAGGTTGTTTGCTGGTTATGTATTCAATAGCTCTTCACAGGATGTAGTGGGCTTCAAAGGTGGCCTCATATGACAGATTGGTTGGGCAATAGGGGCATTCCATGCCAAATCAATCAAAAACGTTAAATTTACATAACCACCTTCAATTTTGAGGAAATTTGGTGTGTTAGTTTATGTTTATGAGTCAATGTTCCCAACCAAATTTTAGGTCAATGTGACCTTCCTTTCCAGAGATGGAAGTCATCAAAGTTTGACCCGACCTTGACTACCTAACGACCTTCCAGGTGTTATAACTCCCCTCCTAGATAAATGTATATCTGTGTAGACAATAAAACACAAACAAGAATGTTAAAAACATGATGTTTTTTAATCTTTGACCTGACCTAGCAAAAATCACTTAACCTCAGATTTTGTTGAAGCATACATATTTGGCAATAATCACTGAAAGTTTTATCATGCGCATTGTAACGGTTTAAGACTTATGGCATTTTAAATGAACCATCATCTCACGTGACTCTAGTCATGTGGTAAGAACAAAATAAGTCACATGATCTTTCAGTATGCAAATGGAGGCTGCCTTCCTAGAATATGGTGTGTTTTGTTCTCTGCATATTCTCTGTCCATAAGGTAATTATCTGTATCTGTTGGTGTACTTAATATTTGTATAAATAGTATGATGATCCGTAGCTAGCGGAGACGTCAAAATAACATTTTATATACCTGATTTTTATGGTAAATCACATGTATATGATACCTCGTTGGACTGCCTCCTCCAGAAGTGCAATCAGTGTCCATGTGTTGAGATCTTTCAAGAACTGTTTTTTTGACGAAATTGAAAAACCGAAAGTGGATTACAAGAGACAGATCAACATTGGAAACCATCCATCAGTCAGTTGATGAATTCATACAAAGTTTCGCTGAACATCTCCAACATATCGTCCTTCATGATTTCACTGAGAAAGTACAAACATCATACTATCAAGACCTGCGAGACAACATGCTGGGTGAATAGGAGGTACTTGTTGTGGGTGATTTTGCCAAGAACTTCACTTTTGTAATGCAAACTACACATGCCTCAATCTTAGACATTGCCGCAACGATGGATTCCTCTCATTCTACAGTGATTAGCATGTCATCTGCATAACTGTGGTATTGCATACCGCGTCGAACAGCAATATCGGCGAAGTGTTTTGTGTATGTATGGTACAGTATTGGGCCAAGCACTGACCCTTGTGGGACGCCACATTTCAAGGTGCAATCAGTTGACATGGCGCTGTCCACGTTGACTTTCTGACAGCGTTCACTGATGTATTACCACAGCCATGCAAGCGCCAAGTCTTTGATGCCGAATGAGTGTTAAAGTCGTGTCATCAAGAATTCGTGATCGATTGAATCAAATGCACTTGATAAATCAAGCATCACGAGGAGAGTCTTGCACTTTCTGCCACGGCGATGTCATTCTTCACTCACAATATAACTGTCTCTGTCGAGTGGCCCTGGCGGTATGCCGATTGAAATGTGTTGCGTAAGTTGTTCGTATCAACGTGAGTGTTGATTTTATCTTGCAACCACTTTTTTTTACGCTTGGCAAGTTCGAAATACGACGGTTGTTGCGTATGATATTCTTATCCAGCATTGATTTTTTAAAGTTTTTTGTGTTTAATGCCCGCACGCTTGAAGACAGTGGGTATGATTGATTTGGTCAGATATGTGTATATCATGATGGTGATCAGTGGCACTAGTTAAGATTAACACCGTTTGAATGGCCAAGTTGGTATTGGGTCCAGTTCACAGGACTTACACGGAGCAACTGCAACCAATCGAATGACGTCTGATTTTGTGACTTACATGGCTCGAAGCATGTTAGTGAAACACCATAAAACCAGCGTCATCACTTACTGCAGCCACCATTGTGTCCTAACGATCGTCGTCACGAGAGCCTATGCTCTGCCGGGTGTCATTTACTTTTTCAATGAAGTAGTTGTCAAAACGTTGTGCCATATTTCCCGGATATACATATGATGGCAATTTTGTGATGCCATTGTTTCCCATGGGGTTCTTTGTGATGTTGAAGAGTTGTTTTTGGTAGATCCCGCAATTGGCTATCTTGAACGCAGGGAACCATATGCCTGTCGATGTACTTCTAGACCAGTTTGCAGCCAAGTCCACTCAGCTCAACGTCGATCGTGTTTCTCGCACCACATGCACACACATACACACACACACACACACACACACAGCCAATCTACTAATATGCACTTGCTTTGCAGATACTATTATCATCAGCTATGCACAAGAAGATGAAAATACAGTATCTAAGATCGAAGGCGAACTCGAAGAAAATATGCCTGTGTTAACTCGTATATACAAATACAAGGTGGATGAAACAGGAGGAGGTATGTAATTTATTATCAAAATATTATCGTCGATTTTCAACTGATTTTCAACTGATCTCGATCGAGGCATAAATTTATAATGCATGACCTGGCATCGATTTGTCGTTTCATATGCGGATGACGAATTCGTATTTTCATGCACCAGTAACGCCTTTGGCATTTCGCATGTTGGTTTCGCGTCGTTTAGATTGGAGGCATGCCATTTCACCCCAGTGTCATATTAGTACTGCATACTAAATTGCATTTAAGACTGTTTATCTGATTCTTATGCGACCCGTATTTGTGAATTTCGATTGCAATTTCAAACCGCATAAGGCTAAGCAAAGCCAAAATCAGCGATTGATGTCGGCGGCAGCGCCAAACAAACAACTTGTTGACAGTCTTTCATTGTCGTTGACATTGTTCACCTGTTTCTTGAGAATTGTCAAAGCAATTCTAAGTAGATTTAAGCAGGCCTATTTAGCATTTACCCCAGCGGTAGACAATCGGGGTCCACGACCAACAGCCTTATATCCGAATTCGCGATATAACATTGTTTTTCCTACTACACACCGTGCTGTTTGTCTGTCGCCACTTTAGAAATAAAATATTTCGAGAAAAAAAATACGAAAATAATGATTACTGTCCGCCTTAGCAGGGACAGAAAACCAAAATATCCTGTCCGCTGTCCACGTTTACCAGGTGTCCCCTCATCAGAGGGACATTAACATGGTAAAACAGTCCGTACATTGAGAAAGTGTCCCGCCATAGTAGGTGTCCGCTCATCGGAGGGTTCGTTGAAGGCAGGTACTACTGTATTTATATATATATACATATCATACATGTGTGTATATATATATATATATATATATATATATATACACGCAAACATTAATGTTATTAAATATTATTTACAATAGACTGTTTCGGACGTGTATTTAACATTATCACCTTCGTAGATGATGTCTGGATTGTCTGCTAGGCCTGGCCACTTGTACGTTTTCTTCATTGTTGTGTCAGAGTCGAAGGCATTTTCAGACATATACAGTAGTACCTGCCTTCAACGGACCCTCCGATGAGCGGACACCTGCTATGTCGGGACACTTTCTCAATGTACGGACTGTTTTACCATGTTAATGTCCCTCTGATGAAGGGAGACCTGGTGAACGCGGACAGCGGACAGAATATTTTGGTTTTCTGTCCCTGCTAAGGCGGACAGTAATAATTATTTTCGTATTTTTTTTCTTGAAATATTTTATTTCCAAAATGGTGACGGACAAACAGCACGGTGTGTAGTGGGAAAAACAATGTTATATCGCGAATTCGGATATAAGGCTGTTGGTCAAGGACCCCGATTTTCTGCCGCCGGGGGAAATGCCAAATGGGCTTGCTTAAACCTACTTAGAATTGCTTTGACAATTCTCAAGAAACAGGTGACAATGACAATGAATGTCTGTCAACAAGTTGTTTGTTTGGCGCTGCTGCCGACATCAATCGCTGATGATGGCTTCCCTTAGGCGGTTTGAAATTGCAATCGAGATTCACAAATACGCCTCGCATAAGAATCAGATAAACAGTCTTAAATGCAATTTAGCATGCAGTACTAACATGACATGCCAAATGTGCTACCGGTGCGTGAAAATACGAATTCGTCATCCGATATGAAACGACGAATCGATGCTAAGTTGTGCATCATAAATTGATGCTTTGATCGAGATCAGTTGAAAATCGAGGTGAAACGATTGCGAATTCTGCCTATTGTCGTTTTCTATGTTTAATCAGCTTACATACTGCATGTGTCAATGCATATACGTTTTCAGCTGCTCAAATCCAGGTTATTATTTTCGATTCATAGGCCTATTAGGCATCGTCATCATAGTTCCATAACAGTATACGTACATGTATTTTATTCAGTTAATGATTAAACAGGGTGTGACATTTAAACATAATACACGTTGATGGTAGATGACTCGTTTAATAAGCTCTATAAACCGCATATTGCAGTATAAGACAGTGCTGCAAGCACACTGTGGCTTCGACAGCGTTCTTGGACTTGGTGCAGCGGGCGATGAGGGGACACCTGCTATGTAGGGACACTTTTGCTTGGGTACAAAAGTGTCCATTGAAGGCAGGTACTACTGTACCTATCAACCTATATGGCAGGATGTCACTTTCAGTCCAGTTGTATTCCAGATCTCCATTATTGTTGACATACCACCTATATCCAGCTGGTGTATGGATGGCTAGGTATGGAAGATGTTCGTTCTTCCATGCGTTAATTTGGTTGTTGATCCTCAGAATGTGCATCTTCAGTGACGATCAGCTTAGTAGAAACACAATTGATTCCACCATAGTTGGAGTGTGGTGGCCCAAATTTGCACTGGAATTTCTGCCTGGCGTAATTAGTTAACATATCTGGACGATGGTTTATCATACAGAAAACACATTTCTCCAGCTCGGTCCGACTACCTTCAGGAATGTCGACTATCATTTCCTGAACATGTCCACAAACACAGCGAATGAAGGACGCTGGTTGAATCAAACCCAAAAAATGCATGCAGTTTACGCATTGCTGAACACAATTATTCACTACGTTTACTGATGAGGCATTTCCTGTCAGTATGTTGTCTTTTGTTTGTAACACTGGTGTCAAAGTACATGTTCTGCTATATATTCGGTTACCATAGTACAGTCTCTGAACAACATGAACCTATCGGTGGCATACGATCGAACAATGAGGTTAGCCGTACATAAAACATGGAAACAATGCAACATGATTCCAGAAACGAGGAGAGTGCTGCAAGGAGAGAGCTTTCTACTGTGTTGCCATCATTTGATGTCGAGGAGGTAGAGCTACCCACACAGACAAAGTAGATCTGACGACGTCTTGTCATCATTCTTTGAGAGGAAATACTGCCTTTCTTTTGGCAAAGTTGTAATTGGACTTTGTACCAGGTGTTCATATAAAAATGATCATTGTCTCTTCTCAGCTGACTTAGTTGAATTGTTCTTGCAGGTATCGGTGGCAATGTCCAACCTTTTCTCCTTAGGCAGAACACTGAATACTTTCTCAGATAACTCTCCAAATGTCTGAGGCAGAACAGTGAATGAACGCAGTAGGGCGTTCACACCAGCTATGCAATATGGAATACATCTATCAGTGTCTGCAGTTCACATAATATACAAAGACATGAGATAGACACCTTGTAAAAGGACCAAATTAGTTATTTACATAAATAGGGCGTCTCCTATGGCAGCGACGTGTTAGTCTGTTAAAGCGCCCGCGTGCGAGTGTGCGTGTGTGTATGTATGAGGGTATGTAAAAAACTACTTTTTTGAAATGTTAATTTGTTCAACCTTCATTTGGTGTATTGTTGTGGCCTCATCCAAAACGAAGAAGTGTGTATAACTGTTAATTGTTACAAAGAACACTGAATAAAAGTCAAACAAACAATGTTAATGGCCAGAATACGTCGCGTACGTCAAGCCTGAAACAACATGTCGAGTGATTTCTGTAACATAGTTCGGGCATGATGTTGTGGTAACATCAGTCCTGCAAAGTTACCTATTAACTTAAATCGCCGACAATGACAAACCTGTCATGGACCATGCAGAAACACTTCATAAAATCGGAGAATTCGTCCATGAACATCGATTCGTTCAAACCATTGCGGGCAGAAGGAGTACTACTGTAGATGACACATCCGGAAGCAGGGTGATCTATGCTTCAGCTGAACACACACACTTTCACATGATTTGTATGTCTTTGTGGGAAGACGCTTCATTTCAAATGATTCAAGGTAGATGACACAAACAACAAGATGGAAGTCATCCATTTGACAGTCTGTCGCCGGCTTCTGAGGTCAGAAACATCATCATAGCATCTGCTCATCGATTATGTGCTCTCAATCCTCTAACATGGTTACTAAAGAACTGTGTAAACGCACCTGTCCCTGTCATTACCAGGACTGTGAACATCTCGTTATCGAGTAGGTGATGTCCTCGCGTGTATCATGCTATATAACTGAGTTGTTTGAAGTGAAACCGTCACCATACAGAAAGGGCTATAATACAGAGACAACACTGCTGAGAATCGTATCTGCGGATAATCGTTGTGTCTCTTATGTGAGGCGTTTGACACGATTGATCACCAAGTGCTCGTATCACGTTTATCAAGCAGGATCGGTCCGTACCTCACAAACAGGAAACAATCTGTCAAGATTGGAGAAGCCATCTCGAATGTGTCCAAGCTAGCATATGGCGTCCATCAAGGGTCATTCTTGGGGCCGTCACTATTTACTGTCTATACGGCCAGTGAACATAGGTGGAAAATCCGACAAAATGGACTAGGCTTCCACATGTACGCTGACGACAATTATGCTAAACACACCATAAAACATTCATCTTAATGCAGTATGAAGAGAACACGTTTTTTTAATAAAACTTTAATGAATGTTTGTATATTAAGACTACGAACTTTGTGTTGCATTTTGTCATTACAAGATATATTTATATGTTGTCACCATATTTTGTTTTCGCCATATTTAGTGGAGAAGATACGTGAGAAAGTGGCAGAGCTACAGAAGAAGGATTGCAAGTTTGTGCTGTTACTTGCTGCGTCTCGTACATACAGGGCGAACACAGAGTGCATGAAAAGTAAGTTGTGAGATTCACGAATCCCTGTGCTGAATATATAGCGTGAATTGAATCTAGCTACAATCGCCCTGGGAACGGGTATTTTGCTAGTCTAACTATAATCGAGCTAGCATATGTATGTTTGTATGTGGTTATGTTCACGTTTTCCTCCTAGACAGCTTGCACCTTGGGCGCCAAACTTTCAGGGATTAATCTACGACCCCACGAATGAAACATAACGCCTTTTTTCGGAAATGCCCCGTATATCAAGGGTTCTTAGTGGTTTTTATGGTAAATCAATTGTTCGCTACGTAAAACGTTAACGCGCATGGTGGATACTTTGGTATGTAAACCGTTTGAAAGTACGAACAGCCATCTTGCACATAACATTTAACTATGTGGGCGGTTTATATTAATTATAGTAGAAAATACGCCCCACAGTTGTACATAATTAATACCAAGGAAATACTTTGTTTGTAATGTTACGAGTGAAATCTAAGTTCAAAAATACATAAACTGTTCGATGTCGCCTGTGTGTATTTAATGCTCTCTGGCACATACCATCGACTAGGTTGCTTGGCAACAGCAGCATGAATTAGACACTGACACGAGGTAGGAAGACATTGTTTTGTAGCGATATTCATAAAAGCAATCACCTATTTGGTATACATTGCTATCATGGCTGTTACGTATGAACTACCAAGTTATCCCGTCATGGGGACGGTCGTTTTTGCTAGTTAATACAATTGTGGTAACACTTTTATCAACTTGAATTTATTTAAACATGTTTGTTGTTTAATTCAATCCCACCTTTTAAGTGGACAATATATTTCGTAGTTAAAACAAGTCAAGTGGAATAGATTAACAAAAAAAATTGTAAACTTGACAGACAGGTACCCAACAACAATAGGCAATAAGCAATATACATGTAAGCGTTGTTGACCAATGGTATAATACATCTGATTTTAATACTGCTGTCACTCGACCAGCAAATTAACAAATCCAATATTATAAAAAAATGTTTTTTCGAGAGATACATTTGTTTATCTTACAAGATGAAAAAATAAGTTTAAACACATGTAGTTAATGTGTATGGATATACCATTGGAGTATATATACATACATATATATATATACATACATGCATATATATATCATGCAAATAAAAGCATTAGACATGGAATCGCTCGTGTATTCAGTAATACCCGTAATTCAATCACGGACAAAATCCAAACCCACTCTCCAAATTTCAAAATACAGCACACACCGAATTAGGCACTGTTATACATAAGCACATTCAAACAAAACTAAATTAAACTTACACTTAAAATTTATTTTATAAAAAAATCTTGATCTGTTACAACTTGACTAGCGTTATATATATATATATATATATATATATTATATATATATATATATATATATATCTACATTTAGTTTTGTAAAGTGGAAATGGGAAAGAGTTTGCGCTAAATCAACTGATGCCACAATGAATACTATTTATCATGCCGCACTGTTTCTTAATAAATTTGCCAAAGGTATGCCAAAGATGGAAAGGTCCACGACAAATTAACTGGGATGTTTGACAGATGGGATCATCATACCGTTGGTACTGCTGTCACTTGACAAGCAAATTAACAAATCCAATATTATAATGAGGTTGTGTATTGCATTATATAACATAATTAATACACTATGCACTATCTTGATTAGATTAAATATATAAACTTTCTCCTTGCATTTGCAAATACAACGTGTCAGTCACAAGTGACCAGCAATGTCACTGTTTGTCTAAGAAATTTTTTTTCATAAGTTCAGGACAGGA
This sequence comes from Lamellibrachia columna, assembly GCA_963662155.1. Taxonomy (NCBI): domain Eukaryota; kingdom Metazoa; phylum Annelida; class Polychaeta; order Sabellida; family Siboglinidae; genus Lamellibrachia; species Lamellibrachia columna. The sequence continues at coordinate 45,338,954 of OY759263.1, read as the reverse complement.
CATTTATGTATTTTAGCAGCTGAAGGAGGATGTTGGTGTGAAAGAGAGTTTCAGGATGAAGCCGGTGAGGAGTCGGTTAAACTGGGCTCGGCATGTGAAACGAATGGAAGGGGGACTGGTGACGAAGGGAGCGGATGCACTCAGAGTGTCGTGTAAACAGAGAAGAAGAAGACCGGGATTGAGATGGGAGGGAATGGAGAACGAGAGCAGTGGTGGGGGGAGTTGCAGCGGGTGGTGGAGACGGCAGAAAACAGGAACAGTGATGGAAGATGAAGGAAAACATACCAGCCGCACCCCGGAGTCCAGGGAAAAAGAGGAGAGCAACAATATCACTGTCATTTTCATGTGTTGTCCAAATATAATATTTGTTTTTATTCATAACATAATATCTAATGAAACAATAAATGGCTCTTGAACTCATGACCTGGAAACAAGTAACCTATGTTCCACTTATAATATATTGAAATAGTTGATTAGTATACAGTAACATTTAATATGTGTAATTGGGTTGTCAATCCTAACTTGTTTCGCTTTTTTTGTTCTCCATTCTTCACACCCCATTTGTGGTGGAACCATAAAAGGATCAGTTCACAAAATATATGTATCATATTATAAACGTTGATGTTCACTGTTACTAGGCTGTTGTTTGGACCCACATTCATAAACTAAAGTGTATATTAGATTAGAGGTTCCCAAACTGTGGTCCACGGCCCTCATGGTCCACGGGATGGTTTGTGATGGTCCCAAGGGAAAATGCAATGTGCATTTGTACTTTTGATTGAACCCCATTTCTCATTCTTAAATATTTAACACTGTAGAACTTGCTGGAATATTGTGCAAAATATACTTGGGTGCCATCATTATAATTTTAATATATTTTGATTTAATAAAAATGCACATGTTCAATTGTATCGATTTTTTTTGGCAATACAGTAGGCCTCAGTGACTTTAGCAGCCACATTGGTGGGCCTCAAATCAATGAAAACAGTTTGGGAACCCCTGTATTAGATAACTCTTAAAATGGCATTATTATCAGTTTAACTGCTAACAATTTTTATTATATATTCAGATTTAAGCCACATTTGTTGAAGACGTTACATATCACATTGGTTGAACATGTTACACATCAACTGTTAGCCAATAGTTTTTTCTCTACGGGCCTCTTATCTACATATGAATATGTAGATAAATTTGCAATAAAGTGTTTTGAATTGAATCGTCAATTTCCTCGAAAACACTTATTCCATGTTTAGACATTTAGTTCTGTAAAGTGGAAATGGTGAAATAATTTGTGCTAATTCAACTTATGCATCATTAATACAACATCAGTAATGTTTGCAGCAATTGTTTTTTGCAAGCGATTTGCTTAGCAATAATTAGTTAAATGCTAAATATGCATGTTGAAGTTAAAAAGTAAGTGTTGCATGTGTTATATTATTGTTATAATATTAATCTTGAGTTATGGTACCGACCACTAGCAAATCTACAATAATTGTTTTGTATTTTCTTCTATGATTTCAGTTGCACAGTATGCTGTGGATGATCTGAATTGTAACACCATTAGACTGAAGCTTTTGTCGGATGAAAAGACTTCATACCCGCTGGATTTATTCACAGGAATTGTGTGTAAAGATGATGGTAACATCAACGATTTGCGTGATCTTCTCTCTACCATGTTTTGCACTCAGGTATTACAACGAAATAACACCGTAATAACACTGGTTCGATATATCAGTTAATACATCCAATATTGTATTATTATCTTGTTCTTCTAGTGTTATCACTATAGTGCTAAGTGAGAGATATGCTGACATTTCTGGGAGATTTACAGTATGGGAAAGGAGGTGGGATGTATACGGTGATTTCCGGCACACTCCCGGACAACCAGGGAGGGATGGGATGTCTGTATGTCTGCTATCATGACTATCACTTCGGCGCTATTACATAATTCTACAGATAGCTTAGGAAACGACTTTGGTAATATGAGTTACAGTGACAGAGACAGTCATTGATACCTCTCTATTGTGTTCACCATGTTATGCACATACACCTTGTGTCGTCACTCAATATATTCCTTGCACAGCTTGTCATCGATGTTTCACTGTTAGTCGTGCTTTTAACATAGTTTTAGCATAACAGGAGATGAAAAATAAATCATTTTGTGAAGAAAAATCAAAAATTTCTCAATCAACTTCCGCGCATTGATGTTTATTGTTTTGTAATACATGAACCACCAGAAAATATATGGAAATAAATAAAATATACATACAACATTACGGCAATATTACAAGATTAGAAACCTTTGCTAAAGTATTGGATAAAAGCAACTCCATTCGTTAAATTACTCTGAGTCCAGCTTATGTGCAACATTCTATTCACACACCACATTTCGAACGCTTCCAGTCTCTTCTGACTTTTTTGTAATTGAGTATTACCGCACCATACATCAGCGTGGACCACATAACTATATTATATATGTCATATATGATCCATGATTATTTTTAGGAGTTATTTCATGATAATGTCCTAATCTGTTCCAGGAAGCTAGCCAAATAGGAGTTATCAGTAATTTAATTAATTAACTTCCAATATGTAATGCATAATCATAATGAAACATTTTGTACATTGGGTTTTGTAGGATGACATTTCCAGATTCATCATTACACACATCACACATAAAGATGAACAACAGAAGTCCAAGTAAGTAAAATACACATGAAATACTAAAATCATCACAGGTGTAAGACGGCAAGAGTTCTTCGTCCATGTTTACATGACCCGTTTACCTTTGCTCGTGTGATGCGAAATATATTCAGTAGTAGTAGATCTGTCATGGTTCGTTCATATGTTTTGCATACAAGTTCTAGGGAACCTCGTGCGGCTAATGCTAAGTCCGCCCCTCATATTATAAATACAATGCCATGAATGCATGATGCAACAGCACCAGCAGTCACTATTCATACATTATATCATTTCGTAGCAGACATATGGAGGCCCTCTTGATCAACTTTTTCTATTCTGTTCTATCGAACACTGCCTTGTGTAGTTCCATCAGCCCCAACTGCGTCATCTGCTTCACCATACCTACCTCGCTCTCTTTTGCCACCAATGCTTCCAGTGAACGTGTCAACCCAACCTTAACATCAATCTATTCATTCTTAGCGATGTAAACGGGATCTGTAGAATTCGCATTCAGATATCTCGAAATCATTAAATTTCTGCCTGTCCTGTTTCGTCGCTGTTCACGTCTCACGGTCGTACATCAAAACTGGGAATACCACAACCTTAACCATGTTTTTCTTCCATGCTGGTGAAACGTCTCTTTCTAGATCCTCCTCTCAATGGGCCAACCATCTTGCTCTCTTTCTTCATGCTTTCTATTAGCTTCAGCCAATTAACTTTATTATCTGCAATGAGAGTGGTATCGCCAGCATACCTCAAATAATTGACTGTACACCCTTCTTCTTCCATTCTTGCTCTTCTTGTGCCCGTATTAAATCGGTATTGGGATAGTTATAATCCCAGTCGTACTCATTTCCCTACTCCAATACACTTTTATTAACCACATTATGTTTTTACTGTGGTTTCTTGGTTCACGAATAGTCCATGCGTCAAGCCCATTAGAAAGAATGTGGTTTAACAACTCTAGAGACACGGAGGTTAAGAGGAGATCAGATTGAAGTTTTGAAGATGTTGAATGGGTATGAAAATATTGATAGAAATATGTTTTTTTCACTCAAGAAAGATTGCAGAACTAGAGGACATGAGGTAAAATTAGTAAAGGGTCAGTGTAGATTGGATATCAGGAAGTACTCGTTTTCACAGAGGACAATATATGAATGGAACAAATTGTCTATGGACTGTATAACTGGCAGCAGCGCGAATATGTCTAAAACAAGGCTGACACATATCTCAGAAGGGCGGGTTGCACATAGATGAATATTGTTGGACTCTCGATAAGCCAATAGCTTCCTTGTCCACTTTGGCTTAGATTGCAAATCTTGTTAAATTAGATGTTCCGGAACACCTATTTGTCACCGTAGCACCTTCCAACCTTCTGAAGCACAGTTCGGTTCACAACATCACATACTTTGCTATAATCGATAAAATGCAACCTCATGATTGTTTGATCTTCGCAATATGTTTCCATGAACTATCTAGAATTTGCTATGTGGTCTTTTTTTCTGAAACCTGGTACGGTAGCTGTTCTCCTGATAGCCGATGCTCTATGTACGGCTCATGTCAGTACAACCTTGTGATTCATGTGACGCATACCTTTTGGCGTATTGCTATAAGTACCCTAACTGATTTTTTCCTGATGTCTTAAGAAGTTCGATGGAGATATCATCCATTACAGGGGCTGTTCCATTTGCCAGTTTCCATAGTGACCACCGTTCTTCTCTTTCCAAGGCCATAGGCTCCTCAAACGTTTGAAAACGTTATTCATATCTCATGTTATCATCTCTTCTGTAATATGTTACTCTATATTCTCTCTATCTTTCTTTTACATCATCGTCTTCTGTCAGATACTTTCCACTATTTATTTTAAGTGTGCCTATTGTTGCAGTGGTTTGTCCAGTTATTGTTTTGATTTTCTTGTGAGCATTTTTTTCTCTCCCGACCTATCATCCATATATCCATAATTTGACTTTAACATTTCTCCTTTTTTCTCTTTACAGTGATTGCTTCTTCTGAAAAAAATAAATGTATTTATTTAGGTTTTGGGGTATGTCATGCATCTTCGTTTTTAACAATGTCTTTCGTCTGACTTTACTTCACGTGGGTTATATCATCATCATCTCATGGTAGTTGAGCTATATATTGCTTTGTGGTGGCTTGCATGTCATATTTTGCTGTTTTTGTCGTCTTTTAAACTTAACTTATGTCAGCTTCACACGAATGTCTTACACCAGCAGTTCGTGATCCCTCCCACACTGAGAGCCCAGAAGTGTATTCGCATATAGTACAACTGATGTAATATTATATTTGATTACAATGTTTGTCGCCTGATGTTTCCAATGTGAACAACATCCGTTTCGGTTGTTGAAACCATGTGTTTGCTCCCAGGCTGAAGTGAGCTTTCGCTAGCATAGTTCTCATCACCTTCCCCCACTTTATCATCCACTGTCCCCCACCGGAACCACTGGCACAACCCACCTCTTCCCTTCCCACCAATGCCAAAACGAGCTGACTCGAGCTGACTGTTCCATCTCCACCTCTAGTTCCTTTATCTTCGCACGTCCCCTACACTCAAAACTGAAACTATCTGCCTGAACCTCAGCCCAGGACTTCTAACATCCGGACTAAACTACGCTAAACTAAACATTTTTTTTTTTTAAAAACACATTATTATTAAATAACTTAAATTTAATTTAATTTTGACAATAACATACTTGCTAACCGTGTTCTATCTACTAAGCTCGCATGAGCCAAAAAACTGCCACCTAACGAATACACAGAACACTTTGTAACCAAAACAATAGGACTCGGTGTATACCAACTTACGCTAAAATCCTGCTGCTAGTTCCTTTTACCAAAAACGTTTACTACGACTGTATCAGATATTACCTTATATATGTAATTGATGTAAATTTATCACTTTATCTCCCATATATTCATCAACTGTAATTTATCATTCGTTGAATTTGAGTCCGGGAATCCGAATTCCTGCCTCTTGACTAAATGTTAACAAAAACGGTTTCTTCGTATAATGTCTATAAAAGATTTTGCATAATATATGTGTAATAGTAATCCTGGCTGACAATTCACTGTGCTACCTTAATTCTCGAACTGTAAACAAACCCTATTTTCACTTGCTAACTTCCCTGCTAGAGTGCAGGACTAACTTACGCTAAGATACTGCCTCTGACTAAATGTTATCAGAAACTGTTTCCTAATAGATGTCTATAGTAAGTTTATGTATAATATATATATATATATATATATATATATATATATATATATATATATATATATATATATATGTAATAGTAATACTTATTGTGATGAATATTCCACGCTTTTATTGACAATTCACTGCACCGAATTCAAAACCATGTTGCACCAAGATTCTCCTGCCAGGATCAATGTATTGTTTTAATTGGCAGAGGAGATTAGGCACTGTCATAGTCGTTTCCCTGAAACTAGCCAGCGGCGATAGCTGAAATCAGAAGTATGCTTGTCACATGTTAGTGTGACAAGCATAACCATCCGATGGTATACTACCAACAGCACTAGAACCTGTGCTGAATTGTCACAAAAGAACACACACTAACGATTTCATTAAAACGAAAACAACAAAATGTTATTAGAACATCCGTTGCATGTAAAATATCATGTTCATTTAACAAATGTAATGCATCTGTTTCAACCTTTTACCATTCCAGGCCAGCCACTTGTTTCGGAGATATTTCGTTCACAGACCAACCAGGAAACTTCCAAAAGGTAAGCAGCTGATCAATTATGGCTTAGTAAACATGAACAACTGATTCGTCGCACACTTACAAGCGTCCATATATGGGAGGATAGGCAAGAGCATAATATATATATATATATATATATATATATATATATATATATATATTATTCATTATTAATGTGTAAAAAAAAATGTCAAATGAATATTGTAAATATAATAATAATAAAATTAATAGGAATATCATACGTAGTAATTGAATGTGAATATATTAAATAATATTTGAATACAAAAACTTTTTAACGCCTAAGCCAAATAATGTTTGCAATGGATGACAAATTACTATTAACTAACTACATTTAGTTTGCTACTAGCACATTGTGTAAAAAAAATTCCTGAGATGTCTTGTCATTTACAGAACCATGAGTCGTACGTTTACCTGTGTGTGAACAAATCTAGTTCCCATTAGTATTAATTAGACCCTCACTGGACCCGTGACCACAACTGCTGTTTTCTTAGTGGGTCGATTAGCAAATGCCAATATACAGGCTCAATAACTCCTTTGAAAACTAACCACATCACTCGCTGGAACCAGGCTATGGTTGCAGGCTCTCTGCGTTATATTCCGGCCACTAACAAGTCTTTTGGTCTCTGTTGCATAACCCCATGAAGCCCAAGACACGATATCTATGCAGGGCGCTGTGGACAACTGAAAACCTGTTGTCCTGATAGTGCTGTAGGTCTACATATTGATCAGTTGTAATAACAACTGAAAAAAACCTAAATTATAGGTTGTCTTCAAAATGCAGCAATAATTTATGTTGAAGAGATTATAGCGGGTGGGAATTCATTCAAATATGTGATCTTTCATGTTATGTGATTTTTGAAAGTTGTTATAATAAAAAAATTGACTTTACATTTGACATGATATATTAAAAATGAGTAAATCCTGATTTTTCCCCACTGCAGTAGTGGACACGTCCTTGTCTCGTAATACCTGCCTTTTTAGTTTTGTTTTCTACTCCACTCCATGAACACTTTAGGTAGAGATCCATCTTTCTCCACCAGTTTTACATATGTTTTGTCCATTGTCTTACCTTCAGTCGGGTCAAAGCTCCTGCCTTTCATATGTGCACGGCTGGAAAAACATATTGGCTTAGCTCATGGCTGATGCTGCCCACTGATCTTTCTGGTCAAAGTTGTTGTTTGAAGCTTTGTGAAACGTTTCCTGATTCATTGCTGCTACCTGACGATGGGTGATCACATCACAATCACCAAACTAGACTATTTCACCTCGCTATTTTTGTCATCCTGTTGCTAGTTTGGGCAACATGATGCCCATAACCTTTGTAACTCTTGGTTTGTAACGATCAAAGGCTACATAGATGGAGTTGTGTATTTCATTCTAGAGAAATGCTTTGAATTTTTCAGGTGAGATTGAATGCAGGCTAGTCGGTTCCGACAGTGATTCCTTTCCTTATTGTCACCTATGATTACGCTGCATCACATTCACTGACTACGTCTCTGCAAGCCATACTACCCATTGAGCGTTCTCTTGCACGCTCACCATTCTTCATATATATATATATATATATATATATATATATATATATATATATATGTATACATATAATATATACATATATGTATGTATGTTATATACATTAAACTAAGTATGTTTTATGTTTCAGTACATCAGAATTGACCTCAAGACACCGATCGAGAATGTTGTGACCTTATTGAAAATGTATCGTGACCTGCCTGCTCCGAAACAAGGCACCGCGTTCAAGAAGAGCATACGCAAAGTACTGCCTGGCACAGGTTAGACTAATTGACGAAACCCAGCTTAACATTGTAAAACTCATTATTAGCCAATAGTTGATCGTCACACCACGTTACACTGACATATTTTTCTGGTGAACTATTGCTTAGACATTTCTTCTCTTGATTATCTTATTGAATAGCATTCCACTCTCGTTTTAGCCCTACCTTGTTGATCATCATATTCACTCCTGTTGGAACTTCAGCTATCTCGTTGACGTTGATTAACCCAATGTTCATACTTCAAAATGATGAAGATACCCCTAAATATTTTTCAGCTGAATGAGTGCTTTTTTTTCTGCTATTGGCACCAAATGGGACAGTAACACGTGAACATTTAAATTGGGGGACCACCGTAATATATATATATATATATATATATATATATATATATCCCATTTGGTGCCAATAGCAGAAAAATCACTCATTCAGCTGAGAAAATATATGTATAATATATGCATATATATATATATATATATATATATATATATATATATATATATATATATATATATATTATGGTGGTCCCCCATGCATACATATATTGCAAATACTATGCCTTATATGTAAATAATTGGGTAAAGAAAGATGTGTATGGGCAGATTCATGGATCTTCAAGGAAGCCACCAACCACAACAGACTGGATACACTCGCGGAAGTCTCTCGTAAGGAAGGTGTATCTGTTGGAGTCGGCAGCTGGTCATCGGTCTACAAAAGGAACAGTTTGGTACCAGGAGGTAACGAACAAGTACCAGTAAGTGTATTTTTTTTTATATAAGTACGCATTATTGTTGTTACGGTGTATTATTTGCTGAAACAATAGTTCGTTAAATATTTGTGTTCTTCTCAGTGTCTTGGATACATATTTGTTCTGACTCTCATTTAAAGGAAACAACATAAGAACATATATAACAAGAAGGCCGACTTGCGTCAAAACGTGTAACAGACGCAATCACAGCGTCATGCAGCGTCGAATGTCTTATTGTCCATTGTGTACGTCACATAAAATTTTCTGGTTTTGGCCGCGAGGTGATTTCACAAAGCGGTATTATGGCATCACAGTATAAATAGTCGACACCAGATGGCGAAATTTGAAAGGAAACAGCCTTATTGTTATTTATGTTCTGTGTTTAAAGTATTTAATTACATGTCATACACCCGTCAACAAGTGCACACGATTCACTATTATATTAGTGCTATATCATGCACCAGAGGCAGCACGGGTTATTTTGGATAGCCTCTATTAGATACAACGTGTTTGGGATAAACACATTTTCCAATCAGTACTTCCTTGTTTAAATAAACAATGAACGAAAGTGTTACCCACTCGCTTAAGATCGCCATGACTTTCGACTGTTGATAATAAACATCAAGCAAAAGTATAACCTAATCGCTTAAAGGGGGGGTGAAGCACTCGAACAACCATAGCCCAAACATAATAACATACCAATTACAGTATATATCACCCTTATATGATGGGCGCAACGCCACGGTAATTTTGTAATATCCTTTTAAACTTTGCCATTATCTTCGCTGGGCGGCGCCATATTGCTCTGCGGGGGGCTCAGCGGCAGAGTGGTTTAAGTACGAGCTCCTGGCACGGCGTTCACACAGTAAAAACCTCTCGGAAAAACGGCCGAAACGCATGGAAAATCGAATAAAAAGAAAACTGGTGTGCACTGGATGGCTCCTGGATATATCAACTAGTACTACAAATGCAAAGAAAAAACTTTTGATTGCCTTCCGAGGAAGAATTTGCAGCGGAAAAGGTGGTTGCAAATGCGGAAATTGCCGTGTCCACCAGCCACAGGCACTGCGAGTGACCACTTTTCCGATGCAAATTACAAGACAAAAGACTATGTGATGAGCATGGACAGACGGTGAGCATCAAGATGTCATTCTTGGTCAAAGACACCGTTCCATCTTAGATTTTTTTTTCCGCATATGACCATGCATCTACAGACTATTCTGCGACAAGGAAACGTCAGATATCAAAGAGCAGAGCGATGCGCAGGAAGCGACGAGCCGAAACCAGGTTAGTAAATTGGATTACCGTTACCATTGTGACTTATCACTACGATTACAATATAGTTCCACCCCAATAACGTCAGCATATATATAACCCACAGTAAATCGAAATGTATGAATACAATAAAGTGTGAGTAAGTGTTAATAGTTTGATATAATTACGAGTGTTTTCCTATCCGCCGATTTATTTTCGACGTGATCAGACGTACCGTCAATACGTGGCCGTACTCAAAACAATAACAATAACTCAATAAGTGCTACAGGATATACTGCAGCCTTATAACATGGGCCATGGCGTATGTACTAGGCAAAATTATTCAAGAAAATAATTTGATATTATTTATTGACAGTCATAATAAGTCTCATACTCCAGTGTTCTAAATGCCTAGAGACCAAGCGGCAAGCGTAAGGCTAAGCCTAAGGGGGTAGATGCATGGGAGAAACACGACCAAAAGACAGTATAGACTATAGAGCAACAGAAGCCTGCTGTTGCTGTTTACATTTCGAATTCTTTATGGAAATATTTAAATATACAAATACTTTCATTGTGATTAAGTGCAAATGCAGTTACACAAACTTTTTAAAAGTATTTAAATATTTAATAAAATGTATTTCACCCATGCAATGTCTAGCTGGAGAGGAAACTAACTAAGGCATCGTCATCTACCCAGTTGAACACTGTCAGATTACATGTCTGCTTTCTATAATGACACTTTACAATTTCTGTCTGAATTCTTGTGACTTGACAATAAGGCAAAATTATATAAAATTAATTTTCTTTATTGATCAGATTAAACCCCACATGTAATAACCGGAAGTTCATAGTGATGTATAAATTACATTTTATTCTAAGTCGACTGATAACACTGTAATGAATATCCTGGGGGGAGGGGGCAACTGTCGGCAACCCACAATAGTATTAGTACAAGCTATACATATGAAGGAAGTATATCAGGCATGGGGTCAATTCTGTTTTGTCCATTCCAAAAAATCAGTTCTAATTCCGCCTTGCAAAAAATCAATTCCAACTGTTAAAATCCTAGGCTAAAGAAAAATTCAAATCCAATTCGTTTTAACACAGTTTTATTTGTCACGTGTGCACAATCATATTTAATTAGATATGATTAAAAAATTATTGTTCGTTAAATGCACACACACACACACACACACACACACACACACACACACACACACACACACACACACACACACACACACACACACACACACACACACACACACACACACACACACACACACACACACACACACACACACACACACACACACACACACACACACACACACACACACACACACACACACACACACACACACACACACACACACACACACACACACACACACACACACACACACACACACACACACACACACACACACACACACACACACACACACACACACACACACACACACACACACACACACACACACACACACACACACACACACACACACACACACACACACACACACACACACACACACACACACACACACACACACACACACACACACACACACACACACCAGGTTTGCCATATAAAAAACTTTAAAATCGCATCCAGCCATTTCATATGTACTTTCTGCTGCGACATCTCTCCTGGATTTTTGCTAACAAAACCAGACATTTTGGACAGCCCTGGACAGTTGGGTCATTAATCTGAGTTTTGAACAGTTTCCCCTGTTTATATCGGGTCCAGGTCATTTGCCCCCCTTCCAGACATTTGCCCCTTTGTCACTTGCTCCCCAGACATTAGCCCCTTGCCTTATTCAAAATCTGGACATTTGCCCCCTGCCCATAGCTTCTGGATTATTTGTAAGTTTTTTTAAGAAATGTTTTTTAACTTATTTTTTTTATTTCTGAACATGAATTCAATATATATATTACCCTAATTGCAATTAATGTTCTTTGTGCAAAATCAGCCAAGTAAATGACTTTATGTAGTTGGAGATGATCCTGTAATCAAAGGATTATCTTTATTGCAATTGTGGAAGAAGCCAGTGACATTAGGACCTGGACATGTTAGGACAATTGAGGATATTTGAAAGAAGCCATCTCAACAAGGTTTCTTTTGAATTGCATTTACCATGGAGAGTTGGAGTGAATCCATTTTCCTATAAAACTGGATGCACAAGCCAGAGTTGTCAGAATGCACTTATAACTTCACCATGGAAATTACTACTAGCATTTGAGGAGGTCATGTTTTGAGTGTCATTCCTACACCAAGAAGGGGGACCAACAAGATTACTCTTCAATGGGAGTGAAGCCAGCGTCGATCCTGATCATGCAGGGGTGCTGTGGTCACTGATCTGATCTCCAGATCCAGAATGCGATCAACAAGACTGCCTGCAACCATGATGGTGACACGGCACAGATAGAGGCTGCCAAGGTCGGTGAGGACCTGAAAAGTAAGGCAGCTAATACCAGGGGCACTCCAAACCAGCTGATCTCTGACTCGTTACTGTCCACAACTGGTGGAAGCATCACCCCAAGAACCCATCTTCCACCACTGATCTGACTATCAATGATACCTGGAAGACAACTGGTGACAAGAACATCTCATACACACTCCAGGGGATAGGCCATTGCATTAGGCTAAAGTGACTTTGACTTGTCATTGAATGTTATGTTATTGTAGCAATAATGATAAAACTGCAAACTGATTTTCACTTGTCAACTATCATAGAAAAAGGGGCAGATGTCCAGGGGGGGGGAGCAAATATGCTAGGAGTCAGATTTATATCGCTATCAGTGGTGGTATAATAAATTTACTGGAAAGTCTTAGTCTTCAACATCCTAATCTCCAACATGTATTCTCCATGGGGACATTTTTAATTACTACAAAGGGCAAACCCTACAGCCACATGTAACAGCATTGTACAGATGACCAGTGACATGTTTATTATGGGAAACTTGTGGGCTGAACATTAGGCTTGGATAAACAAGGGGCTGCATTCAAGTGGGGTAGGCTTCCTAAAAGCAAGGTCATGTCTAACCAATTTCTTATGTTTTTTAGAAGAAATTACAAAGTGGGTAGATGACGGGTCACCAGTTGTCTACTTAGATTTTCAGAAAGCTTTCGATGAAGTGCCACATCAAAGATTGTTACTTAAACTAAAAGCCCATGGTATAGGCAATGATGTAATCAACTGGATAGAAAAGTGGCTTACACACAGAAGACAGAGAGTAATAGTAGATGGTGAGATTTCAAACTGGAAATCTGTTTTGAGTGGGGTACCACAGGGATCAGTATTAGGCCCTATACTGTTTTTAATATATATATATATATATATATATATATATATATATATATATATATATAAATGATTTGGAGGATGACATATCTAGCAAAGTACTCAAATTTGCAGATGACACAAAAGTATTCAGAAATGTTACTAATGATACAGATAAACAAAATTTACATGATGATCTAGAAAAATTTGTTAAATGGTCAGAAAAATGGCAAATGTTATTCAATTTTGGGAAGTGTAAATGTATACACATAGGACATGGAAATATGGACGAGGAATATAAAATGGGGGATGCTGTACTAGGTAGAACCACACAAGAAAAGGATTTAGGAGTAACATTTAATGCTGACATGAAAGTTTCAGAGCAATGTGGGATTGCTGCTTCGAAAGGAAATCAATTTCTAGGGCTAATTAGGAGAACTATCACGTATAAGGAGAAACATCTAATTGTACTCCTGTACAAAGCAATAGTTAGACCACATTTGGAATATTGTATTCAAGCATGAAGGCCATATCGTAAAAAAAGACATAGATAAGCTAGAAAGAATACAACGAAGAGCAACTAAAATGATTCCAGAATTAAGAGACCTTAGTTACGAAAGTCGCTTATTACAATGTGGTTTGACAACACTAGAGACCAGGAGACTAAGAGGAGACCAAATAGAAGTGTTTAAGATAGTGAACGGTTATGAGGATGTGATAGGAATATGTTCTTCAAACTTAAAGAAGGCAGTAGAACCAGAGGATACAAAGCAGCATTAGTTAAGGAGCAGTGTAGGTTGGACATTAGAAACTACCCTTTATCACAGAGGGTGATAAATGAATGGAACAAACTGCCAAATAATTGTGTTAATGCTAGTAGTGTGAATATGTTTAAAAATAGAATTGACAGATATCTGATAAGGGCGTATCTCTTTTTGATGCAAATGCTTGATTATATTGTTCTTGGTCACAATGTTTCAATACCAGAGTAGACAGTGTCTATGCTGTAATGTTGACAACTTCCTGGCTGTTACCAGATTCAGGGTGACATGCTAATAGCAGACAAATATGATTTTAAAAGTAATATAAATAAATATAAGGGTAAATATTAACAGTATCAAGTCAATAATTCCAACAAAATCAATTCCAATTCCCAAAAAATAAATTTTGGAAAAAAAATTCCACTTAAAAAAAAAATTGAAGTCAATTCCAATTCCGGAACTGGAATTGAGGGTCAGTTCCAATTCCGGAATGGAATTGACCACATGCCTGAAGTATATTCATGACAATATCTTGTCTCTGTGTACTACAGCAACAGTCATGAACAGTATAATTGAATTGAAACAAGCTTATGTCTGTGGGGCTTTTGGCCATGCACCATACTATCTAGCAGATGCTTTCAGTATAATACCTAATAATTATATATTTACATATATACATATATACACATATATATATATATATATATATATACGTGTGGGCAGGTATGTGTGTGTGCGTGCAGCATTTATAAGATAAAGATGTCACAAACATAGATCTGCATTTGGTCCAATAACAATATTCATGCATTATGTTATCTAAATCGAGTGTCAGATATAAAATAAGGAACCCCATAGAAAGTGAACCTATGGGTCCATATTTTGTTATGGAATTTGGACCCCTTATAGAATTTTGACCTCCCTGGCCCATTGAAAACAGTGCAATGTTGATTAGATAATATAATGCACATTGGAGCTAAGATGCTACAATTTTGGTTACATGCGTTTGGTTATGTTACCAGTGGCATTCATCAAACTGACCAAACAGATTCATTAAAAACATTAAGAGATCAGTGAAAGACCCATTGGTTGAATTAACATGGCTCCATAGGGAAAATGCTTTTCCCTGTGGATGATTACTTTATACATTCTATATGACACTGGCACTCTTATATTCTAAAAATAATATATACAAGAGAAAGTTTCTCACATTGTGATTCACTTTTATTATGCAAAAGATGAATTTTGTAAAATTTTCAAGTCACCAGTATGTGTAATCTTTTCAGATGAAGGATTCACCATTGGTTCGTACAAGTACAGGTACTAGTTTTGAAGCATCCAGCGCTACGGGTGATGCCGTCAATCTTTACATTACGGATGTCACCTTTAGTGCCATCACTGCTACTACTGCTGTGGCACCACATACAACTGATGCTGAAATGCAAATCGATCCGGTAATGATATTTCAAGTGCGACACTTCGCGAATACTGCTGTAGTCACGGATGACATTATTGCACCAATGAACTACTCCTATGTGAAGCTTCCATCAGATTCAGTGAGAACAAAGACATTGGTGCAGATGATGCACACTATGTGATAACAGCGACATAACCGAGGGTGACTCAAGCAGCTCCGACATCTATGAGAAAGAGAAGAAGTTTGTCATTCGTGAGAAAAACTTATGTCACTTTTCTGCACCTGCCACACACCAAACAGCCATAAACTGTGACACAGGTTGTACTCATGTCTGATCTATCAGCCAAGGTCTTTCGGATACTGGGGTGTCTGTCAGAGGAAAGGGTGCTGATTTCTACCCCTGGATAAGTGAAAGGTGAATTGAATATGTTAGGTGTATGTGTACTATCAGTCAGAATAAGTAGTGTATTGGTGTATATCTAGTGCCAGTAGTTTATTGGAACAGATGGTTGGTGTGCAAGTACTATCAGTCAGAACAAGTAGTGTATTGATACATATGATTGGTGTACATTTACTGTCAGTACAAGTAGTGTATTTGGTAGAGAATGAGATGCTTGGTTTACATTTGCTGTCGGTAGGAACAAGTAGTAGATTCAGTCAGAACAAGTAGCATATTGGATACACATGATTAGTGTACATTTACTGTCAGAAGACATAGTGAAATGGTGCAGATTCCAGAATGAGATCATTGGTGTACATTTACTGTTGGTAGGAACAAGTAGTGTATTGGTATGCATGATTGGTGTACGTTTACTGTCTGTCAGAACAAGTAATATTGTTACACATGATTGGTGTACATTTACTGTCCAATCAAAACAAGTAGTCTATTGCCATTGGTACAGATGATGATGGTGAAACAGTTAAATGCCTTGGCTTTATAAAGATTAATTATTTCCTAAGCTAAACTACCAGTATATTTGATATGTTGTGGCATAATAATGATGTGTGTAACTGTGATATCCATGTTCCAGGTTGTATTTCCTTGTGGTAGAAGTCACTGTTTTTAGTCAATGGTTTCAGTCGTTCTAGTTAGCCTTATTTCTTTGGTAATTGTTTTTCTATGTGAATAAACTGTTGGTATATTTTATGTTGGTCTCAATATAAATGAAATTGTGTGTAGTGACATGCAAAATGCTGCAGGTAACATTTTTGTTGACAGAAGTGGGATATGGATAAGAAGGCGTTCACATCATTCAGTTATTAATATTTTAGTGGGAATTTTTGTAGTTTTCAAGGTTGTTTTTCGACCTGCTGCATACTGTGGGTGCCTCACAATTTGTCTTTATCAGACTATCAGTACACTCACCTGTGTCAGGTCAATCTCCATAGCTAAACTTTCCATCAATTCAATTCGGTTCAGAATAGACATCACAGATCGTTCCCACATTGCAGGATGGGATTACTTGTCTTGCCTTTCCTGAGCCTGAAATATAATTTGTCAGGGTTAATTGATAGCACTAATTCTATAATTACCATAATAGTTGCAAAACTGTGAACATTACATACTGTCAGTAGTTAATTATTGTTATTTAAATGATTACATTGCACCAAATTGCAGAAAAAATATGATTATTAAAATGGCAATGATTCGATAACAATTGAATTACTGACCTGCTACCTATAGGGCGAATCAATGAGTTGGCACGCAAATCATGCAATGACAGCAGACCAACATCTAGCACCGCTCTGTTTGTGCATATCAGTACAAAATCATCGTCTTCGCTTTCGTACGGCGTCGGTGATGGAAGCACCAACGCGGTTGGGCACACGGTGCTGCATAGCCATAGCCTAGCCCTAGGCATGGTAGCTTCCTCGGCGCAGCATGATGACTCAACGTAAACGTGCGCAGACATCGGGACGTAATTTCCACAGGTTCACCACATCACATTACCTAGTCAGGAATTGTTGACAGTCAAAGCGCTGTTGTAATTTTTCCTGAATGCAACGTCAACAAAGGCGAAGCCGACCTGGAGTCTGGAGCGTGACTCGCACACTCGGTGACACTTTACGACTGTCAACCGTTGTTTCCGTGTGGCCTGTCGAACTAGACTCTTCGTCTGTGGTTTCCATTTCTCCAAAGATAGACAACTATTACGGAAGTTCAGTAAACCACTAATCGCTAGTAGCAGATCTGGTAAAACTGTCACAAGCGATGCATCCATCTTGTCAACAAGTAAAAAATAGTTCCGGTATTCCGTTATCGCATATTCTCGTTGGTTAGCGTCTCGTGTGTTCGAGAAGTGTGGCGTTTTCCACGATTTTTTTGCGTGTTTTGTTGTAATTTCTTTAACTTTTTTTATTTGGAACGAACAAAAACGCTATTTTGTTGACGTGTGTAAACACTTGTATATATAACAGAGACCCATATCTTTTGTTTCGCTCCAGAATGCCTATTTACGAAATAAATCGAAAAAAATCGAAAATTTACATTGATTAGATATACGCGACTCAAACCACTCGTTTCGACAACAAAATGGCGATACGCAGTGATGCATTTTGTCGATTTTTGTCTCGAACAAAATCAGTTTTTCAGCTTATCTCATAAATTAGCAGGTATCTGTCACCATTAATGCATAGTTAGATAATATATTTTTAAATATACGGCATAACACAAAATTGCTTCAGTTCCCCTTTAATGTTGCCATGACTGATGACCTTACGACTGATCGCTGCAATATAATAATTTATGAGTTTATATGATCTGCAGTTGTGAATAACTATATTAGCGTGCAGCGGTTAGTCGTAAACTGCTTGTTACTTTTTTAATATATCGATAAGTTTGCCTAGATTGTTATCAATGTTATAAAAAGAAATTCTTAGCTGAGGATATACCATCAGGTATTATTGTCTACTCAGACTACTTGGGATTGTGCTATTAATAACCGCTTATGTCATTTGCTGGGAAAAGCCGTGTTTAACGTAAGACAAAATAACAATTATATCTTAAACTTAATCAAATTATTTAACAGATAATATTTAATGCCTTTAAATTACAGTTTTAGATATGGTTATCTCAACATGTCAGTACGCATCAACTAGCTAATCGTGGATTGCACATTTCTACCAACTCATTCCATTTCACATTTGAACCATTTCAACAACCCCTCCCCTAGTCAGGCAGCCTAGCAAATTGAACCGGACCGGATAAAAAACACAACATTGGTTGTGCTGTTTCCTTGGGTAATAAGATTTCAATTACTGATAGGAGTCAGCAATGTCATGTCCTATGAGACCACGTATTCTGTTTTATCATATTTCACCATGTTTTAACAGGGCTTCACGTTTGAAAACAACAGGCTCGCCTAAATATGCCAAATTAATTTAGGCGAGTGATTTGTTATTTGTTTTCTTTTACTGTGTGGTGGCGCCACCATTTCCCAGTCGGATTCTGTCGTTGTCGCCATGAAATTTTAATTGGTACTTGTTGGCGCTATGACTTTTGTACAATGAAATAAATGCTTGCTTTAGTAAACCCCATTCATTGTAATTGGTGAAACGGTTTTGAATTGCAACATGTCATCGATCACCATAGGCGTAGCTGCGCTCTGATTGGTTTAGCGGTGTCACATGAGCGCTTAATCAGTCATCCAGGTATCTTTGCCTACGTTTAAATTAGCATAATAACCTATTGACCCTCACGTGCCCTGCCCGCGCCATTGCCAGCATAAAATCATGTATGCAACCGTGGTCGCATACTCTCATTTACACATGAAATGATACAAGGCAACTTAGATATATTCGTCCGATAAGTAGTTCTACTGTTAGATCATCGAACAGTATATTATGTAGTTCCATTGATCTGGAAGTTCCATATGATATTAAAAGTAAACCTAATATAAAAAGTTTAAATTAATCTTATCTCTTCTACCGTTTTTTTTTATTATTTTATTTAACATGATTCGTTGGTATTACCTATAATCTTGGTAAGTTCAACTATTTCTTTTCCTTTATTTGTAATTTAGCCTGATTGCTGCTTGTTGCGCAACATATTGATCATCATAATGATATAATTATCATTGGTTGACAGTGACCAGTTATATGTATATATATATATATATATATATATATATATATATATAATATATATATATATGTGGAGATGGAAAATATCAAGACAAAATTAATAAACTGTGACAAAGCCACATGTGATGAGAAGGAGAGGGTGTCCCACTCAGACCAATTGTTGACACACAGACAGTAGCATACAGAATGTCCACAGACTACAAACATTAGTGGGAAAAACAGAACATCAAACTGAGAATTCACAAGAACTGGTGAAATAAATGACAGGGCCAAAAGTAGAACGAACACAAAACTAGTTATCTCACAAACAATCTTTTTGTGTGATTTCCATCTTGTCCTTTCTGCGCTTCCGTAGGTTTCAATCGCCCCGATCCATCATATTGGATCAGCACGCATGTCTTATTCAGTCGTATTCAATCGCACAGTGTACGACAGGCTTCATAACGTTTTGTTTGATAGTCACTTTACTTTGTAGTACAAAGCTACCTACCCGCAAGAACAGGAAAACAAGGATGCACTGGATGATCGTCTGAACTACTTCATCTTAGTGGATACAAAGAAAGATTCTGTTTTCAAGAAGAAACTAGAACAGAAGTTCAGTGAAGGTAGGAATTATCATATAGGGACTTGTTTTGGTTCTGAATATAATGCGTGTGCATGGGCTTGTCAGGTGATACGTGCCCTGTCCATTTTGAATCAATCAATTAATTGTGTTCCCACAATACCAATTACTATAATAGACCATCTACACACATGCACACTCACACACAAAAACACAAGTTGCATTTCATCTTTTCTTCATAAAGGTAATAATTACATATCATTCCCATTCTTCTAGACAAAATACAACTATGATTAACAAAATAATCTTCACACATTAACTAAAGCTTTGATATTCTGAAGCATATTTCTTTCTATAGTTATTTAAAAGACTGTGTGTTAGTAGACACCGTCGTGTTTTCATATAGTATAGTCCTAAGTTGTAGACACATATTTAGACTTGGCTGTTTTTCTTGCAACTGCTGGTTTTAATTTATGCTGTTGTCGACTTGTTTTTGACGAAACATAGGATGCAGTGGAAATATTTTGCAGAATGGCATGTAATACTATCTTATTGACTTTGTACATTGTCATGTCAAAGTTTAATTGTATTAATTAAATTAAGTTGTTTAACTATCATAAGTTCATAAAATACTATGTTAGAATTATGTAGATAATGTGCATTATCCAGAATTCATACAACTTTTTTGTAACAAATGTAGGCAGATAACATTAGTTGTATGTCTTACCCCAAACTACGCAGCCATATGAGAAGGGAACACGTATAAGTTGTTGCTATAATATGGTGTTTTTGTTTATGTATTATTGCAATATATATATATATACACATATATACATATATATTGGATCCCAACATGTTAATTTTTTTAATAAGTTTATAATCAAATATAATAAAAAATTGTATTACATATACCTGTTTTATGTCAGTATTATTAATCCTTTTAGCAATATTATATATTGTGTTCATTTTGAAAACAACCTATAATTATCCTTGAATGGATTGACCTTGGATTTACTTTTTCTTGGAATATGATATTTGATATTATCATCTCTGAAGAAACTTGGTGATGTTTCTTCCGAGCACCTGTCTTGTCACCAACCATTATCAGCCATCATAGCACAGACCATCAGTGTTAAGGATCTTAGGCCATCAGGAGAACTAGTTTAGAAGGAATATCAAGCAAGTCCTCAACATCCACCGAACGAGACGTGCCTTGTACAGAGGTGATACATCTCGTCCACACACATCAACATATAAATAATTACGTCAGTAGACAAAAAACAACATTTTAACATTCTAAAATTTAATGGACAATGCTGATTACTCAACTGTATCATTCACTGCCAATGCAAATTAAGCATATGATAACTTCATGCTGATATATAAAACACTTTTTGACAAATCTTGTCACGTGAAATATGTTAAAGTCCACAGAAAATATATTAAACGAGAACCTTGGATTACATCAGGCATTTTGACTTTATTAATACATAAACAGAAATTACATAGAAAAAACCGGTTCTTTGTACAAAGGTCACTGTGCGCCGCATATCCTCCAGTAGGCCAAAGATCTTTTCTTTTACTGGTGTTTCTGTAGGCCAAGTTGCCTTCCTTTCGTTTTGGTGTGTAGTAAAATCTTGCAGGAGGTGTTGCACTGTCATTGGAGCCATGCCACAAGGACACATGTCTGTGTCTCCAATGTGTAGTTTTGTGCGCAAATGGTGCCTGAGTCTGCAGTATCCAGTCCTCAGGCGCACCATTATCACCTGGTCTCTGGACAGCTGGTAAAAGTTGTCCTCACTGTTGTAGCTGGGATGTTGTTTCAGCCATCTCTTCTTCTCCTTGTGATACACAATGATTTTTGCTTCTTTGTAAGCGACCTCTTGATCCAGTTTTTTCCCCTCCTTTGCCAATCTGTCCTCGTTTAACGGGAGCACTGACAGTCCAGTGGCGTTCTGCAGTACAGACACGGCACTGGCCAGGACGTTGAGTTTATTGTTTTGGGGTTGCATAGTGCATGCATCACCGACAGTGCATCAGAGAAGATGACGACGTTATTTTGCAATGCCTCTCTCTGTTCTTCCAATATTGTAGCTGCTGTCTTCGAGGCCTGGGCTTCAGCTTTGTAATTTGTGAAGTATCTTCCCGTGGTGATGGCCTGTTGGTTCTTTCATCCATCCTTCAGATTCAAGAGAATCCCTCCACCTCCATTGTGGGTTGCTTCTTCTGCAGGGTCACCTGGGTAGGCATGGATCGATATGTCATGGGGGTAGGTTTGCTCAGTGAACTCCATGGTGGGTTGTGAGTGCCATCTTTTTTGCATCCGTCTGGATTCCCTTCTTCAGGATGCCTGGGATGCTGTCCCTAATGAGTGGAAATTGGGTCCTCTTCCAGGCAGGGAGTGTACATTGCGTTGGGATTGGCTGATTAATGTGGTCCATGAGCTCTGAGTACTTCCTCTCCAGTATTCGTGATTGGTGGCTGAAGCTGCTTCACTTCAGTCTGCCTTTAGTCGGAGTATACATCCTGTTATGCATGGAGTGGTTTACCAGTTGTTTGAAATTGGCAGATTGCATGAGTAGTCTTGTGTCTCTTCTTTCTTCCATGGACTGCAGTCCAGTGAGTGTTTCAAAGGAATGGGTCAGTGTTGATCTCAAGGTCCCAGTCATGATTCTTGTGGCCTGATTCTAAACCATGAAGACTCTCTGGAACTTGGTCTTTGCTTCTGTCTCCCAGGAAGATAATCTGTACTCCAGCATTGGTCTGATACGTCCCTTGTAGAGCTTCTTCTGAATGTTATTTCTGCTGCCCAGGACGATCCTGACAGCTTTTTCGATACAATTTATCGTAACATGTTGTTGTACAAATGAAATGTTTATGGAATTAGGGAAATACGTAATACATTGTTTGCAAATGACCAATCAAATCGTAAACAATATACTGAGATACATAGATGTAAATCGTCTCAACAAAACGTAATAAATGGAGTACCACAATGTTCCATTTTATGACAACTTTTATTTATATAAACGATATAAAAATGTCAACACCTTCAAAGTTATTATCTTTCGCGGATGATACAACTCTTTACCAATCATATCCATATATTGATATTAACACTTCAGTTAATAATATAAACCTGGAACTGAAACATTTATATGACTGACTTTGTGCCAATAATGTGTCTTTGAATATTAAAAATTAACTTTTCATATTTAGCCACCCAAATAGTAAACACTAAATATACAACTGTTTTACAATAAATAATGAAATTATTAACTATGATGGTAAACATGACAAGGAAAAGTGAACTTTTTTTGAATATATATTGGTAAACGTTTAACGTGGAGTAAGCATATTAACATAATCAGCTCCTATCTTTAAATAAAAAATAGGATTTATTTTATATTAATAATGCGCCGTGTATCCGGGTTAAAAACCTGCTCAAAGGCGCTAAGATAATGCTAAATAGTTTTAAATAAATTGAAAAGCTAAAATAAAATGTGGTTAAGAGACAGGTAAACATAAGTTAAATAAAAGTTAAATAAATTATTTAAATATATTAGTTATGTAAAGAAGTTAAATAAATTAAATTAAAATAAATAAATAAAAAGTTAAAATAAACAACTACAATTAAGTTGATACATTAGATAAACATATAAGTTCATCATATAAGTTAAATAAACAAATTAAATAAATAAAAAGTAAAATAAGTAAAATGTTCGAACGATTAAAATGTCAATAGAGTGTTTGGAAGGCTTCGCGAAAGAGATGTGTTTTTAGAAGTAACTTGAATACCGCAACGGAGTTGGCTTGCCTAATTGCGGGAGGCAAGGCATTCCACAGTGTCGGCAGGATCAGTGTGACATCTATAATTAGTTTTTTAATTATCGCGGTTTTGTAAAATGTCTAACTTCTTTATTGTATTTCCATTTCCCCATGCTTGTATTCGTGTGTATAATGTTTGGCTACATTTGCTTGCTGGAAGATGAGCAACTGAACGTGTTGCTAGTTTAATACTGTTTCTTTACATCAACATCACATTGCTATTTAAAGTTGTTTATTGAAACACAAAGATGTGTTTCTGTCATACAGGTGGAGGAATTAATCCACATAGATAAACAATAACCATGGCACTCGCACAATAACTGTTTTCCATAAAATCTAAATTGCAATATATAATTATATCCACTAATGTTGGATAAATACGTTTGCTACATGTAGTACTCTTCATATGCCTGTGTCACAGTTCATGTGTCATGGTTCATGTGCAAGTGAGTGCTGGTTTCGTTGGTTTTGTTTGTTGCTTCACTCCATGTTTTGGACATTAGTGCACCAATGGAGACACTGACTCATTCTCTCTCCTGGAGCAGTGGCCTACGAAAGGCATCTTACGCTTTCTGATCTTACATCAGGCATTGAAAATTTGTGTCAGCAAAGGAATCTTTAGCTTAGATACAAGCGTAGACTGCACATGTGTGCACTTGTCAACATGTTAAGTAGAACTTTCTCATACATATTCAGGAGCTTTCAATTACAATTATTTTATATTTTTAGCATTATTTGTGGCATCATTCGCTTTCGGATCGTTATGACATCATTCGCTTTCTGTGGCATTATTCGCTTTCTGTGGCATTATTCGCTTTCTGTGGTATCATTAGCTTTCTGATCTTACCTGAAGTCATTTACTTCTACACGATTCAACAACAAGATGTAACTAGATTAAAAAAATTGCCACCCAATCAAAAGGCCCAGATGGCAAGTGGACAAGGAAGCCATTGGCTTATCATGAATCCAACAATTTGTCATCTAAGTGTAACCCGCCCTTCTGAGATATGTCAGTTTTGTTTTTAAACATATTTACGCTACTAGCATTTACAAAATGTGTAGATAATCTTTTCTTCTATCCTTCTTAAGTGAAAAAAACTATTTCTATCAATATTTTCATATACATTCAAGATCATGAAAAACTACAATTTGTTCTCTTAACCTCCGTGTCTCTAGGGTTGCTACATTTTGTGGCGTTTTTTATAGTTAATGTCTCAGTTCTGAAATCATTTTAGTTGCTCTCCTCTGTAATCGTTCTAGCATATCTATATCGTTCTTGCGATATGCTTGTATACAATATTCTAAATGGGTCCTAATACAGAGGTATAATTTGTTCTTTTTCCACTTATATTATAATTCTCCTAATCAACCCAAGACTTTGATTACCCTTCATAGCTGCAATACCTCATTGCTCTGAGACTTTCATACTAGCAATTATTGTTACTCATAAGTCCTTTTCTTTTATAGTAGTACAGTCGCGCCTCGTTATAACGCGCCCCGTTATTACGCGGATTCGGATATAACGCGGTCGGTCGTGGACCCCGAATTTCTGCCGCTAGGGGAAAATGTCAAATGGGCCCGCTTAAACCTACTTAGAATTGCTTTGACAATTCTCAAGAAACATTAGGTGAACGATGTCAATGAACGAGTATCAACGTGTTGTTTGTTTTGCGCTGTCGCTGACGCTGGCTTCTCTTCGACGGTTTGTAAATTGCAATCGAGATTCACAAATATGCCTCGCGTAAGAATCAGATCAACCGTTTTAAATGCATTTAATATGCGGTACCAACATAACACTTGGGTGAAATTACATGCTTTCCATTACATCGTAAATTTAATCGTTTTCGCGACGCGAAACCAACACGCCAAATTCCTAACCCAAGGCGCTACCGGTGGCTAAAATACGAATTCGTCATCCGCATATGAAATGATGAATCGATGTTAAGTGGTGCGTAATAAATTTATGCTTCGGTCGAGATCGGTTGAAAGATGGAGTGAAACAATTATTAATTCTACCTATTGTCTTTTTCTGTGTTTTATCAGCTTGCATACTACGTTTGTCAAATCATATACGTTTTCGGCCGCTCAGGTCCAGGTTATTATTTTCGATTCGTAGGCCTGGCGGTCCAGTACACCATCATCGTAGTAGATCTAGTCCATAACGGTATACGTACATGTGTTTTATTCAGTTCAAGAGTCAAGAGGGTGTGACATTTAAAAATAATACACGTTGATGCTAGTATACTCGTTTAATAAGTTCCATAAACTGCATATTGCGGTATAAGACAATGCTGTAAGCACACGGGGCTTCGGCAGGGTTCATGAACTTGGTGCAGCGGGCGGCGGTCGCTGTTGTTTAGTAGCTCCCTGGTGGCAGATATGAGAACACCTAACGCGCCTCGCTTACAACGCGGTCCGGAGTCGTGGACCCCGACTACCGCGTTATAACGAGGCGCGACTGTACCTTGAACAGTATCTCCCAAGTTCCTGTGTCCTGTGTGTAGGCATTTACAAATTCCAAAACTGAATAACGTCTGCCCTTTTTAAGACCATTTAACAAATTTTTCTAGATCGTTTTCTAAATGTTGTTTATCACTATCATTGTTAACCTTTCTAAACACTTTTGTGTTATCCCCAAATGTACCAGTACCTTGCTTGTTATATCATCGTCCAAGTCACTGATAAGTATTAAGAATAATAAAAGTCCTAATATTGATCCTTATGTTACCCCAAAAAGGATTTCCAGTTTGAAACCTCCCTACTACAACACGTTGTTTTCTGTTAGTCAGCGATTTTTCTGTCCAGTCGATTATGTCGTCCCCGATACCATGGACTTTTAATTTAAGTAGTAATCTTTGATGTGGCACGTTATCGAAAGTATTCTGAAAATCTAAGTAGATAATATCTACTGGTGATCCCTCATCTATCCAATTAGTGATTTCTTCAAAAAACAACATATTTGTTATACATGACTTCGCTTTTAGAAATCCATGTTGAGATGGATTTAATCATTTATGCCTAACAAGGAAGTCCACCATATGATCTTTAGTATTAATCTTTCTAATAATTTACATCACTGATAAACTCATTGGTCTGTAATCTGACTTATTTCTCGAATCCTTTATGCTTATTTCCATTCAAAAGGAACCACTCCCTCTTTTAATGACAAGTTGAACACTCTTGCAAGTGGCATACTAATTAGATCTTATGCCATTAAAAAAATGTGATATTATATTTCCAGCACTGTCTTCTAGTGGTCCAACCTTGTCTCGTACGTTTTGTTTTCTCCTGACAGATGCATAAAAACTCTTGCTGTAATTTGTTTTTGTTACATGATTATTTTTGCTCATAGCTTTTTTAGTTTATCCAATTTTAGCCATAGCTGCATTAAGTGCCTCTTTGTAATTTGTGTTGTCGTTATCATTTCCGGTACGCCTATAAACTCTCAACATAGTTTGCTTGTATATTATTTTCCAATAGCTTCTATTGACACGTGTTACTTTAACAAGATTTAACAAGATTTGCCATCCAAGCCAAAGGCCCAGATGGCAAGTGGACAAGGAAGCCATTGGCTTATCGAGAGTCCAACAATGTTCATCTACTTATAACCCGCCCTCTTGAGATATGTGTCAACCTTGTTTTTAAACATATTCACGCTGCTAGCAGTTACACAATCTGTAGACAATTTGTTCCATTAATTTATTGTCCTCTGTGAGAACGAGTGCTTCCTGATGTCCAATCTACATTGATCCTTTACTGTTTTTATCTCATGTCCTCTAGTTCTGCTATCCTTCTTGAGTGAGAAAAACATATTTCTATCAATATTTTCATACCCATTCAATATCTTAAAAACTTCAATCTGATCTCTTCTTAACCTCCTTGTCTCTAGAGTTGTTAAACCACATTCTTTCAGGCGTTCTTCATAACTAAGGTCTCTCAGTTCTGGAATCATTTTAGTTGCTCTCCTTTGTATGCGTTCAAGCGTATCTATATCCTTACGATATGGTCTCCATGCTTGTATACAGTATTCTAAATGAGGTCTAACTATTGCTTTATAAAGAGGTATAATTAACTTTTTTCCCTTGTATGTTATGTTTCTTCTAATCAATCCAAGAATTTGTTTACCCTTTGAAGCTGCAATACCACACTGCTCTGAAACTTTCATATCAGCGCTTATTTTAACTCCTAAGTCCTTTTCTTTTACAGTAGTACCCAGAACAGTATCTCCCATTTGATAGTTTACATTCAAGTTCCCATGTCCTGTATGTAGGCATTTACATTTCCCAAAATTGGTGGTCACATGTTTGTGGGTGACCTCGTGGCGAAATGGCCCCACCTGTTTGTAATTAAATTTGTATAATTGGTGGTGGAATGTCTGTATTCTTTGCATTACATGTTCGTGACGACTTCTTATGTATATATGTTATCGTCATGCCTGTAGGAATGTGGGCTCTGAGAAACTTGCCGGACGGGGCTGTACATGTGTTCAATTCCTGTCTGGTTTGTTTTGAGGAGCTCACATTCCTGTTAATGTGCTTCCCAAAGTGGCTGCATGATAAGCAGTCCACTTTGCAATAAAACGTCATTTATTTGGCCCTTTTCAATCTCTACTACATCGGACTTGTGGATTTATGCAACTTACAGCTGCATAACAGGTTTTATGAAGTAACCGAGGCAAGTCTTGCCCTGGGTGTCCGAGACTACACCGGAACTATTTGGCCAAATAATTTGTATTACTCCACGCTAGTCAGCCAATCAAATTTTCTAGACACAACTTCGTAATGCAGAGACTGGAACATTAGTGAAAGATTCCAGCTGCTGGTTCTGGTTTGAACTGGTTTCCGTTAAGCCTTGATTGGCTGACTAGCGTGGAGTAATACAAATTATTTGGCCAAATAGTTCCGGTGTAGTCTCGGACACCCAGGGCAAGACTTGCCTTGGTTACTTCATAAAACCTGTTATGCAGCTGTAAGTTGCATAAATCCATTTACTTTCTGATTTTACTTTGATGTCAAAATGTATTTGATTACGATCCCTGCTACCCAGTGGTTCGTATATTTTCACATTGTATGCTAGTTCATTTTGTGAGGACAAAACTATGTATAATACACTTTCTCCCCTGGTTGGTTCTAGCACGTGTTGGGTAAAGAAGCTATCCTGTATTTAAAAACAAGTTGGTCCTCACCCTCTGTTCTCTGTAGAGATTTCCATTGTATGTATCCGTGGTTAAAATCTCCTGTTTTGATACATTTCCCGTTATTCACTTCCTTTATAGCGTTTTGTGTTTTTTTATCCTTTTTGTTTATGTTTGGACTTTGGTAAACTAATTCAGTGGTTAATGTTGTATTTCCTGTAACTGCGTTGCACCAAATAGCTTCATCGCAATCTGCTTCCCTTTCTAATCATTCATTTTCATAAGCCTGAATGGATTTTTAGTATATAAAATAACTCCCCCTGCCCTTCTTCCTATTCGATCTCTCCTAAACATTACGCATCATGTCAGTCCTAATTCAGCATCTGATACGTCTTTGTTGACCCACGATTCTTTAATAACTATTATGTGAGGATTGATATTTCTTACCATAGTGTTTAATTTGCTTTCCTTATTTACAATGAGCCTTGCATTTAAACGTACGCATTTAAATCCAACTTCAGAAATATTTTCCCGGCGCCTGATGAGTATGTAGAGTCCAACATTGCTCATCCATGTAGCGGGAAGCATAATTATCCTGTCCACACTCGCTTGTCAACACTACACACTCATTGTTTGGTGACATACACACGTTTTTATCAGTATATTTTATTGATAAAAAACACTCCTCCATGACTGTTAGATGGCTACCGCTTTTCCGTTGCCAGGGTGCCTATTTGGGTTCAGCCTACTGTTACATTTCCCATTGGTGACCATGTTAACGTTTTGCACGATTATAAGAAAACAGGACCATCAAAAATTCTGAAACTTCTTTCATCTCATTGACATGCTGGTTGAGTTTTGTCAAAATCACGTATTTCTAACTCTTAAAATGGCTGAACGTGCCATACCCGTCAATATTTACCAATTTCTGCATAAATTACTACGCACACGTGCCTTGTGGCGAAAAAAATTGCCAAAAATCCTTCCGCCTATTTAAATCATCTAAAAATCCATGGTTACACTGCTAACATGTTCTACTAGCAAACTTGCCGATGTGTTTGCTCAAATGCAGTTATGTCAGATGATATGATTTTTTTTAAATTACACATCTAAAGTTACTGTGCCCTACATTCATCTGTAACACACCAGGATGTCTAACTGAGGCATGATCCCGTATGATAGAAACATATCTTCATGTGTCAATAAACAACTTTAAATAGCAATGTGATGCTCACGTAAAGAAACAGTACTAAGTTAGCAACAATTTCAGTTGCTCATCTTCCAGCAAGCTAATGTCATTTGTTTACTTGCCGAACATTACTTAGATCGGCCAGGATTGTTCCACAGCCAAAGCGACCATAAATGAAGCAGTAGATATTGTTGGCTACGAGAGCAAGTGGAATAGAATTAAAATGCACATTTCGAATAGTGATTCCACCAAGGGTGGATAATAGGTTAGTACCCGTGGTTCACTAGAAAGCTGTCAATAAACAAAACACATGTTGATAGTCATAAAATGTTTACTACAGCTAGTGACCTAAACCAGTCCGATTTCTATTTTGTGGTCAAACATCTAAAGGATGACATTTTCAGTTTAATGAGCTTGTTATAAACAATATACATACTGCCTTACTGGAAATGGATCTGTCGAAATACTTCATGTTGATATGATTGAAATACTACTACCTGGTGAACAAGATCATTGCTGCCCGTTGATTCGACGATCGCTGTCATTATGGATGCTTTTGTCTTCCTGCTAGGCGGGCTAGTTCACGACTCTGCTTGCCGACCTTGTCTGAACATTTCCAAGTACAGAATCTGCATGTGCATAGCCACAACCTTTGGGACAAAACTGATGTTAAAGTATCACCATTACTGTCATTGCACAATAGCTGACAAATAAGAGATACTAGATTTTCGGCCTGAATATAATGTGTATATAATGGTGTATGTAAAGGAATTATATACTGTTATGTCAATTTTAATATCATGATCAACAATCATAATATACAGTTTTGTTGTAGGAGGACGTGAAGGCCGCGGCAAGGTCCATAAGTCGCAAGATGTGGAAAGTAAGTATCACAACACATACTGCATTCGAAAACGTATGCCCTACTAATTAGGTTATGCAGTTGATACCACACTGTGTAACTATATCGATTACCTCAATTGGCAAATGCAACATAAAATCCTTTCAGCAACTTAGTGTTATAACATAGTTAAATACATAGTCGTCTGACCAGGCGATGCGATAATATTCACTTAGATGAAACCAGAATAGCAATAAAAAACAAGGAATATCTCATAAATTGCATAATGTAATGCTATACATCATAACAATGATACTCGTGTAGGCTGTTACTCATGTAGGCTGAATATTTTTTTTATTAAACCGAATAATGTATCAAGATGAACAATAAACATGGCACTCGCGCAATAACTGTTTTCCATAAATCTAAATTCAAATTTTTTTTCACTTATTGTATAACATATTATGCAATATATAATTATATCCACTAATGTTGGATAAATACGTTTGCTACATGTAGTACTCTTCATATGCCTGTGTCACGGTTCATGTGTCATGGTTCATGTGCAAGTGAGTGCTGGTTTCGTTGGTTTTGTTTGTTGCTTCACTCCATGTTTTGGACATTAGTGCACCAATGGAGACATTGACTCATTCTCTCTCCTGGAGCAGTGGCCTGCGAAAGGCATCTTACGCTTTCTGATCTTACATCAGGCATTGAAAATTTGTGTCAGCAAAGGAATCTTTAGCTTAGATACAAGCGTACACTGCACATGTGTGCACTTATCAACATGTTAAGTAGAACTTTCTCGTACATATTCAGGAGCTTTCAATTACAATTATTTGATATTTTTAACATTATTAGGCATCATTCGCTTTCTGATCATTGTGGCATCATCCGCTTTCTGTGGCATCATTCGCTTTCTCCGTCGAGTGGCCGCGGCGGTATGCTGATTAAAATGTGTTGCGTAAGTTGTTCATATCAACATGAGTGTTGATTTGTCTTGCAACCACTTTTTTTACGCTTGGCAAGTTCGAAATAGGGCAGTTGCTGCGTATGATATTCTTATCCAGCATCAAATTTTTTTCCGGAAGTGGTCTGATGCCCACACGCTTGAGCCAGCGGGTACGATTGATTTGGTCAGATTTGTGTTGGTCATGATGGTGATCAGTGGCACTAGTTCAGATTAACACTGTTTGAGTGGCCAAGTTGGTATTGGGTCCAGTTTGCAGGACTTACACGGAGCAACTTCAACCAATCGAATGACGTCTGATTTTGTGACTTACATGGCTCGAAGCATGTTAGTGGCAGCATCGTCGCTTACTGCAGCCACCATTGCGTCCTAACGATCGCCACCATGAGAGCCCATGCTCTGCCGGGTGTCATTTACTTTTTCTATGAAGTAGTTGGGGGTATAGATGTGATAAAATAAAAAACTTCAAAAGAAAGCCATCCGAATTATATGTTTAAGCAAATGTAATGCCCATACCAATCCACTGTTCAAAAGTCTTAATTTACTAAAAGTAGAGCATATTCTAAAATTGCAGGAACTAATATTATATCATATATTTTCAAACAATGGACTACTTGTCTACCTACAAAACTTACCACTTGATCAAAACAATAGTGTTCACTACTTTAATACACGTCAATGTAATATACATACGATCAGGGTACACCACAAGTTTGCTAAACGAAGTCTCAGGTACAGTTTGCCACATACCATAAATAATGCGCCTGATATATTAAAAGAGAAATGTCTGTGTTCCTCCTTGGTTAAAAATCACTATGTATATCCGTTTGTATGAATATATTTGGCATTTGTAATATACAGACATATCTATATTAATTTTGTTCACTCAGTAATTCTGCAATAATATCTATAGTGATTTTTTTCATAATAGGTGAAATTAATCGACAGGGTGGCTCCTACAACAGCGATTAATTTTTAGTCTTAGTAGGAATTACCCGTCCCTTATACATTTTCTTTTATTTTCAAACTGTACTCTATATTCTTACCACTTCGTTTTCTCATGTCGACTTAGATGTAACATATTGTATGGTTTTTGTGTTGAATACTCTGTTTTGTTGTCTTTGGGATAAATAAATATTTCCTGTCTCCTGTTGTCAAAACGTTGTGCCATATCTCCCGAAGACACATACAAAGGCAATTTCGTGATGCAAATGTTTCCCATAGGGTTCTTTGTGATGTCGAAGAGTTGTTTTTGGTAGTTCCCGCAATTGGCTATCTTAGTCGAATAGTTGTTTTCCTTCGCGGTGAGCAACATGCGGGTGACAGTCATGCCTTGCGATCGATACGCCTATTGATGTACTTCTAGACAAGCTTGCAGCCAGGTCCACTCAGCTCGCCGTCGATCGTGTTTCTCACACCGGAGTTCGTCAGCGTACTACGGCGAGTCTGGTTGCAGTGTTACAGTCGTCTCGCGCAAGGGAGTGTGGTGATCGACAATCCGACGTAAACCGGTGTACTACGTCCCATTAACACACGAACACGAACACGAACACACACACACACACACACACACACACACACACACACACACACACACACACACACACACACACACACACACACACATAGCCATTATGTTTTTCAATTTACTAATATGCACTTGCTTTGCAGATACTGTTATAATCAGCTATGCACAAGAAGATAAAGATACAGTATCTAAGATCGAAGAGGACCTCGGCAAAAACATGCCTTTGACTACTTGTATACGCAAGGTGGATGAAACAGAAGGAGGTATGTAATTTATTATCAAAATATTATCGTCCGTGGGCCTGGCATAACAACATCCCACTTTAGCGAAATGTGTGATGTATGAAATGTATCTAAATTCGCTGTAAGGTCAATATGGTTACAGCATAAGTTTAAAAGTGTTCCGTGACATCACGTCATAATTACCTTATATAATTGAACGCAGGGAACCATATGATCTATATGTATGTTTATTATATATATATATATATATAATGATTTCCACTGATGTGGAAATCTATGTATGTTTATTTTATATATATATATATATGTATATACACGAGACTCCACTGTATATGTATATATATATATGTGTGTATAGATATATATACACATATATATACACGTATATGTATATATATATCTATATATATATACATATATATATATATATATATACATATACAATGGAGTCTCGTTTATCCGCACACTTTGGTTCCCAGTGATGTTGTATTCAATTGAGAAAGAATAAACGGATGATGCCGCCGTCCATAGGTTGGATGTGTGAAGTGGTGCCGGGCATTAGAAAATGAACAGTGATATTGGAGAGGGTGATGTCATTTTTGTGGCTGGTGGCGTTGTCCAGGAGCAGAAGTATTTTACGGCCTGCAAGTTTCACCTGGCGGTCTGTTGTTTTTAGCCAGTCTGTGAAGATGAGGGATAACATCCAGGCAGTCTTGTTGTGAAGTGTGCGTAGATATCCGGCTTGAATGTCTTTTTGAAACATCTCGGGCGCTTCACTTGTGTCACCACTACTGGCTTGAGTTTGTGCGTGCCAGTAGCGTTTGTAGCAAGGCCGACGGTTATTCGTTCTTTCGAAGCCTTGGTGCCACTGATAGGACCAGTTGCGAGTGCCCTGTTAGGTCCAAGCTTTTAGAACAACCCGGTCTCATTGAAGTTGTAAATGGCGGCTGGATCGTCAGAAGTTGTTTGAGTTGTTGACGACCGGTGGCAACCATTGTTACGTCAGCGCTATCGCTTTCTCCGTGGAATCTATGACTGGAGATGCCGTGTCTAGATTTAAACCTTGCCAGCCAACCGTATTGTAATTTTATTGATCTCTATAAAATTATAGGCACATGTAATGTCGATGTGAAGTTAAAGCAAAAACTTACTACTAATTGCCCAGTCGGCTTTGCACTAACGATTGAACCTAATGCAACGCCTTTGCAACTGACCACTTGATTTGCTCACAACTGGGTGGCTGCCGCGTTATCTGAATCAGAATACAATGTTATACGGCCGGTTGGTTCCCCAAAACAGCGTGCGGAGCCAGAAACATGAATAACCGGATTAACGGAGCAATTAACATGGTGTCGAGATGGTTCCCACACAAAAACGTGCGGATCGTGGAACATCCTGATTATCGAAGAGACTCCACTGTATATATATATATAGATATATATATATATATATATATACGTACACACACACATATATATATATATATATATATATATATATATAATGTATGTGATATGTGTGTATATATATATATATATATATGTATGTATATATATGCTTATATAAATATATATATATATATACATATATGTACATATCATACATATATATATATATATACACACACACAAACATTAATATATTTAATATTATTTACAATAGACTGTTTCGGACGTGTATTTAACATTATCACCTTCGACGTCGTAGATGATGCCTGCATTGTCTGCTAGGCCTGGCCACTTACACATTTTCTTCATTGTTGTGTCAGAGTCAAAGGCATTTTCAGACAGAATACCTATCAACCTATGTGGCAGGATGTCACTTTCAGTCCAGTCGTATTGCAAATCTCCATTATTGTTAAGATACCACCTATATCCAGGTGGTGTATGGATGGCGGGATATGGAAGATGTTCGTTCTTCCATGTGTTAATTTGGTTGTTGATCCTCAGAATGTGCATCTTCAGTGATGATTAGCTTAGTAGAAACACAATTGATTCCACCGTAGTTGGAGTGTGATGGCCCAAATTTGCACTGGAATTTCTGCCTGGCGTAATTAATGTGTATGTGGATGATGGTTTATCATACAGACAACACGTTTCTCCAGCTCGGTCTGACTACCTTCAGGAATATCGATTGTCATTTCCTGAACATGTCAACAAACACAGAGAATGAAGACGCTGGTTGAATCATACCCACAAAATTCATGCAGTTTACGCATTGCTGAACACAACTGTTTACTGATGAGGCATTTCCTGTCAATCTGTCGTCTTTTGTTTGCAACACTGGTGTCAAAGGACATGTTCTGCTATATTCAGTTACCGTAGTACAGTCTCTGAACAACATGAACGTATCAGTGTTGTGCGATCGAACAATGAGGTTAGCTGTACATAAAACATGGAAACATTTGATGTCGAGGAGGTAGAGCTACCCACACAGACAAAGTAGATCTGACGACGTCTTGTCATCATTGTTTGAGAGGAAATACTGCCTTTCTTTTGGCAAAGTTGTAATTGGACTTTGTACCAGGTGTTCATATAAAAATGATCGTTGTCTATTCTCAGCTGACTTAGTTGAATTGTTCTTGCAAGTATCGGTAGCAATGTCCAACCTTTTCACCTTATGCAGAACACTGAATACTTTCTCAGATAACTCTCCAAATGTCTGAGGCAGAGCAGTGAATGAACGCAGTAGGGCGTTCACACCAACTATGCAATATGGAATACATCTATCAGTGTCTGCAGTTCACATAATATACAAAGACATGAAATAGACACCTTGTAAAAGGACCAAATTAGTTATTTAGTACGTCAAACCTGAAACAACATGTTGAGTGATTTCCATAACATAGTTCGGGCATGATGTCGTGGTAACTTAGGTCCTGGAAAGTGACCTGTTAACTTAAATCGCCGACAACGACAAACCGCCAAGGACCATGCAGAGACACTGCAGAAAATCGGAGAATTCGTCCATGAGCATCGATTCGTTCAAACCATTACGTGCAGAAGGAAGACTACTGTAGATGACACACCCGGAAGCAGGGTGATTTATACTTCAGCTAAAGGCACACACTTTCACATGATTTGTATGTCTTTGTGGGAAGACGCTTCATTTCAAATGATTCTAGGTTGATGACACAAATGCCTCCCCCAGTTCTATCACTACGAAGTTCATGGTCAAACTTAAAACTTCTGTTTGGTGACAACGCATTGATTTCCGGTCTCAGCCAAATTTCTGTCAGTGCCAGAATATCAAAGTCAAGGTCCACTTTATACTTCACAGACTGAGTATTTAACAGTAATTGCGGGTTTTTTTTGTGATGTTTTTACAAGTAGAGATTTGTCAATCTCCACTGCAATTATATTTTTGATGCAGGCCTCAAATCTCACCACAAACGATGGTGAGGGCGAGGATTAATTAACAGAGCAATATGTCTTTGCTTTGATCTCCCAGCCCTACAACCCCTGCGAGTCCAACCATAGCTTAAGTGTCTAAGATGTGCAAAACCATTCACATCTGTCAGTCAAGACCCAGTCTTGCGGGGCGTGTTGAATAAACATGCTCCCGTAAAGCAGAAAACAGTCACTGTTTGAACTGGTGTAAAATGGTCCAACCCAGTGTTACGTGAGCAGATAAAATACATAAATATGAGCATCTGTGGAGGCATTTTGGAGAGATGTTCAAGCTTGAAGGCACTGTTGTAAATAACTGCCTACGTCAAGCGATACATCACTACTGCACCAGTTACCAGGACTGTGAACACCTCGTTACCCACAGGAGACTTGTCAGCTGACTTGAAAGCACCACTTGTGACTCCACTGTGGACTGTCTTACAAGTTACCGACCGGCATCAATTCTGAGTTTCCTGTCCATAGTCATTGAGTAGGTGATGTCCTCACGTGTGTCGTGCTATATGACTGACCACAACTTGTTTGAAGTGAACCCGTCACCATACAGGGAGGGCTATAATACAAGGACAACACTGCTGAGAATTTTATCTGCGGATAATCGTTGCGTCTCTTATGTGAGGCATTTGACACGATTGTGCTCATATCACGTTTATCAAGCAGGATCGGTCCATGACTTGCAAACAGGAAACAGAAACATGGGCTAGGCTTCCACATGTACGCTGACTACATGCAGCTGACATTTGATGCCATCTGTTGGCTTGAGATCGGAGATGCACAGGTAACACAAACTAGATGCATCAGAACCCTCATTCGATTCTAGACTTCTGGACAATGCAGTAACAAGTCAGTGCCATTTGTAAATCTTCTGGTCGGCAAATCGGAAATGTTGGTATAATTATCAAGTGTCTCACTCTGCTTGCTGCTGGACAAATTATCCACTCGTGTATTAACTTCAGACTGGACGGTTGCAACTCACTGCTGTTTGGAATTAGCAAGTGTCAGCATGGATTATTTAAAAAGGTTTAACAAGATTGCCATCCAAGGAAAACACCTAGATGGCAAGTGGACAAGATGGCAAGTGGACAAGAAAGGCATTCCGAGATTACAGAAAAAACCGCTCGTCTCGTCATCAGAACAAGGAAACACGAACACGTAACACCGTTCCTAAAATCCCTGCATTGGCAGCCTATCTGAAAAAGAATAGCATTGAGTATTCTTCTAAACACCTTCAAGGCACTCCACGGACTTGCACCACCCTACATATCCGAACTTCTCAGTGACTACCAACACACACACTCCCTACGATCAAATTCTGGGGGTTTGTTGAATGTGCTCACTACATGCTTCAAAACATTCAGAAACTTGCCTTATCTAAGGTCTCTCTCAGTTTGTTAGACAATGTAAAACCACTGCTTTTTAAAGACAATACTGAACGCGCACAAAAACTGCATACATTAGTGAATTGAGGACATATATCGATATAGAACTGTGTTGTAAAGCAATTTGAACAGACCAAAGAACTGAAACAGTGTTCTAACATACTTTATTGTTATTGACGGTAATGCCATGGTGTAGAGTATTCAGTTATGTTTCAGTTATATTTGTGTAGACAAAATGGGCTACTATCATCCTTATTTTCAAGCTTTGCTAATGACACTGGTATTAAATCTATTAAACCATCAACAATTACACGAATGCCACAATTTCCAGATGGAAAAAATTATATATATATATTTCTATATTATAAGGTGTTAACCAACATTGTGGCGTAAATCCCCAACCGGGGGTTTCCCCTATATGGCCCATGGTTTACGTTTGCAGCAATGTATCTTTACGATCTGCATTATGCAGAGCAATTATGCTAAAACACCACGAAACATTCATCTTAATGCAGTATGAAGAGAACACGTTTTCTGAATAAAACTAATGAATGTTTGTATATTAAGACCACGAACTTTGCGATGCATTTTGTCATGATAAGATATATTTATATATTGTCACCATATTTTGTTTTTGCCATATTTAGTGGTGAAGATACGTAAGAAAGTGGCAAAACTACAGAAGCAGACTTGCAAGTTTGTGCTGTTACTTGTTGCGACTCCAACATACAGGAAGAACGAAGAGTGCAAGCATGGTAAGTTGTCTGATTGGCGAATCCTTGTGCTGAATATATAGCGCGAATTGAATCTAGCTACAATCGAGCTAGCGTATGTATGCTTGTGGTTATGTTAATGTTTTCCTCCTAGATGGCTTGCACTTCGGGCGCCAAACTTTCAGGCATTAATCTAACTTAATGTCTTTATTTTTTCAAATCAACCAACACAAGTATCCATCCATGGGTCTAAATTCCCGCGACCTTGAATTCCCACGACCTTGAACATGCACTGAGTATTGTATCACGTACATGATGCGATTGTTTCTGGTAATACGTTTGACGTTCCCATAAACCAGCGTTGCCTTAAACAATCTCGAGCGTGTTGATGGCATATTAGCCTGAGGCGTTTGGTCAACATTGCTGTCATGAATGTCACTTATGAACTACAAAGTTATCCCATCCTGGGAACGGGTATTTTGCTAGTCTAACTGTAATCGAGCTAGCGTATGTTTGTATG
The DNA here is from genome assembly GCA_963662155.1 of Lamellibrachia columna. Lineage (NCBI taxonomy): Eukaryota > Metazoa > Annelida > Polychaeta > Sabellida > Siboglinidae > Lamellibrachia > Lamellibrachia columna. Next base: position 45,298,858 of record OY759263.1, on the reverse strand, counting down.
TGGTTATGTTAACACTTTCCTCCTAGACGGCTTGCACCTAAAACTAGAAAGGGAAGCAGATTGCAATGAAGCTGTTTGGTGCAAAATTGTTTCAGGAAATTCAAAATTAACTATTGGATTAGTTTACCGAAGTCCAAACATAAACCAAGAGGACAACACAAAAATAAAAACGCTATAAAGGAAGTTAGTAAAGGGGAATGTATCATAATGGGAGATTTTAACCATGGACACATACAATGGAATTCTCTAGAGAGCACAGGGAGTGAGGACCAACAATTTCTATTTTTAATCCAGGATAGCTTTCTTAGTCAGCACGTGCTAGAACCAACCAGGGGAGAAAATGTATTAGATATAGTTTTGTCATCACAAAAACAATTAGTGGACAATGTAAAAATACTTGAACCATTGGGTAACAGTGACCATAATCAAATACATTTTGACATCAATGTAAAATCAGAAAGTAAAAATAAGAAAACGTACAAGAGAAACTTTCACAAAGGTAACTACAAAGATATGAGAAAATACTTAGCAAAGCTAGATTGGAATAACATGCTGATGAATAAGACCGCAATTGAATGTTGGAATATTCTAAAATATGAAATTGAGAGTATCATCGATAAATTTGTTCCCTTCCAAAAACAAGGAAAACGGTGTAGAAAGAAACACTTGACAAAAGAGGCTATTATAAAAATAGTGTTAAAACAAACTATATGGAGGGTTTATACGTGTACCAGAAAGGAAGAAGACTATGCAAATTACAAAGAGGCATTTAATGCAGCTACAACTGAAATCAGACAATATAAAAGAAGCTATGAGCAAAAACTAGCATGTAACATAAAAAATTACAGCAAGAGTTTTTATGCATATGTCAGGAGTAAATAAAACGTACAAGACAAGGTTGGACCTCTAGAAGACAGTGCTGGAAATATAATATCACAGGGATTTTTAATAGCGGAAGACCTAAATGGTTACTTCAGTTCAGTGTTTACCAAAGAAGATATTAGTTCATTACCAGTTGCTGATGCTAAATTTAGGAGGCTAAATCTGACTATTTAGGACCGTTAGTTGTAACTCCAGAAATGGTAGCTAAGAAAATAAAGGCAATGAAGGATAATAAATCACCGGGAGTGGATGGGATTCCTCCAAACTCACTAATGGAAACAGTAGAACAAATCAGTATACCACTTGCAAGAGTATTCAACTTGTCATTAAAAGAGGGAGTTGTTCTGTTTGAATGGAAAGAAGCAAACATCATACCATTATTTAAAAAGGGTTCGAGAAATAAGTCAGAGAATTACAGACCAGTGAGTTTAACGTCAGTGATTTGTAAATTATTAGAAAGGTTAATTAAAGACCATATGGTGGACTTCCCCGTTAAGCATAAATTATTAAATTCATCTCAACATGGATTCCTTAAAGCGAGGTCATGCTTAACAAATATGTTATGTTTTTTGGAAGAAATCACTAAGTGGATAGACGTGGGATCGCCAGTAGATATTATCTACTTAGATTTTCAGAAAGCTTTTGACAAAGTGCCACATCAAAGATTACTACTTAAATTAAAAGCCCAAGGTATCGGGGATAGCATAACTGACTGGATAGAACAATTGCTGACTGACAGAAGGCAACGAGTTGTAGTAGATGGAGAAGTTTCAAATTGGAAATTTGTTTTGAGTGGGGTACCTCAAGGATCAGTATTGGGACCTATATTATTCTTAATATATATCAATGACTTGGACGACAGTATAACAAGGAACGTACTGAAATTTGCGGATGACACAAAACTGTTTAGAAAGGTTAATACTGATGGTGATAAACAACATTTATAAAATAATCTAGACAGATTAGTGAAATGGTCTGAGAAATGGCAGATGTTGTTCAATTTTGGGAAATGTAAATGCCTACATACAGGACATGGGAACTTGGATGTAAACTATAAAATGGGAGATACTGTTCTTGGTACTACAGTAAAAGAAAAGGACTTAGGAGTTACAATAAGCGCTGACATCAAAGTTTCAGAGCAGTGTGGTATTGCACCTTCAAAGGGTAATCAAATTCTTGGATTGATTAGAAGAAACATAACATACAAGGGAAAAAAGTTAGTTATACCTCTTTATAAAGCAATAGTTAGACCTCATTTAGAATACTGTATACACGCATGGAGACCATATCGTAAGAAGGATATAGATACGCTTGAATGCATACAAAGGAGAGCAACTAAAATTGTTGGACTCTCGATAAGCTAATGGCTTCCTTGTCCACTTGCCATCTGGGCCTTTGGCTTGGATGGTAAATCTTGTTAAATCATTGTGTAAAGACATGCTAAAGCAAATACGCAGCTGCCACATTGGCAAATCTTGTTAAATCTATGCCTCCTTGCTACTTCCTCCACCCTCACACACTGTTCCTCCCAAGTACACAAAGCTGTCCTTTTGCTTAATGATCTTTGCATCGACAACTAATATACACATGAATTTATAAATGAGGTTCCGCATTGCTGCAAAAATAACTGATTGAGAAGAATTGCTGGAGTAAAGAGAGTAGACAAGTGAATAATGGAGGAGCTTAAGGAGGATGTTGGTGTGAAAGAGAGTTTCTGGATGAAGCCGGTGAGGAGTAGGTTAAACTGGGCTGGGCACGTGAAACGAATGGAAGGGGGACTGGTGACGAAGGGAGTGGATGCACTCAGAGTGTCGTGTAAACAGAGAAGAAGAAGACCGAGACTGAGATGGGAGAATTGTGTGAAGAGAGATTTGGTGGAAGTAGGAGGGAATGGAGAACGAGAGCAGTGGTGGGGGGAGTTGCAGCGGGTGGTGGAGACGGCAGAAAACAGGAACAGTGATGGAAGATGAAGGAAAACATACCAGCCGCACCCCGGAGTCCAGGGAAAAAGAGGAGAGTAACAATATCACTGTAGTTTTCATGTGTTGTCCAAATATAATATTTGTTTTTATTCATAACATAATATATAATAAAACAATAAATGGCTCTTGAACTGATGACCTGGAAACAAATGTTCACGAGTAACCTTTGTTCCACTTATAATATAGTGAAATACTTGACTAGTATACAGTAACATTTAAAATGTGTAATTGGGTTGTTAGTCCTAACTTGTTTCGCTCTTTTTGTTCTCCATTCTTCACAACCCATTAGTGGTGGAACCATAAAAGGATCAGTTCATAAAATATATGTATCATATTATAAACGTTGATGTTCACTGTTACCAGGCCGTTATTTGGACCCTCATTTATAAATAAAAGTGTATATTAGATCAGGGGTTCCCAAACTGTGGTCCGCGGCCCTCGTTTGTTCCGCGGGATGGTTTGTGGTGGTCCCAAGGGACAACGCAATGTGCATTTGTACTTTTGACTGAACCCCATTTCTCATTCTTAAATATTTAATGCTGTAGAACTGGTTGGAATATTGTGCAAAATATACTTGGGTGCCATCATTATAATTTTAATATATTTTGATTTAATAAAAATGCACATCTTCAATTGTATCGATATTTTTTTGCAATACAGTGAGCCTCAGTGACTTTAGCAGCCCCATGGGTGGGCCTCAAGGAAAAAGTTTGGGAACCCCTGTATTAGATAACTCTTAAAATAGCATTATTATGTGTTTAACTGCTAGCAATCTTTATTATGTATAAAGTGATTTGAATAGAATGGTCAATTTGTATTCTTTCCTCAAAAACACTTATTCCATGTTTAGACATTTAGTTCGAAATAACTTGTGATAATTCAACTATGCATAATTAATACAACATCATTAATGCTTGCAACAATTGTTTTTTTGCGGGCAATTTGCCTAGCAATAATTAGTTAAATGCTAAATGTGCATGTTGAAGTTAAAAAGTAAGTGTTGCATGTTTTATATTATTGTGTTACTATTATTCTTGAGTTATGGTACCGACCTACAGTAATTGTTTTGTATTTTCTTTTATGATTTCAGTTGTAGAGTATGCCGTGAAACATCTGAATTGTAACACCATTAGACTGAAGCTTCCGGAGGACGAAGAGACTTCAAACCCGCTGGATTTATTCACAGGGATTGAGTGTGAAGATGATGATAACATCAACTATTTGTGTGATCTGCTCTCAACCATGTTTCACACTGAGGTATTATGACGAAATAACGCTGTAATAACACTGGTTTCAATATATCAGTTAATACGTCCAATATTTGTAAAAATATACATCACGTTATGAAAGAAAGTTAACTAATCGACTTATTGAGTTCTGTTCAGTTCCTCGAAAATATGATGATGACGTATTGTTGTATTATTTTCTTGTTCTACTGTTATCACTATAGTGCTAGGCGAGAGATATGCTGACATTTCCAGGAGATTTACAATATAGGAAGGGAGGCGGGAGGTAGACAGTGATTTCCGGGAGACTCCCGGACAACCAGGGAGGGTTGGGATGTCTGCTATCATGACTATCACTTCGGTGCTATTACATGATTCTACGGATAGCTTAGGATACGACATTGGTAATGTGAGTTACAGCGACAGAGACGGTCATTGATACCTCTCTATTGTGTTCACCATGTTATGCACATACTCCTTGTGTCGTCACTCAATATATTCCTTGCATAGCTTGCCATCGATGTTTCACTGTTAGTCGTGCTTTTAACGTAATTTTAGTGTAACAGGAGATGAAAAATAAATCGTTTTGTGAAGAAAAAAATTTCTCAATCAACTTTCGCGCATTGATGTTTTATTTAGTAATACATGAACCACCAGAAGATATATGGAAATAAATAAAATATACATACAACATTACGGCAATATTAACCTTTGCTAAAGTATTGGATAAAAGCAACTCCATTCGTTAAATTTCAGACCAGCTTATGCGCATCATTCTATTCTCACACCACATTTCGAACGCTTCCAGTCTCTTCTGACTTTTTGGTAATTGAGTATTTCCTTACCATACATCAGCGTGGACCACATAACTATATTATACATGTCGTATACGATCCATGATTATTTTTTGGAGTTATTACATGATAATGTCCTAATCCGTTCCAGGAAGCTAGCCAAATGAGAGTTACCAGTAATTTAATTAATTAACTTCCGATATGTGATGCGTAATCATAATGAAACATTTTGTACATTGGGTTTGTAGGACGACATTGCCAGATTCATCATCACACACATCACACATGAAGACAAACAACACAAGTCCAAGTAAGTAAAATACACATGATATATTGCTTTAAGTACCCTGACTGAATTTCTCCTGCTGCGTTAAGAACTTCGATGGGGATATCATCCATTACAGGGGCTTTTCCATTTGCCAGTTTCCACAGTGCCCACTGTTCTTCTCTTTCCAAGGCCATCGGCTCCTCCTCAAACGTTTTAAAACGTTATTCATATCTCATGTTATCGTCTCTTCTGTAATGTGTTACTCTATATTCTTTCTATCTTTCTCTTACATCATATATATATATATATATATATATATATACATATTTATTTTAACTGTCCCTATTGTTGCAGTGGATTGTCTGGTTATTGTTCTGATTTTCTTGTGAGCATTTTTTTTCTCTCCCGACCTCTTATTATCCTGATATCCATAATTTGACTTTAACATTTCTCCTTTCTTCGCTTTACAATGTTGATTGCTTCTTCTGAAAAAAAATAATAAATGTATTTATTTAGGTTTTGGGATATGTCATGAATCTTCTTTTTTCACAATGTCTCTCATCTGACTTTAATTCGCCTGGGTTATATCACCATCATCTCGTGGTAGTTGGGTTATATATTGCTTTGAGGTGGTTTGCGTGTCATATTTTGCTGTTTTTTTCGTCTTTTAAACTTGTGTCAGCTTCACACGAATGTCTTACACCAGCAGTTCGTGATCCCTCCCACAGTGATAGCCCGGAAGTATATTTGCAGATAATATTGCGCTTTTCCATATTTTGCTACAACTGATGTAATATTATATTTGATTACAATGTTTGTCGGCTGATGTTTTCCTCCATTTCGGTTGTTGAAACTATGTGTTTGAAACATCCTCCTCCCAGGCTGAGGTGAACTTTCCCTAGCATATTTCTCATCACCTTCCCCCACTTTATCATCCACTGTCCCCCCACCGGTACCACTGGCACAACCCACATCTTCCCTTCCCACCAATGCCAAAACGAACTGACTCAGCTTTTCTATCTCCACCTCTAGTTCCTTTATTTTCGCACATCCCCTACACTCAAAACTGAAACTATCTGCCTGAACCTCAGCCCAGGACTTCTAACACCCGGTCTTGATGAAGTCTACCTAGATGCTACAACTCCAGCATACTAAATGCTTAGCGGCCTTTACCTGCTGTTTGGACGGCACCATCACATAATTTAGATTTTGCTAGATTAATGGTGGTTATGTGTTTTCACCTTGCTACGCTAACCTCGATTTTTTTTTTTAAATAACATTATTATTAAATAACTTAAATTTAATTTAATTTTGGCAATAACATACTTGCTAACCGTGTTCTATCTACTAAGCTCGCATGAGCCAAAAAACTGCCACCTAGCGAATACACAGAACACTTTGTAACCAGAACAATAGGACTCGGTGTATACCAACTTGCGCTAAAATCCTGCTGCTAGTTCCTTTTACCAAAAACGTTTACTATGACTATATCGGATATTACCTTATATATATAATTGATGTAAATGTTTTACTTTATCTCCTATATATTCAGCAATGTGAAGGATAGTTTCCTAATATATGTCTATGGAAAGTTTATGTATAGTATATATATATATATATATATATATATATATATATATATATATATATATAGGTAATAGTAATACTTATTCTGAATATTCCACACTTTTACTGACAATTCGCCAGGATCAATGTATTGTTTTAATTGAATTGTACACTTTGTAGTATGAATAAATATATTATTATGTATTGGCAAAGGAGATTAAGCACTCTGATACTCGTTTCACCGAAACTAGTCAGCAGTGAAAACTGAAATCAGAAGTATGCTTGTCACACTAACACGTGACAACCATCCATCCGCATAACTACCGACAGCGCTAGAACCTGTACTGAATTGTCAAAAAAGAGCACACACTAACGATTGCACGTTTCATTAAAACGAAAACAGCGAAATGTTATTCCCGGTTATTAGAACGTCCGGTGCAGGTAAAATATCATATACAATACAATACGATATAACTTTATTCATCCCATTAAGGGCAATTACAATTTATCATATGAACGCATGGAGTGCATTGCACATTGTAGCCAGTAAATATATCTAGAACACACGCACACACAGTGTCACACATGCACGCACGCACACACACACACACACACACACACACACACACACACACACACACAGATGTAAACAAGTGTGAAGAATAACTGGGGAATTCCCTTGACAGATAGAAGGGCCGAAGTGAGACGGATAGCAGACAGGAGGTCAATGTCAGGCATGCAAAGTGTGCCACGAACAATGACGGTTCTGCACTATCTCCGATTGACATAGAAGCGTACTCCCCCTCTGTGTTCTTTCCCAGTGTCACGTTTGTTTCTGTTCAGTCGAATGGGTGTTCCAAACCCATCGATAAATAAATCACTGTCTTGCACATTATCATCAAGCCAAGTCTCAGTAAAAGCGAGTAGACAGGCCTGTCTGTATTCATGCATACAGTTCACATTTGCTTGTAACTCGTCCATTTTTGAACGAAGTGAGCGGACGTTAGAATGGAGTACGGTGGGGAGGGGTAATTTGTAACTCTTCATCATTTTCAGTGATTTTCTTATCCCTCCCTTTTTCCCTCATTTCCTCTTCTTGCGTTGCTCGCTGTCTGTGGTGTTTTGCTCTGTGGCTGAACATAATAATTCAGGTGTAAAGTCAGTGTGTATCATATCAACAGCGCTGGAGCCCTGCAGGCTCAACAGGTACTCACGTGTGTAGTGTAAGCCATGGCCGCCATCTTGTTACCCGTGCACCGGTCCGAGAAGGCACGAAAATGTCACAACACATGCACACACCAACATCAATAATAATCTGCACAAGTTCATATCCATCCTGGAACACTCAGGAGTCACTCTGCTAAATTTAGACGACGTCAAAACTCAGAATACACAGTAAAGATTCAAGTAGAGCCTGTCCTCGCGAATGCGTTGCCACCAGGGCAGCGCCACCTACCGAGGTTCATTTAACAAATGTAATGCTTCTGTGTCAACCTTTTACCATTCCAGGCCAGCCACTTGTTTCGGAGATATATCGTTCACAGGCCAACCAGGAAACGTCCTTAAGGTAAGCAGATGATCAATTATGGCTTAGTAAACATGAACAAATGATTCGTCGCGCACTTACAAGCGTCCAAATATGGGAGGATAGGCAAGAGCATAATATATATATATATTATTCATTATTAATGTTTACGCAAATTTTAAAATTAATATTGTAAATAATAATAATCTAATAGGAATACAATATACGTAGTAATTGAATGTGAATATATTAAATAATATTAGAATACAAAAGTTGTTAAACACCTAAGCCAAATAATGTTTGCAATGAATGACAAATTACTATTAACTAACTACATTTAGTTTGCTACTAGCACAACATTGTGTCCACAAAATTCCTGAGATGTCTAGTCATTTACAGAACCCTGAGTCGTACGTTTACCTGTGTGTGAACAAATCTAGTTCCCACTAGTATTAATTAGACCCTCACTGGACCAGTGAGCACAACTGTTGTTTTCTTAGTGGGTCGATTAGCAAATGCCAATACACAGGCTCAATAACTCCTTTCAAAACTGACCACGTCACTCGCTGGAACCAGGCTACGGTTGCAGGCTCTCTGCATTATATTCTGGCCATTAACAAGCCTTTTGGTCTCTGTTGCATAACCCCATGAAGCCCAAGACACGACGTCTTAGCAGATCACTGTGGACAACTGAAAACCTGTTGTCCTGATAGTGCTGTAGGTCTGTTGAGCAGTTGTAATAACAACAACTGGAAAAACCTAAATTATAGGTTGTCTTCAAAATGCGGCAATAATTTATATTGAAGAGATTATAGCGGGGGGAATTCATTAAAATATGGGATCTTTCATTTTGTGTGATTTTTTAAAGTTGTTATAATTCAAAATACGTATAACGAATCAGTTATTTTTCATATTTGTAGTCAGTAACTCCCTACCTACCATCTGCAGTTTTGACTTTATAATGCAATTATGCAATATATATATATACATGTGTATATATATATATATATATATATATATATATATATATATATATTATATATGTATATATATTTACATACATATATATATATATATCTCAATTGCAAAGGTCACTGACCTTGACATTTTACATGCTATATTAAAAATGAGTAAATCCTGATTTTTCGCCACTGCAATAGTTGACACGCCTTATCTCGTAATACCTGCCTTTTTAGTTGTACTTGTTTTCTACTCCACTCCATGAGCACTTTAGGTAGAGGTCCATCTTTCTCCACCAGTTTTACATATGCTTTGTCCATTGTCTTACCTTCAGTCGGGTCAAAGCTCCTGCCTTTCACATGTGCACGGCTGGAAAAACATATTGGCTGAGCTCATGACTGATGCTGCCCACCGATCTTTCTGGTCAAAGTTGTTGTTTAAAGCTTTGTGAAATGTTTCCTGATTGTCACATGTTATTATGCTGTATCACATTCACTGACTTGATCTCTGCAAGCCATACTATGCATTGAGCCTTCACTTGCACAGTCACCATTTTTTATCTTTACGAGTCACTCTACTCACTGGAAAGACATTGAAAATAAAACTATACAAACATAGCTTCATTGAATATGTATACATATATACTGTATATGTATATATATGGATATATATGTATATATATATATAATATATATATATATATATATATGCACATATATATATACATATATATATATATATATATATATATATATATATATATATATAATATGTTATATACATATATGTTATATATATATATATATTTATATATATATATATATATACAACTATTTCATTGAACTTAGTATGTTTCAGTATGTCAGAATTGACCCCAAGACGCCAATCGAGAATGTCGTGACCTTATTGGAAATGGTCCCTGGCCTGTCTGCTCCTAAACAGATAGTATTCTTGGAAGAGGAAGACTGCTTTGAGTTCAAAGATCTTGAACAAGAGAATGCGTTCAAGAAGGACATCCGCAACGAACTGGCTGGCACAGGTTAGACTAATTGACGAAACCCGACTTAACATTGTAAAACTCATTACTAGCCAATAGTATATTTTTCTGGTGGACTATTGCTTAGATAATTCTTCTCTTGATTATCTTATTGACTAGCATTCCACTTTCTTTTTAGCCCTACCTTGTTGATCATCTGTTGGACATCATATTCACTCCTGTCGGAACTTCAACTATCTCTGTAATGAATGGAACTTTTGTTTCGCAAGCTGGCCGTCAGTCTACAAAAACATTTCCGAGACTAATGTTTCAAATACATCAATGTTCTTTTTGAATTTTCATTCATATAAAACATGACGTAGTCTACATAGAAAATTAGTCTTGGAAGTGTTTTCATTTTTTATTGTTTCGAGGATATGCCTACATCATTTATCTTCCAATAACCAAATAACTTCCAATAACATAATAAGTGACTAAACTGCTGATGATACAGACTGGTGAATCCTTACATATTTTGGAGCTACCATGTACATAATTGCTATGATGTAGGCCTTAAACATTGGTACCTCACAAAACAGCAACAGTGATTTTACAAAGTTATTAGACTCAGAATTATGATGCTGATAATTTATGTGAAAAAAGGGCACTACATAATATAAAGAAAATGTACTCTGAAACTATTAGAAGTAGGAAGCTAAAATTACTGATTTGTTCATTTCCGAATTTGGTTAATATCTGGGGAAAAAGATTGACGAGATCTGAAGAACTAGTGCGAGAACCATTCGGTGATTTGACGTTGATTAACCCTATGTCCATACTTCAAAATGATGTAGGTACCCCTAAATATTTTTCAAATCTGCTGAAGGAGTGCTTTTTCTGCTATTGGCACAAAATGGGACAGTAACACCTGAACATTTCCCCCCAATTTTGGGGAACAACTGTAATATATGTATGTATGTGTGTATATATATATATATATATATATATATATATATATATATATACATATATATACACATATATATGTATTATATATATATATAATACATATATATGTGTATATATATATATATATATATATGTATATATATACATACTTACATATATACATACATACATACATACATACATATCTTGCAAATACTATGCCTTATATAGAAACAATTTGGTAAAGAAAGATGTGTATGGGTAGGTTCATGGATCTTCAAGGAAGTCACTAACCACAACGGACTGGATACACTCAAGAATCTCTCTCGTAAGGAAAGTGTCATATATATTGGAATCTCCAGCTGGTCATCCGTCAACGAAAGGAACAATTTGTCACCAACACCTGGCAAACAACTACCAGTAAGTGTATTTTTTTTAATATCAGTACGCATTATTGTTGGTACGGTGTATTATTTGCTGAAACGATACTTCGTTAAATATTTGTGTTCTTCTCAGTGCCTTGGATACATATTTGTTCTGACTCTCTCATTTAAAGCAAAGAACGTATATAACAAGAATGCCGACTTGTGTCAAAACGTGTAACAGACGCGATCGCAGCTCCACGCAGTGTCGAATGTCTATTGTCCATTGTTTGTCATATAAAAAATTGTGTGGTGGTTATTCCGTAAAGCTGTATGATGACGTCGCAGTGTAAACATTCGACACCAGATGGTGAAATTTTACAAATGTTACACAGGTAAACATTTAGGAGTCAGCGTTATTGTTATTTATGTGCTTTGTTTAAAGTACTAAATTACGTGTCATACACCCGTCAACAAGTGCACACGATTCACTATTATATTAGTGCTATATCATGCACCAGAGGCAGCACGGGTTATTTCGGGTAGCCTCTATCGGATACAATGTGTTTGGGATAAACACGTTTTCCAGTCAGTACTTCCTTGTTAATAATAAACAATGAACGAAAGTGTTACCCACTCGCTTAAGATCGCCATGACTTTCGACTGATCGCTGCAATATAAATATGAGTTTACATGATCATATGATCTGCAGTTGTGAATAACCATATTAGCGTGCAGCGGTTAGTCATAAACTGCTTGTTACTTTTTTAATATACCGATAAGTTTGCCTAGATTGTTATCAATGTTATAAAAAGAAATTCTTAGCTGAGGATATACCATCTGGTATTATTGTCTACTCAGACTAACTTGGGATGGTGCTGTTAATAACCGCTTATGCCATTTGCTGGGAAAAGCCGTGTTTAACATAAGACAAAATAACAAATATATCTGAAACTTAATCAAATTATTTAACATCAGAGAATATTTAATGCCTTTAAGTTACAGTTTTTTATATGGTTATCACAAAATATCGGTACGCATCAACTAGCTAATCGTGGATTGCACATTTCTACCAACTTATATTCTGTCACTACGTTCCAATTAAACCATTTTCATTCCATTTCACATTTGAACCATTTCAACAACCACTCCCCTAGTCGGGCAGCTTAGCAAATTGAAGGGGACTGGATAAAAAACACTTCCCTGGATAATAAGATTTCAATTATTCATAGGAGTCAGCAATATTATGCCCTATGGGACCGCATATTCTGTTTTATCGTATTTCAACATATTAGGGTGTACACTTTCAGAAATTGCCAAGCAGTTGCTGATTCACTGGTCAAACATTCCCCCACCCTGTAAAGTCAGGAGTGTCTCTTGTCAAGCTACATGCATTAAGATAACATTGTACCCCTATATCGATATTATATCATATATAGATTGAACGTTTTTACACATATTAGATGTAAATAAAGCGCTTTGATATTTTACGAAACAACTTAATTGTGTTATGGATTTATTCACACATGAGATATATATATATAATATTTAATGTATTCAACCGCAATTGTTTTTCGATATATTTGACAAAAGCCATATGGCTCCACTGTTAACCTGAAACTGTATTACGAAGTACCTGTTTGCATTTGTTTCGTTTTGTATATTTGTATGTACGTATACAGTTTCTAAAAATAAACTCACACTTACTCACACACACGTACTGGCAGGTTTACTCCATATAACTTTGAGCCATTTTGCAACTCTTTAGGTACAAGTATTGATATCCTGGCCAAACCATTTCCATACCTTTTAAGGGCATGAGTTCTAATTTGGTTAAACGAATACACAGTATGATAAACTTGTAACACTTTAACCAAATTATTCGTACAAAAAGTGCCTTTTTATAACAAGAAACGTTCCTGTTATATTAAAAAACTAGTTACCTATATATGTATAAGAAACTAGATATAACAAGATAGGTTACTAATTATTGAACATTACTCGGATAGTTCGTTTTTATTATCATATATTTCTAGTATCGTATCCAAAAGGTTTGTTTTACCTGTAGAGCTTTCGCCATCTTTTCAAGATGGCTTCATCAATACTAATGACGTCATGGTAGGATGACGTCATCGTAGACGAGGGCTCCAAAACCAAATCTATCCAGAAAGAGAAAGACAGAAAGCTCTGAAGCAATTGTAGAAGGAGACCTCCATCATCATACTCCCTGCTGACAATGGAAGTCAGTCATCATGGAGACGAAGAATATCAAGAAAAATTAATAAACTGTGACAAAGCCACATATGATCAGAAGGAGAGCATGTCCCACGCAGACCAATTGTTGACACACAGACAGTAGCTTACAGAATGTCCACAGACTTGGTGAACATACTACAACCATTAATGGGAAAAACAGAACATCAAACTGAGAATTCACAAGAACTGGTGACATAAATGACAGGACCAAAAGTAGAAGGAAAATAATTTGTGTCATATGAAGTTGTAGCACTGTTCATGAAAACACAGGAAACATGCGAAGTGATCAAACAGAGACTTGAAAATTATAAGACACGCAAGAAGAGAACCGACCTCAAAGTAGATAGAATCATTCGGTGTAGCCAGATGTAGTGCGGTTTCCCCCATAGTTGTGAACTTATACATGGAGCACCTGGAGCAAAAAAATATTGCCGCATCACCTGATGACTGCAAACCAAGGACTGAAAGCGGTATATGGACGATGTAATTTGCCTTGTACACACAGGAAAAGCGAAGGAACAACAACAATATATGAACACTGTTGACCCTACATACAGCATACATTTCACAAGAGAAGATGAAGAGAACAACAGCATGCCCTTCCTTGATGCGAAATTTGAAAGAAAGGATGACGGTATTGTGAAGAAATACAGAAAGAAGACCCACGCCGACCAGTATCTGAACTTTGCTTCCCACCACCACAGGCACCAGAAGTTAGGAGTAGTCTCAGAAGTTAGAAGGCTCTTAGAAGGTACGGCTTTCTGTCCTGGGCCTTGACAAAAAGGTGACGAATAACAAAAAGAGCAAGAAAACAGACACCAGAAGAAAGGACAAGAACTACAGAAGCCAGGTCGTCATTCCTTGTATGCAAGGTGTCTTAGAGAGGGTTGATCGTGTACTGAACAAATACAGTGTAGCCACAGCCATGCGTCCCCCCAACAACCATCAAACGTTTGTTGGTACAACCAAAAGATAAAGTAGAACCGGAAGAACAGGAAGAACTAGTGTACCAAATACCGTGTAAGAGTTGTGGCGCAACCTATTTAGAAGAGACAGGAAAATTGTTTATGACCAGACTAGATGAAAACAAGAAAGATATTGAGAATACACAAAGAGAACAATACACGAGGAGGGAAAGAAACGGTCACAGTCCACCATCAACAAGTCTGCCCTCACAGACCACACTACCTCCCATAACCACCTAATAGACTTAACAGAAGTAAAAGTGTTAGACAGGAGTCCCACATAAGGAGAAAACAAGAAAAGAAAGCGATATGGATACGGAAAACAGGCAGCGATCAACCTAGATGAGGGAACTATGAACTTCCACATGTCTGCGATGACGTCATCCTACCAGGACGTCATTAGTACTGATGAAGTCACCTTGAAAAGATGGCGAAAGCTCTACAGGTAAAAAACTGTTGGATATGATAGTAGAAGTACATGATCAAGTTAGGTAACTATTTTATTGATATAACAATATATTTATATCAATAAACTAGTTACCTGTCTTGTTATAACACGAAACTAGTTATCTCATAAACACATTTTTTTGGTGATTTGCATCTTGTCCTTTCTGCGCTTTGTATCTTTCTATACTTCCGTTGGTTTCAATCGCCCCGATCCATCATTGGATCAGCACGCATGTCTTATTCAGTCGTATTCAATTGCACAGTGTACAACAGCCTTCATAACATTTTGTTTGAAAGCCAATTTTTAATTTGTAGTACAAAGCTACCCACCCGCAAGAACAGGACACCGCGGATGCACTGGATGGTCGTCTGAACTGCATCATCTTAGTGGATACAAACGAAGATACACAAAATACATGTGATTTCAAGAAGAGACTAGGACAGAAGTTCAGTGAAGGTAGGAATTATCATATAGGGACTTGTTTTGGTTCTGAATATAATGCATGCGCATGTGCCTGTCAGTTGATACGTGCCCTGTCCATTATGAACGAATCAATTAATTGTGTTCCCATAATATCAATCACTATAATAGACCATCTGCACAAACACACACACAAACACATACACACACACAACACATACACACAAACACATGTTGAATTTCCTCTTTTCTTCTTAAAGTTAATAATTACATATCAGTCCCATTCTTCTAGACAATAAAATACAACTATGACTAACAAAATAATCTTCACACATTAACTAAAGCTTTGATATTCTGAAGCATACTTCTTTTTATATTTATTTAAAAGACTGTGTGTTAGTAGACATCGTTGTGTTTTCATATAGTAGTCCTAAGTTGTAGACACATATTTAGACTTGGCTGTTATTCTTGCAACTGCTGGTTTTAAAGGGGGGGTGAAGCACTCGAACAACCATAGCCCAAACATAATAACATACCATTTACAGTATATATCACCCTTATATGATGGGCGCAACGCCACGGTAATTTTGTAATATCCTTTTAAACTTTGCCATTATCTTCGCTGGGCGGCACCATATTGCTCTGGGGGGGGCTCAGCGGCAGAGTGGTTTGAGTACGAGCTCCTGGCACGGCGTTCACACAGTAAAAACCTCTCGAAAAAACGGCAGAAACGCATGGAAAATCGAATAAAAAGAAAACTGGTGTACACTGGATGGCTCCTGGATATATCAACTAGTACTACAAATGCAAGGAAAAAACTTTTGATCGACTTCCGAGGAAGAATTTGCAGCGGAAAAGGTGGTTGCAAATGCGGAAATTGCCGTGTCCGCCAGCCGCAGGCACTGCGAGCGACCACTGTTCCGATGCAAATTACAAGACAAAAGACTGTGATGAGCATGGACAGACGGTGAGCATCAAGATGTCATTCTTGGTCAAAGACACCGTTCCATCTTAGATTTTTTTTCCGCATATGACCATGCATCTACAGACTATTCTGCGACAAGGAAACGTCAGATATCAAAGGGCAGAGCGATGCGCAGGAAGCGACGAGCCGAAACCAGGTTAGTAAATTGGATTACCGTTACCATTGTGACTTATCACTACGATTACAATATAGTTCCACCCAAATAAGCACAGCTGTGCTTCAACGTCAGCATATATATAATCCACAGTAAATCGAAATGTATGAATACAATAAAGTGCGAGTAAGTGTTAATAGTTTGATATAATTACGAGTGTTTTCCTATCCGCCGATTTATTTTCGACGTGATCAGACGTACCGTCAATACGTGGCCGTACTCAAAACAATAACAATAACTCAATAAGTGCTACAGGATATACTGCAGCCTTATAACATGGGCCATGGCGTATGTACTAGGCAAAATTATTCAAGAAAATAATTTGATATTATTTATTGACAGTCATAATAAGTCTCATACTCCAGTGTTCTAAATGCCTAGAGACCAAGCGGCAAGCGTAAGGCTAAGCCTAAGGGGGTAGATGCATGGGAGAAACACACCAAAAGACAGTATAGACTATAGCGCAACAGAAGCCTACTGTTGCTGTTTACATTTCAAATTCTTTATGGAAATATTTAAATATACAAATACTTTCAGTGTGATTAAGTGCAAATGCAGTTACACAAACTTTTTAAAAGTATTTAAATATTTCATAAAATGTATTTCACCCATGCAATGTCTAGCTGGAGAGGAAACTAACTAAGGCATCGTCATCTACCCAGTTGAACACTGTCAGATTACATGTCTGCTTTCTATAATGACACTTTACAATTTCTGTCTGAATTCTTGTGACTTGACAATAAGGCAAAATTATATAAAATTAATTTGCTTTATTGATCAGATTAAACCCCACATGTAATAACCGGAAGTTCATAAAGAGATGTATTAATTACATTTTATTCTGAGTCGACTGATAACACTGTAATTAATATCGTGGGGGGAGGGGGCAACTATCGGCAACCCACAATAGTATTAGTACAAGCTATACATATGAAGGAAGTCTATCAGGCATGGGGGTCAATTCTGTTTTGTCAATTCCAAAAAATCATTTCTAATTTCGCCTTGCAAAAAATCAATTCCAACTGTTAAAATCCTAGGCTAAAGAAAAATTCAAATCCAATTTCGTTTTAACACAGTTTTATTTGTCACGTGTGCACAATCATATTTAATTAGATATGATTACAAAATTATTATTCGTTAAATACACACACACACACACACATATATATATATATATATATCAGGTCCAGGTCATTTGCCCCCCTCCCGGACATTTGCCCCTTTGTCACTTGCCCCCCAGACATTAGCCCCTTGCCATATTCAAAATCTGGACATTTGCCCCCTGTCCGTAGCCTCTGGATTATTTGTAAGTTTTTTAAGAAATGTTTTTTTAACTTATTTTTTTATTTCTGAACATGAATTCAAGATATATATTACCCTAATTGCAATTAATGTTCTTTGTGCCAGATCAGCCAAGTAAATTACTTTATATAGTTGGATATGATCCTGTAATCAAAGGATTATCTTTATTGCAATTGTGGAAGAAGCCAGTGACATTAGGACCTGGACCTGTTAGGACAATTGAGGATATTTGAAAGAAGCCATCTCAACAAGGTTTCTTTTGAATTGCATTTACCATGGAGAGTTGGAGTGACTCCATTTTCCTATAAAACTGGATGCACAAGCCAGAGTTGTCAGAATTCACTTATAGCTTCACCATGGAAATTACTACTAGCATCTGAGGAGGTCAGAAGCTATGTTTTGAGTGTCATTCTTACACCAAGAAGGGGGACCAACAAGATTACTCTTCAATGGGAGTGAAGCCAGCGTCGATCCTGATCATGCAAGGGTGCTGTGGTCACTGATCTGATCTCCAGATCCAGAATACGATCAACAAGACTGCCTGCAACCATGATGGTGACACGGCACAGATAGAAGCTGCCAAGGTCGGTGAGGACCTGGAAACTAAGGCAGCTAATACCAGGGGCACTCCAAACCAGCTGATCTCTGACTCGTTACTGTCCACCACTGTTTGTGGAAGCATCACCCCAAGAACCCATCTTCCACCACTGATCTGACTATCAATGATACCTGGAAGACAACTGGTGACAAGAACATCTCATACACACTCCAGGGGATAGGCCATTGCATTAGGCTAAAGTGACTTTGACTTGTCATTGAATGTTATGTTATTGTAGCAATAATGATAAAACTGCAAACTGATTTTCACTTGTCAACTATCATAGAAAAAAGGGGCAGATGTCCGGGGGGGGAGCAAATATGCTAGGAGTCAGATTTATATCGCTATCAGTGGTGGTATCATAAATTTACTGGAAAGTTTGAGTCTTCAACATCCTAATGTCCAACATGTATTCTCCATGGGGACATTTTTAATTACTACAAAGGGCAAACCCTACAGCCACATGTAACAGCATTGTACAGATGACCAGTGACATGTTTATTATGGGAAACTTGTGGGCTGAACATTAGGCTTGGATAAACAAGGGGCTGCATTCAAGTGGGGTAGGCTTCCTAAAAGCAAGGTCATGTCTAACCAATTTCTTATGTTTTTTAGAAGAAATTACAAAGTGGGTAGATGACGGGTCACCAGTTGTCTACTTAGATTTTCAGAAAGCTTTCGATAAAGTGCCACATCAAAGATTGTTACTTAAACTAAAAGCCCATGGTATAGGCAATTATGTAATCAACTGGATAGAAAAGTGGCTTACACACAGAAGACAGAGAGTAATAGTAGATGGTGAGATTTCAAACTGGAAATCTGTTTTGAGTGGGGTACCACAGGGATCAGTATTAGGCCCTATACTGTTTTTAATATATATATAAATGATTTGGAGGATGACATATCTAGCAAAGTACTCAAATTTGCAGATGACACAAAAGTATTCAGAAAGGTTACTAATGATACAGATAAACAAAGTTTACAGGATGATCTAGAACAAATTTTTAAATGGTCAGAAAAATGGCAAATGTTATTCAATTTTGGGAAGTGTAAATGTATACACATAGGACATGGAAATATGGACGAGGAATATAAAATGGGGGATGCTGTACTAGGTAGAACCACACAAGAAAGGGATTTAGGAGTAACATTTAATGCTGACATGAAAGTTTCAGAGCAATGTGGGATTGCTGCTTCGAAAGGAAATCAATTTCTAGGGCTAATTAGGAGAACTATCACGTATAAGGAGAAACATCTAATTGTACTCCTGTACAAAGCAATAGTTAGACCACATTTGGAATATTGTATTCAAGCATGAAGGCCATATCGTAAAAAAAGACATAGATAAGCTAGAAAGAATACAACGAAGAGCAACTAAAATGATTCCAGAATTAAGAGACCTTAGTTACGAAAGTCATTTAAGATAGTGAACTGTTATGAGGATGTTGATAGGAATATGTTCTTCAAACTTAAAGAAGGCAGTAGAACCAGAGGACACAAAGCAGCATTAGTTAAGGAGCAGTGTAGGTTGGACATGAGAAACTACTCTTTCTCACAGAGGGTGATAAATGAATGGAACAAACTGCCAAATGATTGTGTTAATGCTAGTAGTGTGAATATGTTTAAAAATAGAATTGACAGATATCTGATAAGGGCGTATCTCTTTTTGATGCAAATGCTTGATTATATTGTTCTTGGTCACAATGTTTCAATACCAGAGTACACAGTGTCTATGCTGTAATGTTGACAACTTCCTGGCTGTTACCAGATTCAGGGTGACATGCTAACAGCAGACAAATATGATTTTAAAAGTAATATAAATAAATATAAGGGTAAATATTAACAGTATCAAGTCAATAATTCCAACAAGCTTATGTCTGTGGGGCTTTTGTCCATGCACCATACTATCTAGCAGATGCTTTCAGTATAATACCTAATAATTATATATATACATATATACACATATAGATAGATATAATATATATATATATATATATATATATATATATATATATATATATATATATATACGTGTGGGCAGGTATGTGTGTGTGCGTGCAGCATTTATAAGATAAAGATGTCACAAACATAGATCTGCATTTGGTCCAATAACAATATTCATGCATTATGTTATCTAAATCGAGTGTCAGATATAAAATAAGGAACCCCATAGAAAGTGAACCTATGGGTCCATATTTTGTTATGGAATTTGGACCCCTTATAGAATTTTGACCTCCCTGGCCCATTGAAAACAGTGCAATGTTGATTAGATAATATAATGCACATTTGAGCTAAGATGCTACAATTTTGGTTACATGCGTTTGGTTATGTTACCAGTGGCATTCATCAAACTGACCAAACAGATTCATTAAAAACATTAAGAGATCAGTGAAAGACCCATTGGTTGAATTAACATGGCTCCATAGGGAAAATGCTTTTCCCTGTGGTTGATTACTTTATACATTCTATATGACACTGGCACTCTTATATTCTAAAAATAATATATACAAGAGAAAGTTTCTCACATTGTGATTCACTTTTATTATGCAAAAGATGAATTTTGTAAAATTTTCAAGTCACCGTATGTGTAATCTTTTCAGATGAAGGATTCACCATTGGTTCGTACAAGTACAGGTACTAGTTTTGAAGCATCCAGCGCTACGGGTGATGCCGTCAATCTTTACATTACGGATGTCACCTTTAGTGCCATCACTGCTACTACTGCTGTGGCACCACATACAACTGATGCTGAAATGCAAATCGATCCGGTAATGATATTTCAAGTGCGACACGTCGCGAATACTGCTGTAGTCACGGATGACATTATTGCACCAATGAACTACTCCTATGTGAAGCTTCCATCAGATTCAGTGAGAACAAAGACATTGGTGCAGATGATGCACACTATGTGATAACAGCGACATAACCGAGGGTGACTCAAGCAGGTCCGACACCTATGAGAAAGAGAAGAAGTTTATCATTCGTGAGAAAACTTATGTCACTTTTCTGCACCTGCCACACACCAAACAGCCATAAACTGTGACACAGGTTGTACTCATGTCTGATCTATCAGCCAAGGTCTTTCGGATACTGGGGTGTCTGTCAGAGGAAAGGGTGCTGATTTCTACCCCTGGATAAGTGAAAGGTGAATTGAATATGTTAGGTGTATGTGTACTATCAGTCAGAATAAGTAGTGTATTGGTGTATATTTAGTGCCAGTAGTGTATTGGAACAGATGGTTGGTGTGCAAGTACTATCAGTCAGAACAAGTAGTGTATTGATACATATGATTGGTGTACATTTACTGTCAGTACAAGTAGTGTAGTTGGTAGAGAATGAGACGCTTGGTTTACATTTGCTGTCGGTAGGAACAAGTAGTAGATTCAGTCAGAACAAGTAGTATATTGGATACACATGATTGGTGTACATTTACTGTCAGAAGACGTAGTGAAATGGTGCAGATTCCAGAATGAGATCATTGGTGTACATTTACTGTTGGTAGGAACAAGTAGTGTATTGGTATGCATGATTGGTGTACGTTTACTGTCAGTCAGAACAAGTAATATTGTTACACATGATTGGTGTACATTTACTGTCCAATCAAAACAAGTAGTCTATTGCCATTGGTACAGATGATGATGGTGAAACAGTTAAATGCCTTGGCTTTATAAAGATTAATTATTTCCTAAGCTAAACTACCAGTATATTTGATATGTTGTGGCATAATAATGATGTGTGTAACTGTGATATCCATGTTCCAGGTTGTATTTCCCGGTGGTAGAAGTCACTGTTTTTAGTCAATGGTTTCAGTCGTTCTAGTTAGCCTTATTTCTTTGGTAATTGTTTTTCTATGTGAATAAACTGTTGGTATATTTTATGTTGGTCTCAATATAAATGAAATTGTGTGTAGTGACATGCAAGATGCTGCAGGTAACATTTTTGTTGACAGAAGTGGGATATGGATAAGGAGGCATTCACATCATTCAGTTATTAATATTTTAGTGGGAATTTTTGTAGTTTTCCAGGTTGTTTTTCGACCTGCTGCATACTGTTGGTGCCTCACAATTTGTGTATATCAGACTATCAGTACACTCACCTGTGTCAGGTCAATCTCCATAGCTAAACTTTCCATCAATTCAATTCGGTTCAGAATAGACATCACAGATCCTTCCCACATTGCAGGATGGGATTACTTGTCTTGCCTTTCCTGAGCCTGAAATATAATTTGTCAGGGTTAGTTGATAGCACTAATTCCATAATTACCATAATAGTTGCAAAACTGTGAACATTACATACTGTCAGTAGTTAATTATTGTTATTTAAATGATTACATTGCACCAAACAACAAGGTGTTGTGGTGTGCTACAGAGAGGGGTGATTACAAGTACGAATATTAATGTAATCATGATTACAGTAATTATTGCAATCACAATTACTAATGTAGTCATGATTACAATCATTATTACAATCACAATTACGGTAACATTTAAGAATATATATTCACATAATGAATTAAATAAACCCTCATGTTATTATTGTCATCAATGTTATTCAACACAACATCAAACACAATATTAAAATACAGTCACGGTATACTTCATTAGATTAGATACAAAATAAAGAGAAGAGCCTGCTTGCATTGCCATTGTGGTTCGGACCTCGGGCTAGGTAAAAGAAATATGCAGAAAAAATATGATTATTAAAATGGCAATGATTCGATAACAATTGAATTACTGACCTGCTAGCTATAGGGCGAATCAATGAGTCGGCACGCAAATCATGCAATGACAGCAGACCAACATCTAGCACCGCTCTGTTTGTGCATATCACTACAAAATCATCGTCTTCGCCTTCGTACGGTGATGGAAGCACCAACGCGGTCGGGCACACGGTGCTGCATAGCCATAGCCTAGCCCTAGGCATGGTAGCTTCCTCGGCGCAGCATGATGACTCAACGTAAACGTGCGCAGACATCGGGACGTAATTTCCACAGGTTCACCACATCACATTACCTAGTCAGGAATCGTTGACAGTCAAAGCGCTGTTGTCATTTTTCCTGAATCCAACGTCAACAAAGGCGAAGCCGACCTGGAGTCTGGAGCGTGACTCGCACACTCGGTGACACTTTACGACTGTCAACCGTTGTTTCCGTGTGGCCTGTCGAACTAGACTCTTCGTCTGTGGTTTCCATTTCTCCAAAGATAGACAACTATGGCGGAAGTTCAGTAAACCACTAATCTCTAGTAGCAGATCTGGTAAAACTGTCACAAGCGATGCATCCATCTTGTCAACAAGTAAAAAATAGTTCCGGTATTCCGTTATCGCATATTCTCGTTGGTTAGCGTCTCGTGTGTTCGAGAAGTGTGGCGTTTTCCACGATTTTTTGCGTGTTTTGTTGTAATTTCTTTAACTTTTTTATTTGGAACGAACAAAAACGCTATTTTGTTGACGTGTGTAAACACTTGTATATATATAACAGAGACCCATATCTTTTTTTTCGCTCCAGAATGCCTATTTACGAAATAAATCGCAAAAATTCGAAAATTTACATTGATTAGATATACACGACTCAAACCACTCGTTTCGACAACAAGATGGCGATACGCAGTGATGTATTTTGTCGATTTTTGTCTCGAACAAAATCAGTTTTTCAGTTTATCTCACAAATTAGCAGGTATCTGTCACCATTAATGCATAGTTAGATAATATATATTTAAATATACGGCATAACACAAAATTGCTTCAGTTCCCCTTTAATTTATGCTGTTGTCGAGTTGCTTTCGACGAAACATGTTGTAGTGAAAATGTTTTGCAGAATGGCATGTAATACTATCTTATTGACTTTGTACATTGTCATGTCAAAGTTTAATTGTATTAATTTAATCAAGTTGTTTAACCCATTAGGCCCCAGGATTTTATTAAAACATGCTTCCCTGTTCCCAGGATTTCTGGCAAATTTTTTGCAATTTTACTTCCTTGAGGCTTGTGTTCAAAAATCTGTAGAAAAAACTATTCAATATTGACAATTACAAGTTGTGTTTATTTTGAAGAGTAGTAATTTCTCCACATGCATGTATACATAGACATAGGATATATTAATAAAATGTTGACATTTGATCACAATTTGCAAAGACAAAATAGTAAATTTGTTAAAACTTTGAAAGTTGCGACTGACATTTGACAATGTCGGTGATCCCATGCTATAACCCTATGCAACTCAGCGAAGAAAATGTAGCTATATGTGTTAGCTTTGCACCACTGAAAACATTTTCAAATTCTGACGGTTATTTTTCAGGTTACACCATATTTTATCATGACAAATGTAGAAATAAAAATTTTCGAGATTGCGTGAACAAAACCGATGAAAATCAAGATTTCCGAAAGGGCAACACATGTACATAACGAGCTGTTGTTGTTGCAAAATGTATCCACTAGGGTGTGGCAAAATTTGGTAGCGTTAAGTTCAGTAGTTATTCGCCAGATTTGTTTTAATAGAGGGTCCTGTATGCGGCCGGTGGCGGCCATTCCAGGACTGCATAGAGCTGCTGGCCGCAGCCATTGTGGGGTCTAATGGGTTAACTATCCTGAGTTCATAAAATATTATATTAGAATTATGTAGATAACGTGCATTATCCAGAATTCATACAACATTTTTGTAACAAATGTAGGCAGATAATATTAGTTGTATATATATTGCAATAATACATTTATGCAATCAACAACACAACACAGATATAGAGATATGAAGAGGCCAAATGAAACAATGGCATTACTATTGTCATGGAACACCCTTAAGCCAAATAGCGTAATGCCCTACATGCTATCATGCAGTCTATGAATACAACTATCTGCTTAAAAATACACTAGCTCTAACTGGAATAACTACAAAGGTGGGGTCAATTCGCCACCAGCCACCGACACATGTGACCACCCCACCAACTAATATTCCCATATTGCAATATATATATATTAATATATTTATTATATATATATTTGTATACATATATACATATATACATATATATATATATATATATATATGTATATATGTATGTATACAAATATATATATATGTATATATATATATATATATATATTATATATATATATATATATATTGGATCTCAACATGTTAATTGTTTAAGTAATTTATGATAAAATATAATAAAAAATTGTATTACATATACCTGTTTTATGTCAGTATTATTAATCCTTTTAGCTATATTACATATTGTGTTCATTTTGAAAACAACCTATAATTATCCTTGAATGGATTGACCTTGGATTTACTTTTTCTTGGAATATGATATTTGATATTATTACCTCTGAAGAAACTTGGTGATGTTTCTTCCGAACACCTGTCTTGTCGCCAACTATTATCAGCCATCGTAACACGGACCATCAATGCTAAGGATCTTAGGCCATCAGGAGAACTGGTTTAGAAGGAATATCAAGAAAGCCCTCAACATCCACCGAATGAGACCTGCCTTGTACAGACGGGATACATCTCGTCCACACCAATCAACTTATAAATAATTACGTCAGTAGACAAAAAACATTTTAACATTCTAAAATTTAATGGACAATGCTGATTACTCAACTGTATTATTCACTGCCGATGCAAATAAAGCATATAATAACTTTATGCTAATATATAAAACACTTTTTGAAAAATCTTGTCACGTGAAATATGTCAAAGTCCACAGAAAATATATTAAACGAGAACCTTGGATTACATCAGGCATTTTTACTTTATCAATACATAAAGAGAAATTACATAGAAAAAAACTTTGTTGTCGAATGCTCAGACAGTGACCCTGGTTCCTCATACGAAGGTCGCTGTGCACCGCAGATCCTCCAGTAGGCCAAAGATCTTTTCTTTTACTGGTGTTTCTGTAGGCCAAGTTGCCTTCCTTTCGTTTTGGTGTGTAGTAGAATCTTGCATGAGGTGTTGCACTGTCATTGGAGCCATGCTACAAGGACACGTCTGTGTCTCCAATGTGTAGTGTTGTGTGCTAATGGTGCCTGAGTCTGCAGTGTCCAGTCTTCAGACACACCATTATCACATGGACAGCTGGTAAAAGTTGTCCTCACTGTTGTAGCTGGGATGTTGTTTCAGCCATCTCTTCTTCTCCTTGTGATACACAATGATTTTTGCTTCTTTGTAAGCAACCTCTTGATCCAGTTTTTTCCCCTCCTTGCCAATCTGTCCACTTCCTCGTTTAACTACACATAATACACTTTCTGTATTTAAAAACAAGTTGGTCCTCACCCCCTGTTCTCTGTAGAGATTTCCATTGTATGTATCCATGGTTAAAATCTCCCGTTTTGATACATTTCCCTTTATTCACTTTCTTTATAGCGTTTTTTTTCCTCTTCGTTTATGTTTGGATTTCGGTAAACTAATTTAATGGTTAATGTTGCATTTCCTGTAACTGTTTTGCACCAAATAGCTTCATCGCAATCTGCTTCCCTTTCTCATCATTCATTTTCATAAGCCTGAATGGATTTTTAATATATAAAATAACTCCCCCTGTCCTTCTTCATATTCGATCTCTCCTAAACATTACGCATCATGTCAGTCCTAATTCAACATCCGATACGTCTTTGTTTACCCATGATTCGTTAATATCTATTATGTGAGGATTGATATTTCTTACCATAATGTTTAATACGCTTTCCTTATTTACAATGAGCCTTGCATTTAAACTTACGCATTTAAATCCAAAATCAGAAATGTTTTCTATGAGTACGACCCGGCGCCTGGTGAGTATGTAGAGTCCAACGTTGCTCATCCATGCAGCGGGAAGCATAATTATCTTGTCTGCAGTCACACTTTCTCTCACAACATCAGCACATTCACTGATTTAAGGAACCAGGCTCAACATTAACAAGCCAAAGGAAAGGCGTGGTAGCAAAGATTATTTCCTACACCAGTATGATAGAAACATATCATTGTGTGTCAATAAACAACTTTAAATAGCAATGTGATGCTCATGTAAAGAAACAGTACACATGTACTAAGCTAACATCAATGTCAGTTGCTCATCTTCCAGCAAGCTAATGTCATTTGTTTACTTGCCGAACATTACTTAGATCGGCCAGGATTGTTCCACAGCCAAAGCGACCATAAATGAAGCAGTAGATATTATTGGCTAAGAGAGCAAGTGGAATAGAATTAAAATGCACATTTCGAATAGTGATTTCACCAAGGGTGGATAATAGGTTAGTACCCGTGGTTCACTAGAAAGCTGTCAATAAACAAAACACATGTTGATAGTCATATACTGTTTACTACAGCGAGTGACCTAACTCAGTCCGATATATATTGATGACCTTTTCAGTTTGATGAATATACAGAGCTTGTTATAAACAATATTATATACATACTGCCTTACTGGAAATGGATCTGTCGAAATACTTCATGTTGATATGATTGAAATACTACTACCTGGTGAACAAGATCATTGCTGCCCGTTGATACGACGATCGCTGTCATTATGGGTGCTTTTGTCTTCCTGCTAGGCGGGCTAGTTCACGACTCTGCTTGCCGACCTTGTCTGAACATTTCCTAGTACAGAATCTGCATATGCATAGCCACAACCTTTGGGACAAAACTGATGTTAAAGTATCACCATTACTGTCATTGCACAACAGCTGACAAATAAGATATACGAGATTTTCGGCCTCAATATAATGTGTATATAATGGTGTATGTAAAGGAAGTATATACTGTTATGTCAATTTTAATATCATGATCAACAATCATAATATACAGTTTTTTTGTAGGAGGACGTGAAGGCCGCAGCAAGGTCCATAACTCACAAGATGTAGAAAGTAAGTATCACAACACATACTGCATTCGAAAACGTGTGCCCTACTAATTAGGTAAGTCATATTGAAACAATGTTATACAGTTTATGCCACCCTGTGTAACTATATCGATTACCTCAATTGGCAAAAGCAACATAAAATCCTTTCTGCAACTTAGTGTTATAACATATTTAAATACATAGTCGTCTTACCAGGCAGTGCGATAATATTCGCTTAGATGAAACCAGAAAAGCAGTAAAAAACAAGGAATATCTCATAAATTGCATAATATAATGCTATACATCACAACAATGATACTCGTGTAGGCTGTTACTCGTGTAGGCTGTTACTCGTGTAGGCTGAATATTTTTTATTAAACCAATTAAACTAACTGTTTTCCATAAATCTGAATTAAAATTTTTGTATCACGCATGCACACACACATGCACACACACACAAGCACGCACACACACATACACACGGACACACACAGGCACACACAAACATATTTTGCATGTCCACTATGAATCAAACAATTAATTGTGTTCCCATAATGCCAATCACTATAATAGACCATCTAAGCGCACGCATACATAAACACACACACACGTGCGCACACATACGTGCACGCACACACAAACACACACACACACACACGTTGCATTTCCTCTTCTTCATAAAGTTAATAATTATATATCAGTCCCATCCTTCTAGACAATAAAATACAACTACGATCAACAAAATAATCTTCACACATTGTGTTAGTAGACATCGTCGTGTTTTCATATAGTATAGTCCTAAGTTGTAGACACATATTTAGACTTGGCTGTTATTTTTGCAACGGCTGGTTTTAATTTATGCTGTTGTCGACTTGTTTTCGAGGTTGCAGTGAAGATATTTTGCAGAATGGCATGTAATACTATCTTATTGACTTTGTACATTGTCATGTCAAAGTTTAATTGTATTAATTAAATCAAGAGTTCATAAAATATTATATTAGTAACAAATGTTGACAGATTAGTTTCTCCTTCTAACACAGGATTGTTTCCTAACCTCAACATGTCTTGGAACCAACCAGAGGTTGGAATGTAATTTTGTCTTCTCAAAATGAATTAGTTGACAATGTTAATGTATGCGAACCTTTGGGTTTAAGTAACCATAACCAAATCCATTTTAATATAAATGTAAAAACAGGGAATACATATAAAAAATAATGGAGGAGGAACTTCAACAAAGGCAAATATAAAGAGATGAGAACATATCTAACAAATATAGATTGGAATAATTGCTGAAGAACAAGACAGCTACATAATGCTGGGCTAGTTTAAAATACGAGATTGAGGGCATTACTGAGAAATTTGTTCCATTAAAAAAACAAGGGAAAAAGTCCAGGAAGAAACACCTGTCAAAAGAGGCTATTGGAAAAATTGCTCACAAACAAATGCTGTGGGGGTATATAAACACATTGGAAATGTAGAAGACTACACAAACTACAAAAACGCACTTAACCTAGCTACAACTGAAATTAGAAAATCTAAAAGAACCCTTAAAAAAATTAGCAAGTAATATAAAAACTGTCAGCAAGATTTTCTATGCTTATGTAAGGAGTAAACAGAAAGTTTGAGATAAGGTCGGACCACTGGAAAACAACAGTGGAAACATAATTTCAGATGGGTTTCAAATGGCAGAATGAGTATTTTAGCTAAGTTTTTACCACAGAAGATACCAGCTCACTTTCAGTTCCATTTACTACATTTGAGGGCAATATATCATTTATGCAATCAACAACACAACACAGATATAGAGATATGAAAAGGCCAAATGAATGACGTTTATAGTGGGGATTAAGGGTAAGCCCACTTACAAAGAAATGTAAAACAAAGAAATGTGGGCTCCACAACCCAACGCCAGGCTGACTACGCCCCATGCGAGCCTCCTGGACGTCGGGTTCAATAGAGCCCACATTTCACCACAAAGCAGTAGCAGTATTCCTAGAACAAATAAAAGAAACAATGGCATTACTATTGTTATGGAACACCTTAAACCAAATAGCATAATGCCCTACATGCTATCACGCAGTCTATGAATACAACTACCTGCTTAAAAATACACTAGCTCTAACTGGAATAACTACAAAGGTGGGGCCAATTCGCCACCGGTCACCGACCATGTGACCACCCCACCAATAGGGCAGTTATTTGTAACTCCTGAAATGATAGCAAAGGAAATTAAGATAAAATCTGGAGTTGATGGGATACCACCAAAACTGCTTAAGGATATTGTTGAGCAAATTAGTACACCACTTGCAAAAGTGTTTAAGGAATAGTTCCTTCAGAATATAAAAAAGCAAACATTACACCACTATTTAAGAAGGGATCGAGGAACAAGCCAGAAAATTACAGACCAGTGAGTTTAACATCAGTTGTATGTAAATTACTCGAAACATTAATTAGAGACCACGTGGTGGAATTCCTTGTAAAACATAAATTAATAAATACATCTCAACATGGGTTCCTGAAAGCAAGGTCATGTCTAACCAATGTTTTTTGGAAGAAATTATAAAGTGGGTAGATGATGGGTCACCAGTGGATGTTGTCTTCTTAGATTTTTAAAAAGCTTTCTATAAAGTGCCACATCAAAGATTGTTACTTAAACTAAAAGCCTGTGGTATAGGTAATGATATAATCACCTGGATAGAAGAGTGGCTTACACACAGAAGACAGAGAGTAATAGTAGATGGTGAGATTTCAAACTGGAAATATGTTTTGAGTGAGTTCCACAGGGATCAGTATTAGGTTCTATACTGTTTTTAATATATATATATATATATATATATAAATGATTTGGAAGATGACATATCTAGCAAAGTACTGAAATTTGCAGATGACACAAAAGTTTTCAGAAAGGTTACTAATGATACGGATAAACAAAGTTTACCGGATGACCTAGATAAATTAGTTAAATGGTCAGAAAAAATTGCAAATGTTATTCAAATTTAGGAAGTGCAAATGCCTACACATAGGACATGGAAACATGGACGAAGAATATAAAATGGGGGATGCTGTACTAGGTAGAACCACACAAGAAAAGGACTTAGGAGTAACATTTAGTGTTGACATGAAAGTTTCAGAGCAATGTGGGATTGCTGCTTTGAAAGGAAATCAAATTCTAGTACTAATTAGGATAACTATCATGTATAAGGAGAAACAGCTAATTGTACCCCTGTACAAAGCAATAGTTAGACCAAATTTGGAATATTGTATACAAACATGGAGGCCATATCGTAAAAAGGACATAGACAAGCTAGAAAGAAAATAACGAAGAGCAGCTAAAATGATTCTAGAATTGAGAGACCTTAGTTATGACAGCCGCTTATTACGATGTGGTTTGACAACACTAGAGACCAGGAGACTAAGAGGAGACCAAGTAGAAGTGCTTAAAATAGTGAACGGTTATGAGGATGTTGATAGGAATATGTTCTTCAAACTTGAAAGAAGGCAGTAGAACCAGAGGAAACAAAGCAGCATTAGTTAAGGAGTAGTGTAGGTTGGACATGAGAAAGTACTCTGTCTCACAGAGGGTGATAAATGAATGGAATAAACTGACAAATGATTGTGTTAATGCTAGTAGTGTGAATATGTTTAAACATAGAATTGACAGATACCTGATAAGGGTGGGCTACGCATAGATGATAAAATTGTTGGACTCTCCATAAGCCAATGGCTTCTTTGTCCACTTGCCATCTGGAACTTGTTGTTTGGGATGGCAATCTTGTTAAATCTTGTTAAATCTAAACAGAGAGACCCAGAACACATTTTGCATCGATATTAAGCATACTTTTTATTAAAAAAATGTGGAATAGTATTGATTGTGAGATACAAAACACCAAATCCAGATCAACATTAAAATTGTTGCTATGCAAACAACATCTAGCCAAATATCAAAACCAAGGGAATTGCCTTAATCCCAGGTGTAAGGAGGGCAATTGGAATTAAGTACATCAATATTGAGATCCGGACCATTTTTCTGGACAATTTTCAAATAATGGTTTTGTATATGTTTTTTTCTCTACCAGCTTATTGTCATACAATAATTTATTATATTACTGTATGTTACATAAATGAGGTCCCAGGAAGACAGCAACACGCCATGGGAGAACCATGCAACACAACATTATTGTTTACACGTTTTTTGTCAGATATGTAATTTTGAGCCAGCAGCTCCCACCAATCTTTCACTAGCTTGTGTCGCATGATGTTGGTCATGTGACATGCCCATAGCTGATTCAATCTGCTGAAGAAGTCGAAATATTCGGATGGAACACAATCAAGTTTATTGAGAGGTATATAAACAATTTGTAGATAATATGATTCATTTATTGCTCTCTGTGAGAATGAGTACTTTCTGATATGTAATCTACACTGTTCCTTCACTAATGTTACTTCGTGTCCTCTAGTTCTTATGTCTCTCCTCTGCGTTAAACACATATTTATATCAACATTTTTATACCCATTAAATGTCCTAAAAACGTCAATTTGACCTATTTATCTCTAGGGATGTTAAACCACTTCTAGGCGTTCTTCATAACTAAGGTATCTCAGTTATGCAATCATTTTAGCTGATCTCTGTATTCGTTCTAGTGTATATATTTCCTTATTACAATGTGATCTCCAAGCTTGCATACAGTATTCTAATTGAGGCCTAACTATTGCTTTATCCAGATGTATAATAAGCTCTCTTTTTGCTTATATGTTATATTTATCCTAATCAACCAAAAAAATTTATTACTTTCTGAAACTGTCATATCATCACTTATTGTTACTCAGAAGTCCTTTTCTTTTATGGCAGTACCTAGAACAGTATCTCCCATTTTATGACTTATATCCAAGTTCCTGTGTTATGTATGTAGGCATTTTTCACTAATTTGTCTAGATTGTTTTGTCATTGTTGTTTATCTCCAACATTTTCAACCTTTCTAAACACTTGTAATCTGCAAATTTCAGTACCCTGCTTGTTATATTATCGTCCAAGTAATTCATATGTATCAACAATAACAAAGGTGCTATCTACTGGTGACCCCTCATCTATCCATTATAGTGATTTCTTCTATAACAAAAACATAACATAAATATTTGTAAAGCATGACCGCGCTTTTAGGAATCCATGTTGAGATAGGAAGTCCACTATATGGTCACTAATTAACCTTTCTAATAATGTACAAGTCACTGATGTTAAACTCACTGGTCTGTAATTCTCCAACTTATTTATCGAACCCCTTTTAAATAATGGTATAATGTTTGCTTTTTTCCATCCGTTTACTGACAAGTTGAACAATTTACAAGTGGTATGCTAATTTGTTCTGCTGTCTCCATTAGCAGTTTTGGCAGAATTCTATCCACTCCAGATGATTTATTATCATTCGCTGCCTTTATTTTCTTAGCTACCATTTCTGTAGTTGCAATTAGTTGCCCAAAATAGTATGATTTAGCCTCCTGAAATTTAGCATTTGGTACTGCTAATTTGTTCGACTGAAAGTTAGCATGTTGTACTGGTAAATAACAAATATCCTCTCTGGCAAACACTAAACTGAAGTACCCATTTAGGTCTTCCCCATTAAGAAAACCGTCTGATAATATATTCCCACCACTGTAATTTATGGTATTTTCCAATAACTTTATATTTACTTTTATGGAAGTTTCTCTTGTTCTACTTTTTATTTTTCCTTTCTGATTTTACTTTGATATCAAAATGTATTTGATTACGATCCCTGCTACGCAATGGTTCGTATATTTTCATATTGTACGCTAATTCATTTTGTGAGGAAAAAAGTATATAATACACTTTCTGGCCTGGTTGGTTCTAGCACGTGTTGAGTAAAGAAGCTATCCTGTATTTAAAAACAAGTTGGTCCTCACCCCCTGTTCTCTGTAGAGATTTCCATTGTATGTTTCCGTGGTTAAAATCTCGTTTTGATACATTCCCCTTTACTCACTTCCTTTATAGCATTTTGTATTTTTTTAAATCTTTGTTTATGTTTGGACTTCGGTAAACTAATTCAATGGTTAATGTTGTATTTCCTGTAACTGTATAGCACCAAATAGCTTCATCGCAATCTGCTTCCCTTTCTCATCATTCATTTTCGTAAGCCGGAATGGATTTTTAGTATATAAAATAACTCCCCCTGCCCTTCTTCCTATTCAATCTCTCCTAAACATTACACATCCTGTCACTCCTAATTCAGCATCTGATACGTCTTCGTTGACCCATGATTCGTTAATACTTATAATGTTAAGATCGATATCTTATTCCATAATGTTTAATTAGCTTTCCTTATTTACTATGATCCTTGCATTTAAACGGACACATTTAAATCCAACTTCAGAAATGTTTTCCGCACATTTTTGTTGCTGCTTTTTGTGTATTACTGGCTTCTTTTCCTATTTGAGGCACCTCTAAGAAACCCCCTGCCCTTCTAATGTAAATAATATATGCTACCCAGGCCACTATCAACTGTTCTTAAGGGTTCATCTGCAAAACTGCTGCACCCTTTCCGCTTAGATGGAGCCCATTCCTCATAAACTGATCAGCCCTCCCAACAAAGTAACCCCACAAATCTATGAATCCTTCTTAATCCTCCCCACATAGCTGCTGAACTAGTGCGGTAATCCTGGCATTTCGATATCCCTGACCCCTGTATCCCATTACTGGCAAAATCCCTGACATGATTATCTGCCCAAATCATGCCTGCTTTAGCATCCTGACTAACTGCCTGTATTTCTGAACTATGGCAGTTGTGCCCCTGTCTCTCTACATTATTTGTGCCTACATGCACTAGAATGGACTCTCCTTTGCCAGGACCTATGAGTTTCTCCACCCTTTCGGTGACAGCCTCTATTCTTGCCCCCAGGATTCAAACTCCCATGTCATCACCCTTATTCTTTGTCTGACTTTGTAACTAGAGAGTCCCCCACAAACACCCTCGCATTCCTCTTAACACCATCTGTCACTACCTCAGAGTAGCTGTTTTGTTGGTTCCCAGCTGTCATATTCTGTCCCGCAGTCGTGTCAGTTGGCACCATGTTGTCCATCTACTTCTCACCTATCAACATGTCATCTGTCCTTCCAGTCTCCTTGTTATCTTTCTTTATCCTTCCTGCCGCCTTCCCTCCCTCCTCTTCTTCCCTCCTTTTTCATTCCACTGTCAACGTCTGACCTTCGGTTTGCTTCCGTCTTTTACCTTCCACCTCTCAGCCTTCTCCCAGGCTGAGATGAGCTCTCCCTGGCATCTCTCTCATCGTCACTTCTCACTTCATCATCCACTGCTTTATCACCTGATTCACTGACACAACCGACTTCTTCCAGCTGCAGCTCATCTATCGCCACCGATATACCCTTTAACTACTCACACCTCCTACACTCAAATCTAAAACCATCCAAATGAGCCTCTGCCCAGGACTTATCGCATCCGGACTTGGCAAATTTGCCCAGCTTTCAAAGCTGCAGCATACTAGGTGTGTATTAGCTTTGACCTGCCGTTTGCACGGCGCCATTGCAGAATTCAAATGTAGCTAGATTATGTTAGATTAAAATGTAAGCAATTATTCATAATAATCATCACAGAAAAAGGGCCCCGAGGTGTGTATAGGTTTAATGCATTGCATCTTACTGTAAGGTGGGGCTTTCCGAAAAGCGGATCAACTGGAGCGGATTTATCCAATAGCCTTGTTTTGCGAAACGAGTTTTGCTCTTTTGATAATTGTAAGTATTTGACTGAAAACTAGTTTTCTAAAAAAAAAATTGCATTCGATCGATGAAATAAGTGTTAGTGGATTAGAACTTGTCTAGACTCTGGGCCCATCTCCATTTTGCCATTATAAAGATACAGAAATAAAAAAAGTTTACTTAATATACTTGTTTCCCAGACAAGCGCCTTCCCGTTTTACAACTGCACTTGGGCAGTGACAATGAAGCTGTTGCTAAAACGTGTGAAGCCTCCAGGGATGAAATTCCAGTGACTGTGGTGGTGAATGACGTCAAGGAGAAGAATAGCTTCATGGATGATTTGAGGTATGTTTGAATAGTAAAAATTAATTCACATTTGTTTGTAATTATGCAGGGAATTTGTTGTCTTTGTGTGCTTTTTCGAAAGTATTCCCGCCCTGGCATACAGCCTAATTTTTTTATGGTTACTCGTGTCCATTATGTAGTCGCTGTCATGTAGGCCAACACAGGGGGAATTCGTCCGAATGTAGGAAGGACGGTTCAGCCAGGTGATATGTAGCATTACATACATGGACTATATTTCATGCTTGTGCCCAACAAATAACGCTATTTTCTATTAGACACCCTACTATTTAGGGGGGTGTGTGGGTGCATGTGTATTTGCATGTGCATGTTCTGGGGTCTACTTTATCTTCATATTGCCGGTATTCTTCTTGTGGTTTATTTGTAAAATAAAATAAGTTAATTTAGTGTTTGCAATTGTACTTTCTATAAAAAACGAGCGCATGAAATTATTTGAATTCGTAGCTTCGCAGAACAATAAAAAATATATTCACAAGTAACCCCCATGCAACATTACATTTATAACTGATCATCGTCATTATCGTGTGCAATCATGACCCTCCATTTCGCATGATCACAGGTGTCTTCAAACAGTCATGTTGTGCGCTTTCCTAGCCAGGCTGTTAGACCATCGAGGATTTCATTTTATGCAGACGTCTGCTTCTTTTCTTGATTTGGTTAGCTTTCCGGATTTTGTGTATGATCTTTCTTTTAGTGTTTGCTTTTCTAAGAATGACTTAATTACTTTTCTTTTCTGTCCATGATACTCTGAGCATTCTTCTCAAGAACTACTTTTGCGTAGCTTCTGTTGCCTTTTTGATTGTTTATTCATTGACCGTGATTTACACCCATAAAGCAGTGTGGGTTCTACGTAGCATTGCAGGACGTATCCTCACTTCAAGTTCTATACCTTTGTTTGTCTTGATCTCATCATTACATCGGCGATCCGAAGGTATATGATCCAAGATAGCGAACTTCTTTACGAAAAGTAGATTTATTACAATTCAAACTGCTCAAACTGAACAACACATTTTCTTGCAAATTTACCAATATGTTTACTTTTCAGAGAAGCTGGCGCATGCATGGATTTGGTAAATATTTTACGGATATGTACGACTTAAAATGTAATCAGTATGCCGAGTTGTGTCATTGCGTTTAATAATGTTACACATCTGGACATCTTAGTTATCTGACATCCTATACACATAATCAACTATTTTCCTGACTGCATGTACGTATCAAATTTCAGTTATCTTTATTATAAACAAGTAATTTTATGTACTTTTTGCTTACTAATAAATGTTGCAGGGAAACCTCTCATGCTGGCTAAATGACTATCTGACTGACAAATATATGAACATCACCATCAATTGGATATAATCTAGAACCAAGTCCGTCAATGCAGGGGTTCCCCTTGGATATAGTAGCTCAACTATTCAGGGAAGAGTGCATACCCATTCAAGAAATCCTCCGAGCAGCAGCACATGGCCCTGTATATAGGCAACAACACAAACTAACTTACCTTTAGAGACTATTAAAATAATATTAAAATATTTATGTCAATTTATTGAATGAACCGTCACAAAAATTGTCATGTGCAGGTGAAAGTGGTCATCCCGAAGACTGGTTTATCAGCAACACTGCTCCAAGGTAATATTGCATCATCATTAGGTACCAATTTCTGTTGCAGGCATAGGCGATCAAGACCCTCCATTTCCCACGATCATAGGTGTATCGTAATAGTTTCGTTGTGCTCATTCCTAGCCAGGTTGCTAGACCCTCAAGGATTTTAAAGCTTTGCCGACTTTTGTCCCCTCAATCTTTCCCATTGTCACCGCATGTTACAGGTTTTTCTTTCTCATCATTCAAGTATTGCCTATTTATATGACATAGGTAAAATGGTATCAAAGGTCTTCGAATACAAATATAAAATGTAACACGCGCACATACAAAAACACAACTATTGTAATTATGGATATAATCACAGTAATGGTACTGCTACCCTAATATGAGGATAATGATATATACAGACAGATGTATATTCAAATGTTAATTTAATATTTGTCAGCAATATCCGTACTTGAATTGTTTTTGTGTTTTCGTAATAATAATTGTTTTGTTGTAGACAAACGTGAATGCATTGACAAAGAGACGATGAAAGCTACAACGGTACAACGGAGAACAATTACAAAGGCCACGCAAGGATTACTA
Organism: Lamellibrachia columna; assembly: GCA_963662155.1. Lineage (NCBI taxonomy): Eukaryota > Metazoa > Annelida > Polychaeta > Sabellida > Siboglinidae > Lamellibrachia > Lamellibrachia columna. The sequence goes on along the minus strand of OY759263.1, from coordinate 45,260,153 downwards.
ATTGAAATACAAAATTTTTTTTCAGTTCTGTTTATATTATTACTGTGCATATCGTGACCTTTCAACTCAGCCTAGACAATTGTTTCTGGTTGTAATTTGTTGTCTAGTTTTGAGTAAATTGTAACAAAATGTAACAGTAACATCTCAACACGAAGTTATCCCTGGAATATCGTTGTTCACGTTACTGCACTCTGATTGTATATCAGCATTGTCGTTAAACGATAGAATCGTACTGGCATAGCGATTGCGTTTTACAACCGGCATTTCGATATCAAGCAAATCCTTAATATTAATGTTTCTGATCATGTTAATGTTGTTGTTCCTTAATCAACAGTTCCACGAGCTTCTGATGTTAAACATTCTCGACGTTGTGGAACACAAATTGAAACATGAAGATGACGTTTACAAGTGTCTCACGAGAAAACAACTCGGAAAGCTGCTGAATAAGACAAAGGTAATCCAACATTTGTATTGTAATGTACTGTGATATGATGCCATTTGAATCAAGTTGTACCTGTCAGCAATGTGTAACATTGGGGCTAAATAACTGATGGACAGCAGGACCACCAACTATGTAAAGTTGGTGGTCTACATATTTACTGTAGCTTAGTGATAAACTTTTATATATAAAAATGGTGCAACTCACAACGATGTGAATCATGACGTTAATTGGGGACATGATAATATTATTATTCAGTTGACCGGTCAAACAATAAAAAATGGGCAATAGTATGTTGTGTTTTGTATACATCTTAATTCCAAATTGCATTCCCACCATAAATGTTCGGTTGTCCCTCGTTCTGATACTGACTTTTGCGCGTCCCTGTTTACGATTACGCTTACTGATTCTGTTTTGTTGCACCTCTGAGCTCAGGTTCCTGAGGATATAGGCGCCATAGAAGTCAATTATTATTATTATTATTAAGACACACGTAGTACATATGGGGCAAGATGGTCCCCATGCACGTGGGACAAGATGGCCCCCATGCATGTGGGGCAAGACGGCCCCCGTGCATGTGAGGCAAGACGGTCCCTATGCGTTAATCCACAGGCACGTGGTCACAATGTGTAAAATATACTACACATGGTCAATTATATGTAATACATTTAATATAATGTGAACGTTGCATAATTTAAGTTCTGCTAGACTGTGGGCAGTAGCTATGATTGACTATTACTAGACCAATGTTACGTATGGATTGTACGGTATATATTACGTTAACTTAAATTTAACAGTTATAATAGCCTGATTAGTGATATATTACTGTCATACTATTTTATGTATACATTTTATTTTCAGGCAGTGGTTTATTCATATAAGCGAAAACCACGGGGGAGGGAATTTTGGAAAGTCTTGGTACAATTTAGAACAATATAATTTATGTTCAAAGCTTATATACATGAATTGCCATATAACATTTAAAGGTTATTTGTAAAGTATACAAATAAATACTGCAGACAAAGACAAAATCAGGGTTTTTTATAATAATAAATGAATAGATAAAAATAAATTAGGCATAGATAATGCGACATACAACTGAGCATAAACCTGCTCAAAGGCGCTACCAAGGTAATATGTGTCAGATAAGTCAAAATAAATTGAGATAAATTAAAGGTGCTTATTCAATTCGATTTTTTGCCATTCTCATTTCAATGTAATTTTGCGAAAAACCAAACCTACCTAGTATCCTTTGCAACATGCTAGCTTGTTTGTGCAACTTTTATATGTAGATTTTTTGTGTGAAATCGTCAAACTATTAAATTAGTTAATGCTTGTTCAAGCATTAATTGAAGTGAAAATCGAAATACTGAAAAATCACAACTTTCTTCCTTGGTAAAATTTCGTCACTTTGTCATGTGATCGGTGAGAGGATGGAAGTCACGTCCATGATCTGCATTGATCCACACAGTGTTTACCATTTCGGATATCCACTATTTTGATTATTACTAGATCTAACGACTTAAATCAATTCTTTCGATGATTTGAACAAAAATAGGCTTGTTTTATTAAATTGACTGCGGTTGTTACTATTCAGACACTACATATTTGGACACCAATGAACTGGATTTGCGATAGGCTAAATCAATTGAGGAAGCAGTTTTAAAATAAGTTAAAACCAATTAAATAAGTAAAGATTAATAAAGATGAGATAAGATCAGTTAATAAGTTAAATAAGTGAAGGGCCCTTGTCATCAAAACAGCATTGCTGCTATATAAAATAATGCCCTAAAGGCCGCACGAAACAGACGTGTCATTAACACTGCCTTTAACATAGCAACTGTGTTCGTGTCTCTCACTGCAGTAGGCAGGGCGTTCTACAACGTCAGCCTAGCTACAGAGAAGGAGCGGCATCCATGGTGTACACGGTTGTGTCACGAAACAGTTAACAACCTCTGTTTGGCGGATCTCAGTCATCTGGCCAGCGTGTACGGAGTTATTAATGCCGACAGATACACAGGGGCGAGATGGTGTACAGCGAGTTAAACCAATAGCAGAAACTTGAATTCAATACGTAGATGAATAGGTAGCCAATGAAGAGTGAACAAAACTGGAGTGATGTGTTCTCGTTTGCGGGTTGTAGTTATGAGATGCACTGCTGAATTCTGCACCATCTGCAGTTTCTGTAGATATGAATCAGGGACTCCGTATATTACCACATTCTCATAATCTAAGCGTGACAGCACTCGAGCATGTAAGATAATTTTATATGCAGTATTGGAAATAGGTTGTCTAATCATGGCGATGCTGCGGAGCTGACGTTATGCCATCTGGCAAGTGCGACTTATCTGCGTAGCAACTAGCAACACCAATATCACAGATACAAAGTTTTGGTGTGATGGAGCAGCCGTTGACGTCGACGAAGATGTTCACATGAAGCTGACCATGTTTCCGGTTAAAAATGCTTTTGATTGATGGTTGAGGACAGGTTCTGTTGTCCTTTCATGCTAAATTTGGTCCCTACCAAAATTGATCCCCCGGACTGAATGTGGCAGTATACCCCAAATATGTAAGAGGGTCAAAAGTGTTAGACCGACTTGTGAATTCTCCACATCTTAAAAATCCAAAGAAAGCCAGACAGAATGCTGTCTCTAGGACTAAGTCTTCATATAGGCCTAAGAAACCTGATCTTAGAAAATTACGCATTTTACTTAAAATTTCTGCTGTAATAGGTAACCTGGGTTTAACTACATTATTCTGTGATTTCTTCACTGCTTTTAGAAGTTTGCAAACGCAGGAATGGCTGGCCATTTACAAAACAGCATGGATCCTGAAAACCTGCCTTGATATACGCAAACCTAATGCCTGCTAGATGTGTTTTTATGGTAGAATACTTTAACTGTAAGAAACTAAAACAGTGTGCCATAAAGTAGATGAGAATTTCTTCTGATATAGTCGGGTGTGTGGGACTCAGGCTTCCGCTTGGATACATATATGAAAATCTTCTAAATGCTCTAAAACCTGCTTCATATACTGTCCTGGTAGATTTGTTTATTGACATATCCCATAGCTGGTCAACTACACTACCTAATACCACATCACATCCGAGGGCATTGGACACTGGCAGGGTTTGAGAGCTGCCCCGAGTGCGAGCTGTCTGAATCTGCTGACCTGCACCCGAGATAATGTATCAGCAATGTTATTAATACCTGGGATGTGTTTAGCAATAATTATAAAGTTCCCAAATGCAGCACACCATGTTAAGTGTCTCATTAACCTCACAATGGGTTCGACTTTAGATCTACCCTTGTTTGATATGGACAATGGCTTCATTATCACAGTAGAAGAGAATTTTCTTGCCCTTCCATTCCAATCCCCATAGTATAGCTGACACTACAATAGGGTACAATTCCAAAAATGCCATAGACAGCTGCTCATTATTTTTGAGCATCAACTCTGGAGGCCATCTTCCCTGAAACCACCTGTTCCTAAAGAAACCACCATATCCAACAGTGGTAGAAACATCTGTATACAGTGTAAAGTCAACTGCTTTAATCACATCTTGATATAGAAAGAGGGCCACCACATTCCACTCAGTGAGAAATCTGTGCCACATAGCTATATCTAGTAGACATTCTTTGTTGAGTCTCGCATAGTGAGAAAGGGGAGGTGGAGTAATTATATATATTAAAGAATCTATCCAAGCGAATGAAATAACACTAAAAAGTGAAGCAGATAGTGAGGAAGCAATTTGGTGTAACATAGTTACCAGGAACTCAACATTAACACTAGGAGTTGTTTATCGTAGTCCTAACATAGGACAAGAGGAAGATGTAAGATGTAAAAAGGCGATGAGGGAGATGAGCAATGGGAATCATTAGAGAGTGCTGCAGGTGACGACCATCAGTTTCTACTTCTAACACAGGATTGTTATAGTTAAGACCTTAGTTATGAAACCCGCTTATTACAATGTGGTTTGACAACACTAGAGACCAGGAGATTAAGAGGAGACCAAATAGAAGTGCTTAAAATAGTGAACGGTTATGAGGATGTTGATAGGAATATGTTCTTCAAACTTAAAGAAGGCAGTAGAACCAGAGGACACAAAGCAGCATTAGTTAAGGAACAGTGTAGGTTTGACATGAGAAAGTACTCTTTCTCACAGAGGGTGATAAATGAATGGAACAAACTGCCAAATTGTTGTGTTAATGCTAGTAGTGTGAATATATTTAAAAATAGAATTGACATATATCTGATAAGGATGGGCTACACATAGATGATAAAATTGTTGGACTCTCCATAAGCCAATGGCTTCCTTGTCCACTTGCCATCTGCAACTTGTTGTTTGGGATGGCAATCTTGTTAAATCTTGTTAATTTGTTTCACAGAGGCCGTCAAAGATAAGAGATAAGCTACAAAGCTTCGACCCTGTGGAATTACCCTGGAAGCAAAATTTAGGTGACCCAAAAAGCTCAACAGCCCCTCTTTGAAATATTGTGCTTATTTTTGAACATATCCAGTACAGTGATTATCCTGCTAAGTTTATCATCAGGCAACCGGGCTTCCATTCTTTCAGTATCAAGGATTATCCCTAAATACTGCAACTGTACAGTAGGTCCCGGGGTCTTATGTGGGGCTATTGGGACACGTAGCCTATTAAATACCAAGGTAAGCAGAGCCATTTTTCTCTCTGCCATGGCATTGGGTGGATCAATAGTTAGAAAATCGTCTAATAAATGTAACATAAAATTAATTCCATAGTTATGCTGGGCTATCCAACAAATCTCTTATGAAAGCCAGTCACAATTTATTTTTTGGACTGGAACGGCTGCCAAAAACTAGCCTAGTATAGAACAAATATTGTCCATTCCACTTGACTCCAAATAGATGCCACAGTGATGGATCAGAATCTGCTTAAACGCATCTACTATGTCAGTCTTACATAACCAAGATCCCTTACCCCTATCTATCATCCCCTGTATAGCATCATCTAATTTAACATAGGACAGAGAGTATTCCTCTTTGTTGATCAGCTCATTTAAACGTGTATGTGTGTCACTGTTATGTGGGGCGAATAAATCAACAATAAAACGCATCTTCCAGGAATAGGTGCCCTCGGCTAAATCCAGGGGACTTAGAGTGAAAAGGTGGGGCTTCTGAATGGACCTACCAGGAACCCTTTCTTCACTTCTTTCATTATTAGTTGACTGACTATTTCGGGCTGTGCCTTTGCTGACAAGTTATTTGGACATTCCAAACTGCCCACTGGTGGCTCACTAATCCCAGTACAGAAGCCCTCCCTTAAACCTGTGATCATATTTGTCACAAAGGCCTAGTTCCCCCTCCAGTCAGTCTATGTCAATAGGTGTGGGAGTTAATATTTTGCTGCCAACTGTGTTTTTTTTTTGCTATTTGTGTAGGAGTCACAGTCTGTCCATCCGTAGTTTCTGTTTTACTAGTCACTGTGTAGATCTAGTGGTGTTGTGGGGTGTCTTAGTTCCGTGTCTATCGGACATGTTCCTACCATCTGGCCTGGTTGGGCTGGATACACTGTCACGTGGTGCCCTGCAAACCAGGCACGAGTGCAAAAACCTACAATTCTGCCTCGATCAGCCGCGCTCGGAATTGTACTTTTTGCAAACTTTACTCTGGCCTACACTAACCCTGGGCCTACCCTGAAAGTCTATTTGACTGCCAGTGACATTACCTCGGGGAATTGGTGGTTGTGAGTTTTAGGGTTGGCAAGACGGGGACAGAAACTGCTCAAATGAGCTACACTGCCACACAGCGAACACACATTTGCTTTCTGTCTGACAAACAGCGAACAAAACAGACCATTGTCTCGGGCCCCCCAGTCTACGTTAACGTTCTGCTGTTGGATAAGCGCGGCTGCTTGGGCAGAAAATTATCGGTGGTATTCATAGAAAGCGGTGCCATCAATCCGCGAAGCAATGCCTACCACAATGGCCTCATAAGCATCTAACTCCTTACGACGGTCCCATGCTTCACAAATGAATTCAGGCAGGGTAAGATTGCGGTTAAGGCAAGGGTCAGAGGACAATGGGCGAAGAAGGTGTTCAAAGCCGTCCACTCCCACGTAATGGCTGTACTCGCCGAGATCAAAGTGAGGGATCAAAAGTGATGCCAGATTAACGTCTTTACCCTCGAGAATGGCCGATCGCCGGGCAGGTGACACAGTCTCAACGTCAGGTAGATTTTCAGACGGTATCCCTGATGTCGAACACAGCCATCTGTATGAGTTGGCGAACACTGGTTCAGATCGTAGGGACTTCTCCGTAGCACGTTCGATAGATGTCATCGCAGTAGTCAAGGTGTACGTGCTATTTCCTCAAGGTGGCACCAACGTTCCTAGTCAATCGGATGGGTGTCGTGCGGCGATAATCTCCCACGTCTGTGTTGTCATCACCAACACGGAACTTTGTAGTGCTCGCATAACATCGGCCAGTGGCTCCACACTATTGATCTAGGCGATACTCAGCTGTGGCAAATCACATTCTGTTGTTGTTGCATTGTTTGAACTCGCTTGAGCCAGAATCTGACCCCCCACCTGAGAGAAAAACGTAGGTGTAGTTGATGCCGATGTTGTGATGTTTTCAAAGAAGACCACAGAAACCGATGCTGCCGGGGGCGAGTGAAAAGATTCTCGATGACGGCAATCTGTTGGTAGATATTGTCATTCCGCTGCGCTTCATCTTGGTCGTCCTTGCGGCATTTCGAGTACGTAAATATGAATTAAAAGCAACGAATAAAAATTATGTCTTTCCTTGTCCGTGCCACGAGACAGATGGCCCAAAGAAGGGATGTTGCCAGATCCCACTGCTGGGATAGTGCTTCTAATTGGTCAGACGTCCTTTGCAGTGAGGGAATATAAGGGGTGCTGCCAGCTCCCATAGCAGGATTACTGCTTGTAATTGGTCAGAGGCCCCAGTTGTTCTGACATCACGCACAATGCTTCAAACTATATCTGCTCGGACCGAACTTGGCAGCCAAAACTGCACCACTTTGGATAAAACAAGTCTCCCAGACCAGTTTTCAATGTCATCACCAATCCATAGACTTCAAATCCCTGGACTGATTGTGGCAGCCAAAATTTATCAGCCCAGACTGACTTTGGCAACAACAATTGGTACTCCTTGAATACAACTAATCCCCAGACCAGCTGTGGCTGTCAAAGGTAGTCCCTTGACTTGAAATTCAGAAGGGCCTTTTTAGAGCAGTAAAACTGAAACAGAGCAAGTACTAGACATAAGTGTATAGTTACTCAAATCAACTGATATATACATGATTACGATATGTAGTGTTTATATAACTGCTTAGCGCACAGAAAATGTTACACACGACAAACTGTGGATTAGTTTTATTCAAGGAGACCAGTTGTGGTTACCAAAACTGGTCCGAGGACCGAATTTTGATCCGGACTAAATCTATCATGTCAACCTCAACTAGGACTACAACGTCGGTCTCCTCTTGCAATCTTGTTTCGTCCATAATGGCGTATTGGAAATATACCGTTAGATGGCATGTCCTGGACAAAATTTATCGTGATAGCCCCAGTCATGTAGGTAGTGTGTGTGTGTGTGCGTGCGTGCGTGCGTGCATGCATGCGTGGGTGCGTGCATGTGTGTAAATAAGGAACAAAATTATATAATATGTATGTATATATATATATATTTTTATATATATATATATATTGCTGCACAGTGTCACTACCATAATGTGCCTCATATATTTGACATATAGTTGTTCTAACCCTTTAGGATAAAGACAAATTTGGTGCCGATTTGTACCTACTGAACACGCTTCTCGGTGAGGAGGTAATGTGTATTTTACTTTCTGTTCTACAATACGGCGTGGTGGTTGTAATTGCTGCGTAAAGCCGCGAGTTAATATAGTGTCTTGTAGCATTCAAAATGCAGTGTATGGGATGCCACTAATATCCTCGAATGTGTACAGTCTCCTTTGATCTTTGTAAGTAATGTTCATGAAACGCTCCTATGCTATCAGCATGCGACTAACTAGGTGTACTTATCTTCACGTTATGAGGCACAGTTGATAAAATGAAGTGTGTGTGTGCGTGCATGCTTGCTTGCATGCATGCGTGTGTGCGTGCGTCAATTAAGCAAGACGTAGAATATTTGTTCCATTCATTTGTCAATGAAGTGATCATGCGTTGTTTTGTTTACGCCTATGGTAAACACTGCAACATGGTTAGACCTATGTTTACACCAGTTACACATATTATTAAAATGTTGTCACTACGAAAAAGGATGCACTCTGGTGGGCAGCGTTCACCATACAATATTACAGCATATGTGCGTTTGTATTTACTGTACATGCATGCATGTATATTGATGATATATTGTTTTGATGTGGTGTGCCTACTTGTGCCATACACAGTTAGGCGAAGAAGCCATTGTCGACCAGGTTGACGAGTTGGTCGAGAGGTGTCTTGGATACAACATCAACTATGGAGGTATTTAAAAAAATTTATCATTAAGCAAATTCCCAAAGTCTGTAATCAGTTCATGCTGCAGTGTCTATGAATTCAGATTTACAGGTGGTATGTCCAGGAATATAACAATATATGATTTATTCCACACGTATTAGGAACATATAGTTGCCAAGTACTTATAAACCCATGAAACATGTTCTACGAAACGTGAAGCTTAACTTGTTTCATTGTACGTTATTGTATAGCATAGATAAACATTTATTTTTAAACATAACCAATCGAATCCTCATCAGGTCTTTATCATACATGCTACAAAATATGTGTTTTATTAATATATATGTTTACCCTCAAATTTCCCTTTATAATGGGGTTAGGCAGACTACATATTATTCGCTGCATTGAACTGGTTCGCCAGTTCTCCTCCACGTTTCACCCTCATCCTCCACCCTAGTCTGCAAGGCTTTGGTACGAGAGGGCATTCTATGAGATTTTCCATTGTTTGAGGATCCTCTCCACAGTCACATTCGGTAAGACCATCTCAACACCAATCCTGAGGCGATTGAGACACAACCAGGTTGGCCATGGATCACCGGCTCCTTTTGGCAGGGACTCGTGTTGGTATAGTGTGTGGCGGGGATCACATTCCTGGTTGGTTCTCTCTATTTCTGAGAACGATGCCCTTCTAACCTATGGTGGAGCAATGCCACATAGTAAATTGATGTCGTCCACTCGCGTAAGTTTGAAGCATCTAGTCAATGCAGGCCGTGTTGAAGAATGGACCCGTCTTCTTGCCATATGTAGAACGGCCCCAAACATGACAGTATATTCAACACGGGGCAAAGGACAGTACTTCGTATGGTCTCTGGATCTGTTTCCCATTTGGAGTGGGACAGCTTCCTCGGGATGTTTTTTCTAGCTGCAGCCTTTGTCTTGATAACATGATTTTTGTTGCTGTGGTTACGGTCCAAGGTAACCTCAATGTATACTGGCGTATGGTTGTGGATCTTTCAACTTTCGGTTTACATCCCTCTTCTTAAGACGAAAGACACTGATTTGCATATTTTCTGGATTTGCCCGCAGGTGGTTGGCGGAATAGTGGTTTAGTAGTTTATATAGTTTAGTAGTAGTTAATCCATGTAGTGCAGTGGTGAGGGACTGCTCCACGTTTTCAAAGGATTGTTTATGTGTTGCAAAGCAGATATCATAGGCATAGAAGAAATCTGCTTCGATTGCTCCTGAGTTCCACACAGAAAAGTCTACCAGCCATCCTGTTTTGAATCAGTTTTACAGTCTTACATATTTTGATATCTGAAATAAAGTATTCACAATAATCCTGTGATTGACTGTAGCAAGTCAACAAAGGCAGCACCAGGTATTAACCCTTTTCGCATATCCATCCTGAATTAATTACGTTAGATTCAGGAACTGGTTTGTGCAAGATCTTTCAGGTCTGAAACCTGCTAGCTCGGGAATGAAATGCTGATCAAAAAAGAGGCCACACGATTTAGAATGAGTCCCTGGAATAGTTTATACGTGTGATGAGGCAGTGAGATCGGGCCAACAATTTTTGGAGTTGACGGGATCTTTTCCAAGATTCAGTGTGACCATTATTCTTGCTTTTTGACTCAGCTTTGACATCTTGTTGGTAGTCAACCGGCTGTTGAACATGTCTAGAATCCACAGAACAGCTACTGGCCCTAAGTGCTTGACTTGTTCACAAAGGATGTCGTAAAGTTCGGCAGCTTTGATTTATTGTTTTTCATTGCTTTGGTGAAAGGGATAATGAAGTCCTTATGATCATCCTCAGCAGGTTTTGGATGTTTATATTTGCTGGGACGAAGACCTGAGTCCTCGATTGCTATTGAGGAGCTGTTGAGCAACTTGATCTTTTCTGACCTTATACTGAGGTTGCGTTTTGTGGATTCATTTCCCAGCATCTTTTTTATGGTTTTGTATGCTTTTCTGCTGCTGTGAGTAGTGTTTGTAGACTCATTCAGCCTTTGCCACTTACTGCACACCTCACCTGATACGGTATTGATAAGTCTCTCTTCAGTGTCCAGGGTATCATTCCCAAAGTGATCTGTTTGGAAGCTTTAGATGTAGTCCTTGTGTGTATCCTTAACATGCTGTGACATTCCCATGATGTAGTTCGTCATACAACCTCTCGGGATATTGATCATACAGAATATTGTCATCATCTCCACAAAAACATGACAGCATTTCTCCCAGTTCATCTTTTTTGGTGGAAACGACGGCAGAAGGGAACTGAACGAGGGGAACCACTGCATGGATTCTGATACCAAGTCGGAATTTGAAGCTTGGGATTGGACCCAGGACTCTCTTCTCTCATTGATTAGCAATAGGGTTTAAACCTCCGTATGTTGCTATTGCTATGCATCATGAACGAGGGATAACTGATTTGCATCCGACCAGGTTTCAACTAATTCCCCATCATCATTGTGTATCTGATCGTCCTTAAAATACACTGTGGCTATTGAAGTTACTGATCAACACATTTACGGAGTTATCAATAAAACCATCTTGGAAAAAGAACTCATCATATGGAGGATTGTAAACTACACTTACGAAGATCCACATAAGCTGTATGTGGACTGCAGTGTTACTGAATTATGACATGATCACGTGGTCTCTCTCATAACTGTCAAAGGTGGGATCCGTGAGCGGATACTTGAAGTTACTTGAATATTGTTTGGCTACTGAAAGATCTTCAACGTTGGCTGAGATGACAGACAATGCCGGCCTTGAAAAGGACCCTAGTTCGCGATATTGCAGCTTGCCAACATATTGGTCTTGACTTAACTGTGTATTCATGTTTAGCACTATCCATGAGGGATGTGTAGCATGGTAGAAGAGTTCGCAGGCAAAGGCCTGACAATGGTGTAAACACTAAACGCTCCTTTTGTGGTTTGAATGCTCCTTCTGTTATCCCACTATGACATGCTTCTGACACGAGCTAGCGCTCATAAGCAATTTGTTCAATATCCTGTAAGAATTGTTATACGCAATTACAAAGTGCTGAAAAGCTGTTTTTCTGCAATGCACCCATAAGGCGCACCAATGAGTGTGTGCTGATTCACCGTGAAGTTTTTTATGTAATGTCATTCTTTCCACCTGTAGAGGAAAACAATACTTCCTGCAAGTATCCTGGGCGAGATCTGTTTCTGTGGGCGTTATTGTTCAACAGACGAGAGCTGGCAGATATGTTCTGGGAAAGGACAGAAAACAACACAGGTATTGAGACAAAACAGTTGACTAGGATAAGGGCGCCATATGCTGTAACATATTAATACCGATATTTCATATGTATGCAAATTAGTTGCTGAATGGGCAAACGCTAAGAGCAATGGGCTGCATTAGCATGATATCGCTTCAGTGTCAAGCAGTTTTCGGCAAAATCCATGACAGCAAACACTGAACAACTATCCTGTAAATTCTGTATCACTTATTTTGAAACAAAACAAGTATATCGCATGTTGTATCAATGGCGGACATGAACATGGCATATAGTTATACAACAGTTAATACAATACTGCTTTATTCAACGAATTGTCATTCTTATTCTTCAGCCTTATTCGTCCCGCTATTAGGCAAATGCCATTGCATCCCACGTTGAAAAGTATTGTACTTCTCTTCCCAATGCTAATGTCAGCGTTATCTTTATTATGTTATATTTTATAATATCATGCATGCCATCTTCCTGGCCTTCATCCATATCGTTGATATAATAGCACCTGTAGTCCTAGGAGCTGTGAATACATGTGTGTCCACAAATGTGAACATATTGTCTCTGAAATTAAACAAATAATTATATTAACTTTCTGCCATGAAATTTTTTTATGTCACATGAACCATCATGAAATGACACACTAATTAGTACCAGTTTGACATTGTAAATGTATCAAAATAGAAGTTATAAATAAAATCAATGCTGACAACCATAATTAAGTAAACTGACATTAGCTTTATCGTATTAACAAATTGTGTTCACTATATACTATTTACACGTCATATTGACAATGTATGCCATTGTCCAAAATAGTATAATATTGTCACTCTTTTTGGAACTATTTTTGTTGCCACCTTAAGTGAAATTAAGTTACGCATATTGTACATCTGCACATAAGCTAATGAAACTAGCGTAGTAGACCAGAATCGTAAACTAGTGGAGAAAAAATGGGGCGCCATTTAGTGAGTATGGGTAGAAACTATTAAGTTACACCAAAAGACGATAACAACGGTCATTAATACATTGTTGAGTAATGGTTACACTATTGCCAAAGTGTACTTCCCCCATTGTATTCAAACAATGATTACAGTATGTAATATTATTACTACAATGTGATTCTAATACGGAATTAAGGAAGGTGTTGGCCAAATATCATGAAGATGCATCAAATATTATTTATACTGTTGGTGACCCGTTTAATTGTTGTCCAACTTCAATGTAAATCCATATTAAGATATGCACTGCGGTGCCGTGAAACAAACTATCCAGCAAAAATCTATTCAGATTCTAAATCCAGAATATGACTGTTTGGATAATAAAACAATTGTATTCGTTATTATTCAGTACAGCACTTAAACTACTTAACATATACCACATATCTTAAACAAATGTCTTCTCCAGAATGCTAATTTCACGAATTAATTTTGAAGGCCATTTATTTAGAAAATCTTTGTAACATTGTGTTCCAAAATATGCAATGTTAATAAAACGTAATTTATTGTGCTGAAAAATAACATGAACCAAACAATTGGAACACTTTGAATGTTTAGGCTGCATGGGCCAAGTGTTATGCCACCTTAAAAACTCATTTGTTTAAAAACTCATTGTTGTTTGCTAGCAACGGCACTTGTCGCCAGCATTCTTCTTCGCTATCTGGCAGAGAAGGCAGAGAATAACAACGAGAAAGCTCTATATGATGGTCTCAACAATTATTCACGGTAAACCGTTTCATCTCACTGAGACACATTGAATGTATGTGTGTGTGTGTGTGTGTGTGTGTGTGTGTGTGTGTGTGTGTGTGCACGCGCACTTGCGTGTGTGCATGTATACACGTATAAATATATATATACATAATTATATACATATATATTTATATATATATATAATATATATATTCTAATAAAGGTGCCACTGAATACCATATATCTACCATGTTGTGCTTACATATTTATTACTCCCATATTGATGGACATCAAGCTAAATGAAATTGTTAACGCTTGAATTGACACTACATACAATATATATATATATATATATATATATATATATATATATATATACATATACATTTATTTAAGTTTCAGCATTAACTTTCTGACACACATGACGATGTCTAGTTTATATGAGGTATATATATACCTCATATATGAGGTATATATATATATATACCTCATATAGACTACAAACATCATCATGCGTGTCGGAAAGTTAATGCCGAAACTTAAATGTATTTATGTATTAATGTCACCAACGTCATCGTCATTGTTTTATTTCCGGTTGCTTTATTCCCTTCACTAAAACATCTTTATTTCTATCATATATTTTAAAGAATATCGTGTTTTGCGTAATAATTTAACAAGTGTGATGATATTATTTGCTATCATTCAGCATTGATTTCATGAATGCTTGGCTGACTTTAAGCATTCTTTGTTTCACGTTCAGCAAGTTCGAGAAGCGAGCTATCAGAGTTCTGAATCAGTGCTACAAAACAAACAAACAGGATTCAGAGGAGCTGGTCAAAATGAATGTGGATGAATGTGGAGACAAGTCTATATTGATGATCGCCGATGTTGAACACTTAGAGTTCATGGGTGAAACGTGTTGCGAAGTTGTCATTCAGAAAGAATGGCTAGGAAGAACACTCAATGAACCAGCGCAGGTACTGTAGGCAATGTTCGTAAGATATAAAAATTACGTTACCTGAATGCATTCGATTACAAAAGGCCCAACCGTAGGCGTAATTGTTTAGGGAAAATATAATTGAGCTGGGCGGAATAAGCTACCCTGTTCAATTTCATGATATATTTTCTACATATGAAATAATTTGCCTAATTCATCAAATATATGATTGATATCACGGTAAGCACTGTTGCTTACTTTGACGATAGGAAAACACATTTGTTGATCTGAAATTTGCATGTTATCTTAATATGCTGAAGTATCACCTCCACCCCTGCGATGAATAACAGTGAACTTAGGGGGACTCCCCGTCTCAGGCACTACAGGGGACTACTCTACCCTTTGTTTCTTCATACGTCCTTTCCACCATCCTAACCTCTGCCTTCGGGACACATATCCACCGCAACTTTGCCATTACCATTTCTCTCAGAACCGTGTCATATGCTTTCTTTAACAAGAATATATATATATTTCAAATTCCAACACATGTCATGCATAAGCGATGTCACATGTTATCCTTTTATGAAATGATACATATAAAAAGGCATTTTGCGAACACTGGTGGGAACAGGGAAGTTTCTAAGGCTGGGACATGAAATGCACATTTACTGAAGAATCGCCCATCTATCTTGTTTGTTGTTACATTTAGGTATTTTATAGCGATGAGATTGTTTACTAGTTGTTCTAAATATGTTATTTAGTATATGTGTTAACCAATTATATGCAATTACAGTGTATATCATTTATGTCCATTGAAGGTAGACATTTTGGTAAATGTAGAGTACTGGTCATAATTAGATGGCACATGTTATCACTTAGCCAATCACATTGTGTGACTCAGGGCAAGAATCCAACTTGAAGCCATAAACGCCCGCGTGTGAGTCCAAGTGCAATACCTTTAAAGAATATAATATTATAGCAAACTGGACAATATGTAAATGTACAACCTCTGATACGCTGATGCATTGCTTTGCTGGCTAACACTGAAGGTGGTCTAAGTGATCTGACAAATCGCCTTACTTGAACCCACCTCAATCGAATATGACATGATGGAGAATACATAAAGAGTCGTTCAAGTGCTTAGGAGCAGAGAGAAAGCCAGAAGTTTGTGTCACTGACATAAGATTAACCATGGCCATGCAAGCAATCAAAAATGTTAACACAAAGCGGAAAAGCAAGGAGATTGCGATCAAAGCGAGGATCTGACTCATAACAAATGGGATATTTTCAATGGCTGTTTACAGTAGTAAAAGTTGGACATTAAATATAGGAATCGAAAAAAAGACAGTGATTTGAAGTGAAATACTACTATGTGCCATAACCCTATGAGATGTAAACATTTTATTACCCCCTTGAAAACAAAATCCTGCAGAAATGTTTCGCAACTAGCAGAGAACCCCAATAACAAACACTAAAAAAGAAATGTTGTTATTACATTCATGTTAATAGGAACGAGCTTCACGAGGAGTGTGTGCAATGATACAAGACATTCTGAATGGTCGATTCACTCCAAGGACGAAGTTTGTTCTCCACATGGTATGTGTTTATTTATTATCTATATAAATTTTGAAACACATTCATATAAACTGTCCGTTTTAAACAACACTATCCAACCTAACATAAGCTTTAAAATAGGAACTGTGCTTTTATTCCAGAATGTCAATAATATGTTGTTAAACTTGTAGGTATATTCATAACCTAAATTTATGTGTGAAATGGCGGTCTGATAGTGGGATACTGTACATTTGATCAGTATGTTTATAATAAATTTGTTAGGTGATAATATATTAGTTTCACGTTGTAGGCATCCTATGTCATCATGCTGATGACATTCAGTGTTATGTTGTTGACGGAACTTCCACGGGATTCACAAGACTCGCACATTGGCCTCCTAGAGTGGACTGTATGTGTTTTCATGTTTAATTGGATCATACACGAGGCTGTGCAATTTGGTTCAACCTACATGAGAACGAACAGACGAACCTACTTCCAGGTAAGTTATGTTGCCACATTTGCGCCAATGTTTAAGCAGTTTGTTAGTGAACGAAATAATATGCTGTGTTCCCAAAATCTCCGCCCCTTTCCCTGTTATAATTGTTTTATTTCCTAAAAAAACTTTATTGTGCACCAGCCGTATACAAACCAGATAAGATGTGGTGCATTGTTTGCAGATGATAAAATCTGGCTGTAAAGAATATGTGAGGAACGAGTGGAACAAGATCGACTTGGTAGGCTATGTGTTGTTCGTTGTGTCCTTCTCACTGCGGCTTGGTGGCCAGCTCGACCACGCACGCGGATTCTACAGCGTCTCCATCATGGTGTTATATATGCGCTTCTTGCAAGTGTTTATGGTTTTCAAAACGGTTGGCCTACACGTGAGCATGGTGGGACTGGCGGTACGTATGAACGCATAGCAGAACACATTTCTAAACTGTATATGTATACTCAAAACGCTTGTGTGACATATAACAAGGGCAGCACTACACCACGTTCTGTTTTTTCCAATTTGAATACAAAAAATTTTAGAGCGGTGGAAATAACGTAGACACTGCCTAACCCAGTACGTACGTTGATAAAAACATTAGGCAGTATATCGCGTTGTCAGTAATTCCTCAGTATATCATTTGAACCCAAGCTGAGATGGCTGTCAACATCAGCGGGTCACCGGAAGAGGGGCACCACGGGGATACTTTTAGCATCAATACCATCTGTCCACCTATCTTAACAACACCTACCACATGTTTGTCAGAAGAATTCTTAATGCATTGAAAATGGAGTGAACGTTCCCTTACTCACGTAAATTAATGATGTCCTTTACACAGTGTGACCATAACCATATCTTCGCTTGAAAATATATTATATATTTTATAAAAAAAAAAATGGTGGGTTATTCGCTGCGGCAATTGTCCAAGGTCAAACAGCAAGACAATAACATACTGTATCAATACAATTTAGAAATATCTTGACTATAATAGTTCACGTAGTTATTTTCCATCGTAATTCTCCACAAAGAAGTGCAATTTTCAAGATGGTTGTTGTTAGTGCTACACTTCCAAAGACAGACACGTGTGGCTTGTGGGAATATATTATGCATGCTCGTTCACACGGGACTTGTGAATTTCCCTCAAAATGAACCAAGTCACCTTGACCTATATACTAGTATTAATTTGACTCAGTTTGGACTGTTGAGCATATACATTTGAAACAACAACGATGGTGTAAATAAGAAAACATGGAATACAGCAATAAACACATGAATTATTCTGATTTGGAAACCAATACCATGCCCCAGGACCCACACAAAGACCCCGTTAAACCATTTCTCCACTACAAGAAAACAATGTTCTACCAGAATTCGTTTTGGGTTCGTTTACAAAAAAAGAAAAACCCAAGTCTTGGCAATGTGCCAAATGTTGCAAAATGGTACTGTAAAAAAATGCAATGTTTGCCGATAACTAGAACATTGAGACGATGTAATGTTTCAACAACACTAGTCTTGTTACTGTATCATTAAACATACTACACTACACACAGTGACTAATTATTTCTGTGCCACTATTTTTTCCCACAGTTATTTACCAAACATCATCATTACTACATATACTGAACAAGAAAAGAAATGCTAAAAATGTAACATGTTTTTGTTATGATACAATGTTTTTGTTATGATACAATGTTTTTGTTATGATACAATGTTTTTGTTATGATACAATGAACTCGCCAAACTTTTGTTAACACAACATGATGCAGCTAGATGTGGTGTCTCGATTAAGTTGGACACACTTGTGCAGAGCGCACGTGCTACGTGCAAGTCTGACCAGTTTTGGTTGGGGACTGAGTGGGATGCACGTGCAAATGCTGCAGGTGAAACTTGTCCCGTCATCTTTCAAAACCTTGTCCCAGGTCAAAAAATGGCATCACGGAGCAGTGGTATTTTGACGAAGTGCTCACACACCGAAATCGTCCTATTTTTGTCGCCATGGAAACAACATCCGCACCATGCCCTGGCTCTCTCTGTGTATAGAACAGAATCACATTGAGCACTTTTATGATGAGCTGCAGAGGTGGCTCAAACAGGGGCTTCCCCGACCAGCCACTCTCGCAGTTCACCGCAGGGTGATCATCTACGCTTGGATCAACAACCCTAGGAAAACTGTTAACTGCCTGATTTACGCCATGCCACAGAGATGCAGGGCTGTCATCGATGCTAATGGAGGACACACATACCACTGAATTTACCACTATACATTGACCATATTAATTTCCACATAAAGAAACCAAACCCACTGGATGTGTTCAAATGAAATGAAACAAGTGAAATAAATTTGAACATCACATTCCGCGTGTTTTTTGTTGCTCATATGTATGCTACGACTTTAAAACTGTTATACCTAACTACATGTATCAGAACTTCAAAAATGTTAACATTTTGTAAAATAATGTTTGTAATTCAAAAGTTTAATGTTGGTTTCGATTATTGTGTTTAAAGCATATCAAACTTAATTACCTGACAATTCGCATTTTTTCAACTGTATCATGGTACTCGACAAATGTGCATTCAGTCGAAATCGTGTTCATATGCGTATACTAATATAAGATCGATGTGCATTTCTGTTTCCGGAGCAAAACTATGGAACTCATTCTATCCGAACTCATATGGAACTCGTGCGGTGCGTGCGTGCCTGCGTGCTGCGTAGATTGGGGATCCACAAAGAAATATTTGAGGTTTTTGTAGATAAACGCCTCATTCAGTTTTATGTAATGTTCTGGGCAATCGTTATTTATTTGCACACAGATTCGAGACTTGCTGAGGTTCCTACTAGTCCTGGCAGTATTCATCATGTCGTATGGTGTGGCATCCCGGGCGTTGCTATTTCCCAAATCTGAGTTATCATGGGCACTGCTGCGTGACATCGTTTACTTGCCATACTGGCAATTGTATGGTGAACTACAGCTTGAAGAAATTGAAGGTGAGAACAATATCACAATCAAGGTAACAAAATGTGTGGATGACATAAAAGTGTTTAGAATGGTTAAATAGGATGGAGATACACAACATTTACAAGATGATCTAGACAAATTAGTGAAATGGTCTGAAAAATGGGAGACGTTATTGAATTTTGGAAAGTGTAATATGTTTTGTTTATTAATTGGTAATAATTATGAAAATACAGCGAAACTGCATACACATGTTGTCTTTGTAGATGATGACAACTCTCACGCTGGACACTCGACCTTAGCCATTTTCATGTTCTCCCTCTACATGATGATGGCTCACATTCTATTGTTGAATCTTCTCATTGCAACGTTCACGTAAGCTTCGCCAATTTGATGATCCAACCAAACACAATGTATGCCTTCCTCGGTAATCACAGTCTGGATACACCTTTTAATCGTTACGTTTTTTTACATCATAGAAAGTAACAATAGCAGCTAAAACAATAGAAGCTACATATTACAATATGCCAACATGCGTCCATTTTAAATAAGAACTCATTTCTGTGGTAAGTATTTAATAGGTGAGCTGTATATCGACGGATGTTGTCAGCAGGTAAACCAATCATGCCCACCACTGAAACGGACCTGAGAAAAAAACTAAAACGTATCAAACAGAAATGGCGAAAAGGCGAAAGGGCATAACCCCAAGTGGGAACTGCCCAGGCCCAGATAAAAAATACCCCAATATCTTAATTGACAGACACCTGGGCCCACATAAATAGATGATTTGGAATGAATTGGCCCCACTGCACTACCAAAACAAAGGCGTCGGAACCGGAGGGACACGGGGGCCCGCCCCCCCCGTATTATTTTTGGTGAGCGTATGTTAAATATATATTGGTCCCCAATATGCTTACAGAAACCAACCCCCATACTATTCAACAGCTTCCGACGCTTATGCAAACGAGTAACATAAATGACCACCTGAACCATCAAGCTAAAACAGTCCAGCGCAACTAATGAAATGCCACCATATTGAAATGTCCTCAGACCAAAAAACACCCAGTCCGAAACTGCCCCCTCCCCCCACATAAGTGAAACAGCCACAGTCCGAAATGGTCCCCAACACTGAAAGGATTCCACATAATTATCGAAAAGACCCCAATTGGTGCACATGTTCCACAGAACCAGAATACCCCCTTGCTGTCGTGACTTCATATCTATATTACCCAGTCTGAAACGACCCAACACCACAAGCATAGACAGCTGTTCAAAGTGTTTAATATCGTATGTTTTGCTTTGGGCTTTTAAAGGCAATCACACCATTTGTTTCTGCGCATCTTCATTGCGCGCGCACGCTCACAACGATCGCAGCTCTACGCAGCACCAAAGAGCTACACTACTAATTGTAACTGGTAATTAGGGGATTCACATGTAGAATGGAAAATTGAACGGTCAACTTAATGTATGATGTTGAGCGCGTGTATAAATATGAAACAAAACTATATGTTCTCATAACAAAAAATTAACATTTATCGTTCTGAAGCATTTACTGCCTTCCTGTTACTTTTTTATGTTTATGGTGTTCTTTATGTTGCACTATTAAAAAAATACTATAACGCTCGCACAGTAGATATAAAAGTAAGTTCCTACATAGCCCGGTATCCAGTGACCGCTCAGCACTTTACACTTCACGTCCTGCAGACCTGTTCATTCCAACACCAACTTGACTTCTCTGGGAAGCATTTCTCCACGCTGCAATTACTGTGCAAAAACTATTAATTCCCATATGCCCACCAAAGTCTACAGCTAGATACTTATTTTTACAGTTGAGTGAACTGCGGCAACGTCAAGTTAATGACGTTCCTAAACTTCGTAATGGCAGCAAGAGGACTCGAACCCAGGTTCTCTCGATTGAGAGACCAACGTTCTAACCACTATGCCACCGCCACCTTCTAGCTTTGCTAGTTCTGCTGCGCCTAGCTTTTTAATTAGCCTAATAACATGTAGTTTTTGTTCTTGCATTTGACAAAATAATTATACAATAACAGCTATGCGTACACCAAATTTCTTAGTTCTAGCTATGCCAATTCTATATGGCACGATTGCCTTTGATGTGTGGATTCACTTCCATTGCTGTGTCGTTTCAGTATTTGATCGTTTGAACACTTGTAAAAACTATAATCTGAATCGTGTTTCATGCTCTCCTAATACGTGCTGCTAATGTTTAGAAGGACAAAGTCTGCTGCTGGAGAGATTGTCTTCTGACACAACGTAGGGTTAGTAACCTCCTCTTGAATGTATTGTCTCCTGGCATAACATAGGGTTAGGAACCTCCTCTTAAATGTGTTAATGATAATCATGGTTACATCAAGTCCTAAGCATATCTCTCTTGTTTTCATCAGCCATTCCATCACCCAAATCCAGGCCGACAAGAATAAATCGTGGTACTACGTACACTTCAACTCCCGCAGTCTTTTACGGGAATATGAAGGATGCATCGACGTGCCGCCGCCATTTTCAACATTGGTGTACATCTACCAGTTGTGTAGTCGGCTGATACGTAGAAGTAGGTGGCATATTATTTAAGAACAAACGATGCATCATTTGAATGATACGTAATATTGTTTGGTCTTGGAATGCCATTGCAGTAATAGATTCATTATTAAATTCAATTATGAGTTAAACATGTATAGTTGGGTAGCAGAGGCCAAGAATTGGGGGATGTTGACACTGCGCCGTGACAGGTTGCCCTGCATTTGTTGAAACAAATCCTCCAGAACAAGATTGCAGATGGTAATTTTCACAATTAAGTGTTAGTCAATGTGAAAATGTGAGATATTTGTTTTCTATGGGGAAGTTAGGCTGCCGCTTTGATGCCACCCATTTTAGTGGCTTGATAAGAAACGAATCGACTCGACTTCGGAAACACAGCCCTGCGCGGCATTACCGGAAACTAGCTGCATCGACTACAGATAGTCCAGTGGTCAGCTGCACATGTCGTCCTCTGCCTACGTTGACGTGACCAACACAGCACGACGGCGGCACTACGAGAGCTGCACTGGCAGGTACTGCTAATGTGTGCCGACATCGTGAAGTCGTGCTGTACACCAAGGTCACGTATGTTGGTTGAAGTGCTGACGTAACATCCGCAGATGTCCATGGGAAGCGGAGGTGGCTGCGGAACACGGTTGTTTGGGAGCAGTATCGTCTGTCTTCGCCTCGTATAAATGTAGGTATCGCAATGCCAGCCATACTTGATATCCGGTCGGCGGCGGACGCAGAATCATTTCGCAGAAAGTCAACATACAGCTGAGTGTCATCTGCATAGACGTACTAGCGAACTCGTGCTTAGAGAAGACATATGAAAAACCTGCACAGTAGACAGAAAAGAAGGCCCAAAACACTGCCCTGTGGAACTCCATGTCGCAATTGGATGTTGCAAAAAAAATTACAGTCAACACTGACGCACTGTGTTCGATCGGTGAGATAGGACACAAGCAAAGTGCTTCGCCTCGAGAAGAATGTCGTAGTCGATCATATCGAACGCCGTGCTGAGGTCAAGCAGTACCAGAACTACATGCTTATGAGCATCCAGTGAACACAAAATATCTCTCTGAATACACACAATCGCTGTCTCGACGCTGTGTGACAGGCCTTAGACGCTCTGGAAAGGATCTCCAATGCCATTGTATTGCAGATGCAAACACAGTTGGACAGAGACGTGGCATTGAAATATAACTTGGATACGTACGGAAGGTTCGAGATAGGTTGGTAGCTGACGTAGTCGTCAGCGGGAAGACCGAAACGTTTCAGAAGAGGCTTGATGACAGCGTACTTTAGGCGTGCCGGAACAGTGGATATATAAGTAACAGTGGATATATAAGATATGTATATTGTACGTGTCTACCATAAACAAACCGCATGGCTGCCAAATTGTCCACATAGCAACGCTATTGCCACGTTAACGGCGAGAGAAAAAATTTCTTGTTTTGGAACATACTTGAAAAAACAGCCATGCTGGGAAATGGGACCGAAGTCCTGGTAGGTTTGTAGGTGGTCGTGAAAAATACTTGTATTTGTTCTAATGTATTTTGCTTCAGGTGGACAGTCGAACAACACTGACCCTAAACAAGAGAGAAGACAAAAGTTACAAATGTTTCAGAACGCTGAGATGAAGAAGTAGGAAATATTTTGCATTTTTAATTTCTGTAACTGTGATTACAGCCTGTGATTTTGCGTCAAATGGAAGTCTTGTGCTGCTAGAATGTACTTTATTGGTTGCAGTTTACTGTAATTGTGTTTATGGGTATGATACCCAAATACTATAAATCTTCGTTGGTAGGATGCAAGGCCCAAAAAGTTCATACTGTAAATGAAATGGCTATTCCACGCCTGTATGCAATCGTGTGTTCATGAACAATTCAATTTCTTCTCGGCCTGGTGATCGAATGAAGCTATCGGATAAATGTGCTTTTGCACCATGATCTAGTCTCTTTTCTGAAATGTTCTCGGCCTTGTAACCTATGTGTCGTTACTAGCAAAATGTATCTTGTTAGACGTTATGCTGTCATTAACGATCACAGTCAACTCCTCCTTCCATGAGAGTTCCACATGTTAAATTATTAAGTGACACCCTGTATTATTTTTTACTATACTTTGAGCGGTCGCTAAGACAGGTTTGACACGGTCGAATGAAGCTATCAGATAGGTGTGCATTTGTCCCATGGTTGGCTTTGCTTGAGCAGATTCCTTGAAAAGGCACCTGTAGCTGAGCATGCAGATGAAGCGATTGTGGCACGACTGCAGTCCTTGGAAGAAACTATCAACACTCTACGTGGAACGCTGGAAGATATAAAACGTAAGTGGCACATAATTTATGAATAGACGATGCCATCGAAACCAGCTAATGAAACCAAGAAGATTTTAAACAACGTCCACTGATATACAGTAATGTAATGAATAACACAAATAATGTTCATTTACGGCACTTATTATTTAAGTTTTTAGGGATATATGTATGAGGTATGTGGTTAAGCGGCTTATAACATTTGACAGTCAAACCTGGTCAAATGACCACCTGCATTGTGCGACGAGCTGTCATTAACGATCACAGTCAACTCCTCCTTTCACAAGAGTTCCACCTTTAAATTACCTGCATTAAGCGACTACCTGTATTATCTCTGACCATCCCTTGAGCGGTCACTAAAGCAGGTCGACCGTATGTACGGTCGAATGGAGCTATCGGATACGTGTGCATTAGCACCATGATCTAATCTGTTTTCTGAATTGTTTTGTTTGAACAGATTGGATGAACAGGCACGTGTAACTGAGCCTGCAGACGAAACGAGTGTGGCACTATTGCAGTCATTGAAAGTACAAATGCAGTCCATAGAGAAGAAAGTGTCGGCTGTTGCACATGGATTATTATAAGTACGTAGATGATTGTGTTTGTTTATTGGGGGATTGTCTTCCTTCAATAATCCATTGGTTCAGTCATGATATCATTAGATTTGTACAGCAGAATTAAAAACACACAAGCATTTTAATTTTTTATTGTTTACGGGCTAATACGTTTACACTTTTGATATATTTACAGTTATATGTAATTGTAAGTAAATGCACAGACATGTTACATGTATTGTACTGCTGCAGTTCGTTACCTAGCCAACAAATATGTGTTGATTCTTAGCACTGCACTACAATTGTAGTAATGGTTTACTAAATTCTTGTAGTAGATATACTAATAGTGCCATTTATTGTCGGTGGCAATGACGCTGTCATACCTTCTCATGCCGTTGGTATCTATCTAACACATATATAACACACATAATAGTTTCTTAGCTTTGTAGCACAATTATAGTCATGGTTTACTAACTTATTGTAGTATATATACTACAATGGTATATATATATATATGTAGTTCTAATGGCTAGTTGTAATGCCATTCATTGTTGGTTACGGTGATGCTGTCATACCTAGATGTAGTGGTTAATACTAGTATTAGATTATCATGACATTCATTCAGTCGTGGAGACAATACAATTGTACAACATAATTCTAAACAAATGTGCATTTTAAAGAATCGAATTGGTGACGGTCTAATATGTATACACGCTTGATATATTTACACTTGTGTGTTGCACTAATCTATTACATTTTCAGTACTCGTGCAGTTCTTTATCTCTCTGACACATAGATGTAGTTTGTCGGTATTGCAGCACAGTTATAGTAATGGTTTTCTTACTTATTGTAGTATATCTGTAGCTTTAATTGTTAGTCATAATGTTGTTTATTGTTGGTTTCGGTGACGATGACGCTGTCATACCTAGATGTAGTGGCAAATATATTTTTGCTGGTAGTCATACCGGTATTGTATTATCATGACATTCATTCAATCGTTTACTTACTTATTGTAGTATGTATGTAGTTCTGACGCTGTCATACCTAGATGTAGTGGCAACGATACGTTTTGCTACTTTTTAAAACAGCACAGTGGACTCCACTTAATATAATAACTTCACAATGTGATTCTATTTAGTGGCTGATTCATTTAAGTGGCACAGTTTAATATAGCGGGAATGTGTGGGAATATTCTGTTAATCGTAGTACACTGTGTTACACTCGTAGAACAAGCCTTGTAAGTTTGTTGGTCTATTTTGTGGGGTCTGATTTGAAAATAAATTTGCCAATTGGTCGACTGAATACATAAAGCACTTGTTTGATGTTTGAATGTATACTTGATACGTGTGGAACGCACAATAAAATGTTGTGAAACAAACGCAGTTTGTAATCTTATTGACTTTCCTCATTCATGGTGCAATTTTGTAAATGTTGTGACCTCATCAATGTGAGTTGTGACCTCATCATGCAGTGACCAAAATGTTTTTAATCAACGATACACTCTGCATTGTTGCTAAGCTTTCTAGAAGAGCATAGTATTTAAAAGTAAACAGTGCAAAAATAGATTGTTATATAAGTTATTAAGTAAATGGCTGGTGCACAGCATAAGCTTTTTATCTTACATCGAGCAAGTTGCTAGAATAAACACCGCGGAGAACAACCTCACACAATTATGTGACAAGATTGCCTTCCAAGCAAAAGTCCCAGAGGGCAAGTGGACAAGGAAGCCATTGGCTTATTGGGTGTCTAATCATTTTTCATCTAAGTGTTTCCCACCCTTCTGATAGAGTGGTCAATTTTCTTAAACATATTTACGCTGCTAGCATGTGCACAATATGTACATAATCTTTTCCATTCATTTATTGTCCTCTGTGAGAACAAGTCTAATATTTAATCTACGCTGTTCCTTTAACGATGTAATTTTGTGTACTCTAGTTTGTCCAGCTTTGTTAAGTGAGAACAACATTTTATATTTCTATAATTATTTTCATACCCATTCAATATCCTAAAAACTTCATTTTGATATCTTCTTAACCTATTTGTTTCTAGGATTACTAAACCTAGACGTTCTTCATAACTAAGGTCTCTCAGTTCTGGAATAATTTTCGTTGCACTCCTCTGTATTCGTTTTAGAGTATCTATATCCTTCTTACGACATTTTCCATATTTTTCAAAGTAACAAATTGTTCAGCGATACTCATATATATCTTTATTTCATATTTTCGAACGTTCCAACATTCAGTTGCTGTTTCACTCCTCAGCATGTGAGAGTTTCTCCTGTATTTAATTTTATGTTTACTTTCTAACTTTACTTTGTTGTCAAAATGTATTTTTATTATGATCACTGCTACACAACTGTTCATGTATTTTGACATTGTCCACTAATTAATGTTGTGAAAATAAAACTATATATAATACATACTCTCCCCTAGTTGGTTCTAGCACGTGTTCAGTAAGGAAGCTATCCTGTATTAAAAATAGCAATTGTTGTTCCTCACCCGGTGTACTATCTAGATGTTTCCATTGTATGTGTCCGAGGTTAAAATCTCCCATTATCATGCATTCCCCTTTATTCACTTCCTTTATAGCGTGTGGTATTTTTGTGTTATCCTCTGTGTTATCCTTTGGTGCGAGAAGTCCTGGGCTGAGGTCCAGGCAGATAGTTTTAGTTTTGAGTGTAGGGGATGCGCAAGGATGAAGGAACTAGAGGTGGAGTTGGGAGAGCTGAGGCTGCTCGTTGTGGCAATGGTGGGAAGGGAACAGGGGAGTTGTGCCAGTAGTTCCGGTGAGGGAACAGTAGACGATAAAGTGGGGAAAGACACAAGAGATGCTAGGGAGAGCTCACCTCAGCCTGGGAGGAAGCTGAGAGGAGGGAAGGTGACAGGTCATAGGGAGACTGGACGTAAGGAGACGGGAAGGAAAGGAACGGGAGGGAAGACAACCGGGGTGAAGGAGAGGGGAGTAGGGGAGACAGGAGGGAAGGAGAAGGGAGTGGGGGAGACGGGAGGGAAGACAACCGGGGTGAAGGAGAGGGGAGTAGCGGAGACAGGAGGGAAGGAGAAGGGAGTGGGGGAGACGGGAGGGAAGACAACCGGAGTGAAGGAGAGGGGAGTAGCGGAGACAGGAGGGGAGGAGAAGGGAGTGGGGGAGACGGGAGGGAAAACAACCGGAGTGAAGGAGAGGGGAGTAGGGGAGACAGGAGGGAAGGAAAAGGGAGTGGGGGAGACGGAAGGGAAGGGGTCAGGACAGAATGTGATGGAGGGGATCGAAAGGAAGAGTTATTCTGCAGCAGTGATAGAGGGGGTGAGGAAGAGAGCGAGGGTGTTTGTGGGGGATTCGATAGTTAGGAAGACCGACAGAGTCTTAAACAAGGGAGATGATGTGGTGGTCTGCTTGCCTGGAGCCAAAATAGAGGCGATAACTGAGAGGGTAAAAAACATCGTAGGCTCGGGTAAGGGTGGATCTGTTTTAGTACATGTAGGGACAAATAACGTAGAGAGGGAGGGTACAACTGCCATAGTTAGGAAATATAGGCAGTTGGTCAGAACACTAAAACAGACGCGGGTTGAGCAGGTAATACTGTCAGGGATTTTACCTGTAATGGGCAGGAGGGGTCATAAATATCGAAATTGTCGGGGGATGGCAATTAACATGTTAGTCCAGAGGCTGTGTAGGGAAGAGGAAGTTGGATTTATGGGGAAGTTTTGTTGGGAGGGCTGATATGTACATGAAGGATGGGCTTCATTTAAGTGGAAAGGGGGCGGCAGTATTCGCGGACAAACTTTCAGCAGCAGTAGATAGCGACTTGGGTACAATGACAAATATTTTTGGAAGTAAACATTCTTTAAACTAGAAGTGCAGGAGGGTTACCTAGAGGTGTCTCAAGCAGAACAAGAGGCCACTAGCACAGATAAACCAATATCAAATCATCCGAAAAACATCTCTGAAAAAGGTTATAGATGCGTATGTTTAAATGCAAGGAGCATAGTAAATAAGAAAAACGAATTAAACATTATGGTAGAAGATATTGACCCTCACATAATTGGTATAACTGAATCATGGGCCAACATAGATATAAAAGATGCTGAATTAGGACTGACAGGATACGTAATGTTTAGGAAAGATCGAATAGGAAGAAGGGGCGGGGGAGTTATTTTATATGTTAAAGAATCTATTCAGGCTTATGAAATAAAACTAGAAAGGGAAGCAGATTGCGATGAAGCTGTTTGGTGCAAAATTGTTTCAGGAAATTCAAAATTAACTATTGGATTAGTTTACCGAAGTCCAAACATAAACGAAGAGGACAACACAAAAATAAAAAACGCTATAAAGGAAGTTAGTAAAGGGGAATGTATCATAATGAGAGATTTTAACCATGGACACATACAATGGAATTCTCTAGAGAGCACAGGGATTGAGGATCAACAATTTCTATGTTTAATCCAGGATAGCTTTCTTACTCAGCACGTACTAGAACCAACCAGGGGAGAAAATGTATTAGATATAGTTTTGTCATCACAAAAACAATTAGTGGACAATGTAAAAATATTTGAACCATTGGGTAATAGTGACCATAATCAAATACATTTTGACATCAATGTAAAATCAGAAAGTAAAAATAAGAAAACGTACAAGAGAAACTTCCACAAAGGTAACTACAAAGATATGAGAAAATACTTAGCACAGCTAGATTGGAATAACATGCTGATGAATAAGACCGCAATTGAATGTTGGAATATTCTAAAATATGAAATTGAGAGTATCATTGATAAATTTGTTCCCTTCCGAAAACAAGGAAAACGGTGTAGAAAGAAACACTTGTCAAAAGAGGCAATTAGAAAAATAATGCTAAAACAAACTATGTGGAGGGTTTATAGGCGTACCAGAAAGGAAGAAGACTATGCAAAATACAAAGAGGCACTTAATGCAGCTACAACTGAAATCAGACAATCTAAAAGAAGCTATGATCAAAAACTGGCATGTAACATAAAAACTGACAGCAAGAGTTTTTATGCATATGTCAGGAGTAAACAAAACGTACAAGACAAGGTTGGACCTCTAGAAGACAGTGCTGGAAATATAATATCACAGGGGTTTTTAATGGCGGAAGACCTAAATGGTTACTTCAGTTCAGTGTTTACAAAAGAAGATATTAGTTCATTACCAGTTGCTGATGCTAAATTTCAGGGTGCTAAATCTGACTATTTAGGACCGTTAGTTGTAACTCCAGAATTGGTAGCTAGGAAAATCAAGGCAATGAAGGATAACAAATCACCGGGAGTGGATGGGATTCCTCCAAAATTACTAATGGAAACAGTAGATCAAATCAGTATACCACTTGCAAGAGTATTCAACTTGTCATTAAAAGAGGGAGTTGTTCCGTTTGAATGGAAAGAAGCAAACATCATACCATTATTTAAAAAGGGTTCGAGAAATAAGTCAGAGAATTACAGACCAGTGAGTTTAACGTCAGTGATTTGTAAATTATTAGAAAGGTTAATTAAAGACCATATGGTGGACTTCCTCGTTAAGCATAAATTATTAAATTCATCTCAACATGGATTCCTTAAAGCGAGGTCATGCTTAACAAATATGTTATGTTTTTTGGAAGAAATCACTAAGTGGATAGACGTGGGATCGCCAGTAGATATTATCTACTTAGATTTTCAGAAAGCTTTTGACAAAGTGCCACATCAAAGATTGCTACTTAAATTAAAAGCCCATGGTATCGGGGATAGCATAACTGACTGGATAGAACAATGGCTGACTGACAGAAGACAACGAGTTGTAGTAGATGGCGAAGTTTCAAATTGGAAATCGGTTTTGAGTGGGGTACCTCAAGGATCAGTATTAGGACCTATATTATTCTTAATTTATATCAATGACTTGGACGAAAGTATAACAAGTAACGTACTGAAATTTGCGGACGACACAAAACTGTTTAGAAAGGTTAATACTGATGGTGATAAACAACATTTACAAAACGATCTAGACAGATTAGTGAAATGGTCTGAGAAATGGCAGATGCTGTTCAATTTTGGGAAATGTAAATGCCTACATACAGGACATGGGAACTTGAATGTAAACTATAAAATGGGAGCTACTGTTCTTGGTACTACTGTAAAAGAAAAGGACTTAGGAGTTACAATGAAAGTTTCAGAGCAGTGTGGTATTGCAGCTTCAAAGGGTAATCAAATTCTTGGATTGATTAGAAGAAACATAACATACAAGGGAAAAAAGTTAATTATACCTCTTTATAAAGCAATAGTTAGACCTCATTTAGAATACTGTATACAAGCATGGAGACCATATCGTAAGAAGGATATAGATACGCTTGAACGCATACAAAGGAGAGCAACTAAAATGATTCCAGAACTTAGAGACCTTAGTTATGAAGAACGCCTGAAAGAATGTGGTTTAACAACTCTAGAGACAAGGAGGTTAAGAGGAGATCAGATTGAAGTTTTTAAGATATTGAATGGGTATGAAAATATTGATAGAAATATGTTTTTCTCACTCAAGAAGGATAGCAGAACTAGAGGACATGACGTAAAATTAGTAAAGGATCAATGTAGATTGGACATCAGGAAGCACTCGTTCTCACAGAGGACAATAAATGAATGGAACAAACTGTCTACAGATTGTGTAACTGCTAGCAGCGTGAATATGTTTAAAAACAAGGTTGACACATATATCAGGAGGGCGGGTTATAAGTAGGTGAACATTGTTCGACTCTCGATAAGCCAATGGCTTCCTTGTCCACTTGCCATCTGGGCCTTTCGCTTGGATGGCAAATCTTGTTAAATCTTGTTAAATCTTCTTTTTTTTAACTTCGGTAAACCAATCCAACAGTTATTGTTGAGTTTCCTGTAACTATGTTGCACTAAACTGTTTCATCGCAATCTGCTTCCCTTTCTAATTTTATTTCGTAAGCCTGAATATATTATTTAACATATAAAATAACCCTCCCACTTCTTCCTTAATCGATCTCTCCTAACATAGCATATCCTGTCAGTCTCGTATGTCTTTGTTGGCCCATGAATCGGTTATACCTATTACGTTTTATTAACTATGCTCCTTGCATTTAAACACATGCATTTACATCCAGGAACAGACATTTTTCATGATATTTTGTTGCTGGCTTGTGTGCAGTAATTGCATACTGTCCTATTTGAGGCACCTAAGTAACCCACTGCGCATCTAGTTTAACAATGTTTTCTACCAAAATATGGTTGATGGTACCCGTACCACTGTTGACTGTCCCTAGGAGTTCTTCCACAAACACTGCTACACCCTTTCCACTTAGATGAAGCCCATCCCCCGTTAACACCAGCCCTCCCGACAAAGTAACCCACAAATGAATAAATCCAACTCCTCCTTACAAAGTTGCTCAACTACTGTATTAATCGCCATCATCCTGCAATTTCGATAACCCTGACACCTGCTTCCCATTTGGTAAATTCACTGACAGAACTGTGTTCCCAACCCGTGTCTGCGTTAATGCCTTAACTACCTGCTGTGTACCTCTTACCTGTGCCCTCCATCTGCGTTATGTGTGCCTGCGTGAATGGACCCTCCCTTGTCAGGAGGCAGGACTTTCTCCGCCCTTTCTGTGACATCCTCTATTGTTGTCCCTGTCTTCACCCTTGTTTAGAACTTTGTCAGTCTTTCTAACTATCGAGTTCCCCACAAACACCCTCTCTTTCCGTTTAACCCCCTCTATCACTACCTCCGCATAGCTATTTCGTATTCTTTCTCTCATGTCGCCTTCGCTCCCATCTCCTTTTCCTTCCGTTCCGTGTCCTCCCTTCCTGCCTCCTTCCATCCTGTCACTTTACCTCCTCTCAGCCTCCGTCCAGACTGAGGTGAGTTCTCCCTAGCATCTCTTTCGTCGCTTTCTCCCACTTTATCATTCACTGTCCCACCACCCAAACCACTGACACAACCCACTTCTTCCGTTCCCAGCAACGTCAAAACTAGTTACATCAACCGAAACATCTCCACCACTAGCCTCTTCCTATTCACACACCACTGTCGCCTTCCCTCCCTCCCTCACTACCTCCCATAACCGCCTAACAATGAGTGGACCAACTTAGGCTCTACAAGGTTGTCGGTTTTTTAACGTTATACGTGATCGATCTGAGTGACTAGGTGCCTCATCATGGACTCGTAAGTTATACGTGATCGATCTGAGTGACTAGGTGCCTCATCATGGACTCGTAAGTTATACGTGATCGATCTGAGTGACTAGGTGCCTCATCATGGACTCGTAAGTTATACGTGATCGATCTGAGTGACTAGGTGCCTCATCATGGACTCGTAAGTTATACGTGATCGATCTGAGTGACTAGGCGCCTCATGATGGAATCGTAAGTGTACTTTAGCCAGAACAAGGAAACGTGCAGATGTGACGTCAAATAACATTGCAAACCCGAACATTTGTGCTTGGTGCTGTTTTGATCTATTGAAATACCGCCCAACTTGTTGGTCTTACGCGGGAAACGTTACCCCCGCTGCCACGAAGTGTATATGGCCTCGCTTGACCGCACCGACGGTTAACAATAGAACTTTGTAACTGACCCGTGACACTGTGTCCCGATGTATATACAGTGGGACGAAGTGACATGCAGAAGGGGCAGTGACAGTTATGTTCACAATAATTTCACACATCACTTCAACCAAGCCTCAAGAACCAGCCACGCCTGAAACACCGAAACGGTCCGAAACAGAATCCGAGATGACAGAAATAAGACGCTTTATCGAGTTTTTTGGCGAGGATTTCAAAGAACAATCTAAGTCAACTGACAAGATAATCGTTGAACTGCTGCCATTATCAAACCCAAAGACGAACGCATCTCGTATCATCATTGGGCTGAATTTACACAGATATGTCGCAAACCACTACGACCAAACCAAAGCCAGGCACGCGCAGCTCCGCCACGACGACACATGAGGACCCCCCGACTAATTCCGAGAGTGCCACCGTGTGTTCAAACTATTTCGACTTTGCCAAACAGAAGCTGCACGTCACGCTGGAGCTGTGCGACCTCCCGGCGATCCACGACCTGCCGCCGCGACGTGACGGGAAGCGGCCGATGATCGACGTGACGGGAAGCGGCCGATGATCGACGTGAGGGGAAGCGGCCGATGATCGTGCAACTACTGGCGGCCGAAAAAAAAAACGAGCTCATGATAAAAAGTGGTGCGTTGAGAGGAGCCTACGTGTATCTCGATCACCTGTCATCGAACAACAGCGAACTCTTCGTCAAGCCCGTCAACTACAGCGTGAAGACAAGATATACAGCACGTGGACACAACACTGCTGCGGCTTTTTGAACTATGAACTCTTTCTCTGGACTATAAATCTTCAGACGTACACGCAATGCATGACCCACGTTCCGACAATACTTTTCAACTACACCAATACGATGATGATCATGTTGATGATAGACCGAGTGACGTAATGAATAATATAGAATAAGACACCGAATCACTTTTATAACAATATACCTACCAATTAAAAATATTACAGTGATCAACAATTTATAAGTAATGTCAAATCAGAGAGTTACCTATCATTTATATAAAAAAATTTAACTAGGATTTCATTTATGGCTTGAAACTATCAATTGACATTATAGCTATTTCAGAGACTTGAGCTGATGCAAGCACAACTGGTGATTAGTCATTAAATGGTTATGAAGTTTTCACATTGTAAGATATAACAGAAAAGGTGGGGTGTGGCATTATATGTTAATCAAAGATTCACTTGCAAACTTCAAAGTGATTGAGCATATATTCGTATGTATCACTGCCGAATTGGACATGAAAAACACAGAAATCTAATTGTGAGTCGTAGCTACAGAACATCAGGGTCAGACATATACCTATTTTGTGAATGCATATATTCCGTCCGTCCGTCCGTCCGTCCGTCCGTCCGTCCGTCCGTCCGTCCGTCCGTCCGTCCGTCCGTCCGTCCGTCCGTCCGTCCGTCCGTCCGTCCGTCCGTCCGTCCGTCCGTCCGTCCGTCCGTCCGTCCGTCCGTCCGTCCGTCCGTCCGTCCGTCCGTCCGTCCGTCCGTCCGTCCGTCCGTCCGTCCGTCCGTCCGTCCGTCCGTCCGTCCGTCCGTCCGTCCGTCCGTCCGTCCGTCCGTCCGTCCGTCCGTCCGTCCGTCCGTCCGTCCGTCCGTCCGTCCGTCCGTCCGTCCGTCCGTCCGTCCGTCCGTCCGTCCGTCCGTCAGTGAAGCGCGCATGGTATTGGTCAACGTTCACGACGTGCTTCCCTCACGGTCCCGAAATAGCTGTCCGCGTTGCAGGGGGGAGACTACAGTACACAATTGCATTGGTGGACATGTTAACGATTTGTCTGATTATAAAAAAACGTGACCATCAAAAATTCTGAAAATTTTTCACAGCAACTGCCATCATCTCATTGATATGCTGACCAGGTTTTGTCAAAATCACGTACTTCCGGCTCTTCTAAAAATCCCCGGTATTCGACGGCCGTCAGAAGAATTCCCCTAAATCCCTCCGATTGTTAAACTCTAAAAAATTCACTATTTCACATCCAATAGCGTCTACAAAGAAACATGTGAATATGACTGCTCAATTGATCTGATGTCATATCATATGAATTGTTTAATTCACATATCACAATAAATTTAATACGCTCTACAGTCGTGTGAAACAATAAACAGGAAGGTCAACTGTGGTCGTACCCCAAATAGTTTTTTTAGAAAGTGTAAAATTTTATATCAAGTTGCGGCACAATGTATATATATATATATATATATATATATACACACACACACACACACACACACACACACACACACACACACTCGCACGCACGCACGCACGCACGCACACACACACACACACAAATTAGGGAACACTCCTGCTTGTCAAGTCATTATTATTTGTTTGACAGCCAAGTCTAAACAGTAACATAATTTAACTGTAGGTCGATTTTGACACTAGATAAATCACAGATCATATACACTAGATTTCTAGAGCATTGCGAACCAACGAAGCCTCCTTGCTGTCTCTTTAAATATACTAATGAGTTTATTTTCAAACTAATATCCATATAATTGCTTGATTTTTAACCAAACATGGCATAACTTTTTAAGAAAATTTACAATTGTTCACATTTAACAGGATTTCGGGTAAATTCCAATGTGTCAGTCAGTCAAATGTTATTGTTTATGTGACTGCTTTCGTACTTCTAGCTGATAAGATACGACACGAACGACTTGATTTCGATACGCCACCTTATACGTTCAAGAATGTGTATCTGCTTTGACTCATTCAACTTGAAAATAGTATAAATTTGCGTAACTTGTGGAATGTGACTCCTGTCCAAGGAAAAGTGTGTATATATTTCAACCCGCTCAACGTGAAAACGGTATATATTTTTTAACTGAAAGTGTAGAACGTATTCAAGGACTAAGTTCGGTCAGTTATCAAGGATGGTATACTGGCAATGCATTGGGTGGCTCCCGTGGGGTAGTACAACTAATGATGGATTATAGTTAACCTGCGGGTCAGCAGCGCACATAACCTTTACTGGCGGGTTGTGTTATATTTATATCTGCGCAGCTAGCCCAAACGTGTGCGTTAGCAAAATACAAACTTAGAAAGTGCCCAAACCCGGAGTAAGATGATGCTACTATCTGTCGAACGAATAGTCTTCTCACAATAATTGTAGCTTGGCTGAATGCCCAGAGAAGTCGAGATGGCGTTGGAATGAACAGGTCTGCCAGGGAGTGAAGTGTAAAGCGCTATGAGCAGTCCCGAGGATTTGATACTGCGCAATATAAAAAAGTACATTTTACGGCGAATGTAACACGAAGGCGAGCGTGCCGCACGAGGTGTCAGCGTGTGTAACTCGTACGGCGATTGTTGGCGACGTATCGCGGCTGGCTGCCGGTAAACGTATCTCAGTCCAGACAACGTCTAGTTCTCGGTGTTCAGTTGTTTCATCGAAGAGCGTTAGACGGCGCTTAGCAGAGAAATAACGGTAACATGATCATATCTTGACTTCTCTTGAATTGTAAAGAATGCAACGCAATGACAATTATTGTCATTGCACGTTCAAATTCTTAACACGAGACATGGGTATAATTCACATTACCTTACTCGGTGAATGTACACTGTTCGAACGAAATATGATTCAGATTCCCACGTCTCGGAGACAATTATCGATTGAAATACCGATTCACTTCGTGGAAAATCAATAATAATAAATCAACCAATCATTTTAGTTCATACATAACTCGCGTTGACCACGGAAAGGCTTGGTTGCCTATACAAATTGCATGTTGACTTGTGGAAATGTACGTAATATTTGCACCACAACACCCCAGTGTCAAACATTCAAATAACATAATATCCTACACAAAATGTATATCTTAAGAATCTAGGCAATACGCACATAACGATGATGTACACCAAAGTGCATATGTCACAAGATTTATAACAGAAAGAGCACTTTATAAATTTCCTTTAGTTCAACCCATTGTCGAAAGTGAGAACGCTAACATATTTACCAAACCATTATCAACAACCTCTGCTATATCTCAAAATATTTGTAATTCACCACAAACCATAACACCAAAGTTATAAAACAAGGATAAGCAATATCAGTATACAACGAGTTTTCCAATGATACCAAACATGACAACGTTTCGTTTATCTGTTAATCAGTTGGAAACTAAAAATTTTCCCGATATCTCCCCGGAAGATGCTCCGTAGAGAGTGACTCCCCGGAGAATGTACCGTGTAGAGTGACTCCCCTGAAGATGTTCCGTAGAGAGTGACTCCCCGGAGGATGCCCGTAGAGAGTGAATCCCCGGAATATGTTCCGTAGAGAGTGACTCCTCGGAGAATGTACCGTGTGGAGTGACTCCCCGGAAGATGTTCCGTAGAGAGTGACACCCCGGAGGATGCCCGTAGAGAGTGACTCCCCTGAAAAATGTTCCGTAGAGAGCTATTCCCCGGATGCTGCATTGTAGAGAGTGTCTCCCCGGAGGCTGCACCATCAAGAGCGACTCCAAGGGTGCTGTGCCTTCGAGAATGGCTCCTGTACTTGGACTGCGGAGCCGGATCTGCACTTACAGGTTAATGGGTTATTTTTGGCCTGGGTACCCACATCCCTGGCTTCTCCAGTATTTGTCTAGTATGGCTGTAAACTGCGGCACTGTCTTTGCGCCAACCACTGCTTGAGGAAGTCCATTCCATTGGTCAATCACCCGAAGCGAGAAGAAACTCCACCTAATCTGGAGCCTAGATCTCCGCTTGAAAATCTTCTTAGAGTACGGTACGTTCAAGCTGCCTCTTTGAAATCCCGGCTTCAACCTGGTCCCTTCCATTTAGTATCTTGATGGTTTCAATAAAGTCACCTCTCTGACGTCGGCGGTACACCGAGTACAGTCCCAGATGCCTTAGTCTCTCTTCACGCTCTGCGTTGGACCTTCTCTAGGTTGCCAATATCGTTCGCTAGGTATGGGCTCCATGCCTATACATAGAACTCAAAGTGAGGTCTGACATATGCTCTGTACAGTGTCACAAACGATTCTCTGTTCAAATACTTGAAGGATCTCTTCACCATACCGAGAGCTTGCATAGCCTTTTTGGAAGCTTTCTGGAACTGCAATTATGGCTTCAGGTCACTGGTGACCAAAACTCCTACATCTTTTTCCTCTTCTGTCTTTCACTTTCACTTGTCAGCGTTGAAGGCTAAATAGCCAGCTCCTTGTCTTGTTTTGAGGGGACCTATCATGTGTCTAGCGACTGACTGAGTATCCAATGCATAGGCTTAGCAAGACTCCTCCTACATTTATTCTGTGCCCATGGATGCAGGCTGTCAGGGCCTGGTGCTTCATTGGGATGGACTTTGTTGTAGTTTCTTGCGGACCGTGTAATTATTATTATTTATTTTACTTATAATAAAATACTATAATTAACTATTCATTCACAACCAACAATGTTGAGTTCTGCTGACGACGTTGCCGTCAGCCGATGACGTTGCCTTCTGCAGACGATGTTGCCTTCTGCCGACGACGTTGCCGTCAGCCGATGACGTTGCCTTCTACCGACGACGTTGCCATCATCCGACGACGTCAACTTCAGCCGACGACGTTGCCTTCTGCCGACAACGTTGCCTGCTGCCGAAGATGTTGCCTTCTGCCGATAATGTTGCCTGCTGCCGAAGACGGTGCCGTCTGCAGATGACGTTGATTTCTGCCGACGATGTTGCCCGCTCTGCAAATTGCCGCGTGGCGGCCGCCAAATTCTGCTATTGGAGTCCGAAAGAAAAAAGACATCGCCCTCGTTTGGCGAGTAGGGTAGACTGGGACAGCACGGCCCCTTGGGGCAATCACGTACGTAAAATAAAAACTTAGAACGTGCCCAAACCCGGAGTAAGATTATGCTGCCATCTGTCGGATATATCTCTCGAACGCCCAGCGACACGAGACAGACGTAAGTAAAATTATGGTTTGTGAAGTCCCGTGGGGGACCGTCTTGCCCCAGCATGTGTAATATGTTTAAAATAATATGAACGTTGCATTATATTAGTCATACTAGCATATAGGCTGTAACCATGATGTAATATTATGACACTTATATATATATATATATATATATATATATATATATATATATAATTTTATATATATATATATATATATATATATATATATATATATATATATATATATATATATATATATATATATATATATATATATATATATATATATATATATATATATATATATATATATATATATATATATATATATATATATATTAAATGTATATGTTAACTACAATGTACATTTTACAACGTTCATATCAGCGAAGAAAGGAAAGGGGAATGTACGGCAATGACCTTCTAAATAAAGCTCTGGAAGATATTGAGGTATTCCGTAGGAGGTACAACATTTTGCATACTATTGTCTTGTTTGCATAAATCTTGCTTCATGCACATGTATAATGATATAATTTCACACTTGGGTGTATGCAAGGGGTGTTTGAGCTTCAGTATAATACCTGCCTGGGCGCTTACAGTTTATTCAATGTCATTGTTTCTAGAAAGGAGTTGCATTAAAGCAAGTCAGCCGCGAAAGAAACATCCCAGCGTCGACTCTCCGGAGGCACCGAGATGGGAAAGTTAGAGAACCGGGCGTAATTCCAGTTGGACAGAAAGTTCCTATTCTCGACGCCCGCGTAGAAGCCTCCAATCACGAACACGTGAAGCTGATGGAGGCTGCGTTGTTTAATTAAACAACAATGGATCTTCGGCGACTGGCGTACTCAGTTGCTGACAAACTGGGCCTGATCTGAAATGCATGAGGCATAGATCGCACACGTTCGTTCTGTTGTTCTGCTTACGTCATTGCGCAATGAACGCTACGTCGATTTATTTGAATTATATTCCTACGTTAATGGTACGTTGGTGGAGCTTTCATAGGTCCTAATAAAGATGTTGTATTTGGTTCGTGAATTACACGTTTTTTCTTGTATTAGTTTAACCACGCGAGAAAAGCAGGACTGTGTTTATGAGTATTGCGTTGCTAAAATAGCTACCATGTTTGATTGATTGATAACTAAGTTAAGTAAATGTGCAGTTGAATATATATATATATATATATATATATATATATATATATATATATATATATATATATATATATATATATATATATATATATATATATATATATATATATATATATATATATATCCCATGCGGGTACTTACAACGATCCTCTTCATTTGTGGGCGCAATACTAATAACAAGCGAATATGTTTGCCTGAAACCATGACGTCGGGGAAAGACGATCTGCGGACCGTCTCGCCCTAGGCGGGGGCCGTCTTGCCTCAAGGCATGGGGCAAGACGGTTTTTGAGGTACTCGTATTGTTTTTCATATGTAACTCATCTAGGTGGTTTGTTGAAAATTGTTTTCTAATGGGTAACACATATATAAATATATTTGTTTATAATATTAACATATTAAAGATATGCTTACATCGTTTCATTATGTAAAACTTGAACGTTTTCCTTAGGGGACCGCACTGCCCCAGGCTACCCTGTTGTTGCTCATGCAGAACTGCTACGCCTTTGCACGATCACGGGACGAACGCCGCCGCTCAGCTATCAGCCTACTGTACGTCGGAGGTCGTAGCGCTGGTCGATAGACACGATGGTGGGAATGTCCGAGTACGAGACAAACACACATGAATGAGGGTTCGAACATTACCAAATTAACGCACCTTTTCGAACGCTGTCTCAAGTCTCAAGTAGTTATACTCCAAACAGCCCAATCTTGAGCTAACGCAGGAGTTTGGACCAACGGCTTTTAGTGTCTCTTCCGAAAGACACGGGCAAAGTGGGGTGAACGAAATTGCCCAAGCTTCGAAACGGCGGAGGTTGAATCGAACCACCGTCCTCTCGATCGACAGGCGGGTGCTCTAACCATTAGACCACCGCTTCCCACTGTCGAAGAGTCTGCGCGGTCACGGCAACATTTGTAAAAGCAAATTATTCTGTGACACCAAAAATCTAGAGATATTTCATGCTGTGGACCAGGGTGGAGGTTAGTAGATTTTGAACCTAATATTTTGTATATAGATAAAAACGTTTGCTGATATTTGGTGAAAGCGCCTGTGATGAATAGATCACGGGGCGGATCAAGGCTTGTTGGCAGGGGGGTCCCAGGCAGTCGTAATCATCTGTCGATGTCGTTCTACTTACGAACCGGGGGGGGGGGGGGGGTAGATGGGGTGGGGGGCGGACGATATATGTGTCGTTCTACTTACAGAAGGAATAATATTAGCCGGCTGCTAATACTTCAGTCTTTACACTGACACAAGTTCCGATGTATGCCTATACACTTTGTTCCTTACAGTAATATTTGCCATGAAAACAAATAAAACCCCTCTTCCACGGCCTAGGGGGTCTTGAGCCCTATGACTACCCCATGTCCGCTGCTGAGATCCGATGTAGAAGGTACCTTAAATCTGTCTCCTACACTGTATCCTGACATTGTTACTTCAATAGGCCTACATTTTTCAGTGCGGCATATTATCAATATGTTAAAGTAGTAGTTCGGGGAGGAGGGTATGATCATTACTACGAATAGTACTAGTTCGGGGAGGAGGGTAAGATCATTAGTACAAATAGTACTAGTTCGGGGAGGAGGATATGATCATTAATACGAATAGGTAAATATCGACAATTGTGAACGGCCCGTTATAATGAGTGACAAATAGATATAAAAGTGAGAAATAAATATAAAATAGCAGAAATGTAAAAATTACCCAGCAGAGTGGGTTGCGTGTGAATTTTTTTTAAACACTTGCATCGGATATGTGAGTAAAGTTGATTCTGTGCTATTTCATCAGATCCTTTCAATTAATAATAATAATTATTAATTAACTTCTATGGTGCCTATATCCTCAGGCTCAGGAACCTGAGATCAGAGGCGCAACAAAACAGAATCAGTAAGCATAATCGTGAACAGGGACGTGCAACAGTCAGTATTAGAACGAGGGACAACCGAACATTTATGTTGGAAATGCAATTTGGAATAGATAAGTCTTGAGTTTTTTCGGAAAATAGCAATAGTTTCAGATGTTTTCAAAGTGATAAGGAGTTCATTCCAGACCCATTTTGTTTTAGGTACAATAAGTTGTTGTGAAATTGATGATCTTAGCTGCCTAGGGATATTTGAAAGATGCAGGAGACTAGCCAAGTAGGATGGTTGTTGTGTAGATAGAGCACGATATACAAGAGTGGACAGCTTAAAATTAATTCGATAAGAAACTGGAAGCCAGTGTAAATGTTTAAGTGACACTGTCAGTCGTTGACCATTCGACACAGCGGCTATTAGGCCAAACAAAAATTTTAATGGAACTTATGGAAGGTAGAAACCCTTAATTTGTTTAATTAGTGTTAGTAAAATAACATTATAAATTGCATACGAGAAAGTACTCATTCTCACCGATGAGAGTAACTAGTTGTGTAAATGTTAACTGTGTGAATATGTTTTAAAATAAAGTTGACATAGGCCTATTGTCAGTGGTGTATTGCCATCATTTGGCTTAATTTTGTGATTTTTTTATGTAACATGTTGCACCACTATACGGTAACATGGTAAACTAATTACTAACTTTGCCCCCCCTTGGCCTCCCCCATGTTAGGTGCTAGATACGCCACTGAATATTATTCATAACAAGGGCGGGCTACACACAAATGCTAAATTGTTGGACTCTCGATAAATGAGTGGTTAACTCATCCACATCCACATGCCATCTCAAAGGGTAACAGTGTGGTGAATTTCGAAAAAAGTAAAAGTGTCATGACACCTTCGTGGGGTCATAGATGAACCCCAGAAAGTGAGATGCCCTAGGTGCAAAGTGTCTACGAGTAGCAGACCATACATACATACATACATATATACATACATATATACATACATACATACATATATACATACATATACTAGCTGGATTATAGTAATATTTTATATTACCAATATCATGTAAGTCATATAACACCAGTAGGTGGGGCCACTGTACGATTTTAATTGAAGCCGTTTGCCTAATTTACACGCTGAATACAAAATTTAACACATCTTAGTATATCTCTATTTATCAGGCCGTACTAAACAGCGTGTCTTGGTTGAATAGATTTGTTTGGCCTTTTGTGTTAAGATTCCCAGTAGGTCATGAACCCTTTTCATAAATTATGCTTGGTCCCGTGCCTGGGTTTATTACCTATTTTTACAAATGTATATACCCATATTTGCACATTTCAATCAAACAACTGCCTGCATGGCTGACTGGGTTCTCAGATATTGCACCAGTTCACGCCAGTTCTATTACAGGGACCATCTCAATGAAATGAGTACATGTTTTCATAGTAGGTATATTTTACACATCACATAAGCAATCAGATGTTCATATTGTCATACAATAAACTTCATTGCAGTTGTAAAAGTAATACGTTCGTTGTATCCTTTTTATAATAAAAATAAAAAAATTGTGAATTTAATGAGATGCAGCCTACACTCCATGCATGTGGCTACATTGACAGTCAATATAGCAACATGCATGGACTTGATAGAGTCAATGATAGACTGTATGAAGTTATTTCGTGGTTCAGTTAACAGTTTGAGGCAGCTATATCTCTTCATCAAATTGATGTGATCTGGCAAATTGTCTCTGGAGCGTTTTGGTTTAATAATAGCAGGGTTTGTCCCAGTTCTGGATAACTACAATGCTAGAGGAACACATCAGAGGAACATGGCTTGAGTGGCAGCCAACTACATGTGCACTGTCTACAGTTGTTAGCAATATAAGTTCATGATCACATCACCTTCAGCTAGAGTCAAGTGAAATACAGTATTTGTGATTCATTGACACCTGTGTCCACATTGAGAGCTTAGTTGCATTTGTTGGCATTTACAGACATTATGCCCCATATGCAATTCAATGTTCAATGTTAGCATAACACAGTTTGTTCAGATATAAAAATTTAAAATCAAGCTGAAAAATTCACGTGCAGATAATGTTGCTGATGCTTGAATTCACTATTTCCAATCAACTTTGGATAATGTGTATTTGTGCATGGTTTAATAAGGATTTACAAAATTGAATGG
This sequence comes from Lamellibrachia columna, assembly GCA_963662155.1. Classification (NCBI taxonomy): domain Eukaryota; kingdom Metazoa; phylum Annelida; class Polychaeta; order Sabellida; family Siboglinidae; genus Lamellibrachia; species Lamellibrachia columna. The sequence goes on along the minus strand of OY759263.1, from coordinate 45,215,304 downwards.
TATAGTTGGTGCAGGGAGGAGACAGTCTATGAGCACAACCATTTTACATAGAGTACAGAGAAGCCTGGGTTTATGACCAAGAAAAATACATTAGGTGCAAAAACCACTCCTCAAATATTGAAAACTGCCCTTTCAGCCATTAGTCCCATTCCAGTGGGGGTCAGCTACTTGGATCCTCATCCTCCAATATCTTCTCTCCCCTGTATCCTTTGTTAGTCCCATTAGAGTGGAATCAGCTGCTTGGATCCTTTTCCTCCAATATCTTCTCTCCCCTTTATCCTCTGTAAGTCCCATTCAATTGGGATCAGCCGGTTGGATCCTCATCCTCCATTATCTTCTCTCCCTATATCCTCTGTTAATCCCATTCCTGTGGGATCAGTTGCTTAGATCCTTTTCGTCCAATATCTTCTCTTCCTTGTATCCTCTGTTAGTCCCATTACAGTGGAATCAGCCACTTGGATCCTTTTCCTCCAATATCTTCTCTCCCCTCTATCCTCTGTAAGTCCCATTCCATTGGGATCAGCTGGTTGGATCCTCATCCTCCAATATCTTCTCTCCCTATATCCTCTTGTTAGTCCCATTCCTGTGGGATCAGCTGCTTAGATCCTTTTCATCCAATATCTTCTCTCCCTGTATCTTCTGTTAGTCCCGTTCCTGTGGGATCAGCCACTTTGATCCTTTCCTCCAATATCTTCTCTCCCTTGTATCCTCTATTAGTCCCATTACAGTGGAATCAGCCATCTGGATCCTTTCCTCCAATATCTTCTCTCCCCTGTATCTACTGTTAGTCCCATTCCTGTGGGATCAGCCACTTGGATCCTTTTCCTCCAATATCTTCTCTCCCTTGTATCCTCTGTTACTCCCATTCCAGTAGGATCAGCCACTTAGATCCTCATCTTTCAATAGCTTATCTTCCTTGTATCCTCTCAGAGTCATTCCAGTGGGATCAGCTGCTAGGATCCGTTTCCTCCAATATGTTATCTTCCTTGTATCCTCTGTTAGTCCCATTCCAGTTGGGGTCAGCTGCTTGAATCATCATCTTCTAATATCTTCTCTTCCTTGTATCCTCTGTTGAATTCATTCCAGTGGAAGTCAGCTACTAGGATCGTCATCCTCCAATATCTTCTCTTCCTTGCAGCTTCTGTTAGTCCCATTCCAGTTGATAGTTGTTGGTTGAATCCGTAATCCAATATGTCTGCATGCATGAATGGAGCCATTTATTCTGTTGGGAGACGAGCTGTTGAATGAACAAGCACAGGTTACAAAGAACACACTGGGCAACCAACCAGGAATTACCAGTAGTCTTGTTTCTTGTATAACACAGGTGGCCTATATCCATCAATGTTCGAAAGTGGCAGTGCCCCAGTGGATAGATGTATATATGTCATTCTGCTTGAGAGGAATTGGCATTGAGGGTGACTGACCAACATAGTCAACGGGTTATATTGATGATCACCATGTTATAACGAGGCGCAACTGTAATATGCATATGGGGCCCGAGGTGAAATGTGTCCATGTATGGCCTGTTTCTGGAGCAGAAGTTTCTACCACATACAGAGCAGCTGTGGGGTTGCTGAGTGGCATTGGCGTATTGTTTGCTATTTTACCTGACTATATTGACAAGTTGTTTTGGGAGTTGTCTCACCTGCCATCCCCAACCAGTCAGGCAACACTGAACAAGATATTTAAGCAACACCAACATTAGATCACTTGTTGACCCAACCAGTGGAACAACATTCACTAACCAATCCACTGGAGCAACTTTCATGATCCATCCACTGAAATATGTGGTTTGCCTATGGTAGGCCACGGGGCTTAAAATGTTGATCTTTTTCATATGTAACCTGTTGCGCCACTACATGGTAACATGATAAACTAATGGGTGACTAAGCTTGCCCACTTTGGCCTCCCCTTTGTGAGATCCTAGATATACCACTTACTGAAACAACATTAACTGACTCATTCACTGAGACAACATTCAGTGACCCATCCACTAGGACAACATTCACTGACTCATCTACTAGGACAACATTCACTCACCTGTCCACTTGGATAATATTCACTGACTCATTCACTGATACCACATTCCCTGACCCATCCCCTGAGACAACATTCACTGACCCATCCACTAGGACAATATTCACTAACCCATCCACTGGGACAACATTCACTGACTCATTCACTCACATGTCCACTTAGACAACATTCACCACATTCACTGACCGATACACTAGGACAACATTCACTCATCTGTCCACTGGGACAACATTCACTGACACCACATTCACTGACCCATCCACTAGGACAACATTCACTCACCTGTCCAGTGAGACAACATTCACTGACCCATCCACTAGGACAACATTCACTGATCCAGCCACTAGGCCAACATTCACTGACCCATCCACTGGGACAGGATAATTACTCCCAAATGCTGAGATGCACCTAGTGATACATAGAACTATATAAAGTACCACATGGCCTAGATCCAGCCTTATTCGATCTCAATAATTTATGTGGGTCACCGTAAAATCTTTGCTTTTCAAAGCCTCAACTATGATTGTTAATTGTTACTCATTCCTAATTGATGGAGTTAATTCTAGACACATTTTGTTGAACAGGTAGTAGTTACATGTGCAGGAGTTTCTGAGCATGTTTTTTTATCCCACCCTCCTCCCTGTAACATAGGTGGATCAGTCAGTCATGTAAGGGCTATATAATTATTATGTTATGAAGTAACCCTGTGGTAGATAGGGCCAGAACAATTTAATGAGGTGGATCATTGTAAATCACTGATTGTACAGAATGCACTTAATGCTTTGATATTTTTCCCTGTTCCAGATTTGTACACCAGGTTTTGTGTTAGTGCTTTTTTATGATGTATTCAGTGGTGTACACAGAGTTTTTATGGTGGTATATTAAGTATTGGTGTGGGCGGAGAGACCCCCACAGATACAATGGGAATGGTAAATGCTTCCGGCTACTTGGACTTGGTGCAGCGACTTGAATTTGGTGTAGATCATTTACAGAAAAACGCGGTATATCAAATAGAATAAGTATTACTATTGAATATATATTATACACAAACGTATTGTAGACATATATTAGGAAACAGGTTTTGTTAATTATTAGTCAGAGGGAGTATTTTAGAGTAAGTTAATTTCGGATTCTGTCGGGGAATTCAGCGAGCGATAATAGGGTTGTTTACTATTCGAAAATTGAGATAGCATAGTGAATAGTTTATATTGGCTAATATATATATAAGATAAAGTGATCTATTTACTTAAATTACATACATAAGGTAATATCTGACATAGTGGTAGTAAACGTTTTCGGTAAAAAGGAATTAACAGCAGGATTTTAGCGTAAATTAGTACACACTGAATTCGTTGTTTTGTTACACAGTGTTCTCCGTATTCGCTAGGTGGCAGGTTTTTTATTTCTCATGCGAGGTTAATAGAAGACACAGTTAGCAAGTATATTAGACTAAAGTGTTCTTTTGATCACAAAAACAGCCTTATTCAAGGCTAACGTTGCAAACTAATTAAAACTAAATTGTATGATGGCGCCGTGCAAACGGCAGTTAAAGGCCACAAGGCACTTAATTTGTGGCAGTTGCAGTAACTGGGTGGACTTCGTCAAGTCTGGGTGCGAGAAGTCCTGGGCTGAGGTCCAGGCAGATAGTTTTAGTTTTGAGTGTAGGGGATGTACGAAGATGAAGGAACTAGAGGTGGAGTTGGAAGAGCTGAGGCTGCTCGTTGTGGCAATGGTGGGAAGGGAACAGGGGGGTTGTGCCAGTAGTTCCGGTGGGGGAACATTATGATAAAGTGGGGAAAGACACAAGAGATGCTAGGGAGAGCTCATCGCAGCCTGGGAGGAAGCTGAGAGTAGGGAAGGTGACAGGTCGTAGGGAGACAGGACGTAAGGAGACGGGAAGGAAAGGAACGGGAGGGAAGACAACTGGAGCGAAGGAGAGTGGTGTAGGGGAGACAGGAGGGAAGGAGAAGGGAGTGGGGGAGACAGGAGGGAAGGAGAAGGGAGTGGGGGAGACGGGAGGGAAAACAACCGGAGTGAAGGAGAGGGAAGTGGGAGAGACAAGAGCAAAGGAGTGGGAAGTGGGGGAGACAGGAGCGAAGGAGACAGGAGGGAAGGGGTCAGGACAGAATGTGATGGAGGGGATCGAACGGAAGAGTTATTCTGCAGCAATGATAGAGGGGGTGAGGAAGAGAGCGAGGGTGTTTGTGGGGGATTCAATAGTTAGGAAGACCGACAGAGTCTTAAACAAGGGAGATGATGTGGTGGTCTGCTTGCCTGGAGCCAAAATAGAGGCGATAACTGAGAGGGTAAAAAACATCGTAGGCTCGGGTAAGGGTGGATCTGTTTTAGTACACGTAGGGACAAATAACGTAGAGAGGGAGGGTACAACTGCCATAGTTAGGAAATATAGGCAGTTGGTCAGAACACTAAAACAGACGCAGGTTGAGCAGGTAATACTGTCAGGGATTTTACCTGTAATGGGCAGGAGGGGTCACAAATATCGAAATTGTCGGGGGATGGCAATTAACATGTTAGTCCAGAAGTTATGTAGGGAAGAGGAAGTTGGATTTATGGGGAAGTTTTGTTGGGAGGGCTGATATGTACATGAAGGATGGGCTTCATTTAAGTGGAAAGGGGGCGGCAGTATTCGTGGACAAACTTTCAGCAGCAGTAGATAGTGACTTGGGTACAATGACAAATATTTTTGGAAGTAAACATTCTTTAAACTAGAAGTGCAGGGCGGTTGCCTAGAGGTGTCTCAAGCAGAACAAGAGGCCACTAGCACAGATAAACCAATATTAAATCATCCGAAAAACATCTCTGAAAAGGTTATAGATGCGTATGTTTAAATCCAAGGAGCATAGTAAATAAGAAAAACGAATTAAACATTATGGTAGAAGATATTGACCCTCACATAATTGGTATAACTGAATCATGGGCCAACATAGATATAACAGATGCTGAATTAGGACTGACAGGATATGTAATGTTTAGGAAAGATCGAATAGGAAGAAGGGGCGGGGGAGTTATTTTATATGTTAAAGAATCTATTCAGGCTTATGAAATAAAACTAGAAAGGGAAGCAGATTGCGATGAAGCTGTTTGGTGCAAAATTGTTTCAGGAAATTCAAAATTAACTATTGGATTAGTTTACCAAAGTCCAAACATAAACGAAGAGGACAACACAAAAATAAAAACGCTATAAAGGAAGTTAGTAAAGGGGAATGTATCATAATGGGAGATTTTAACCATGGACACATACAATGGAATTCTCTAGAGAGCACAGGGATTGAGGACCAACAATTTCTATTTTTAATCCAGGATAGCTTTCTTACTCAGCACGTACTAGAACCAACCAGGGGAGAAAATGTATTAGATATAGTTTTGTCATCACAAAAAGAATTAGTGGACAATGTAAAAATATTTGAACCATTGGGTAATAGTGACCATAATCAAATACATTTTGACATCAATGTAAAATCAGAAAGTAAAAATAAGAAAACGTACAAGAGAAACTTCCACAAAGGTAACTACAAAGATATGAGAAAATACTTAGCAAAGCTAGATTGGAATAACATGCTGATGAATAAGACCGCAATTGAATGTTGGAATATTCTAAAATATGAAATTGAGAGTATCATCGATAAATTTGTTCCCTTCCAAAAACAAGGAAAACGGTGTAGAAAGAAACACTTGTCAAAAGAGGCTATTAGAAAAATAATGCTAAAACAAACTATGTGGAGGGTTTATAGGCGTACCAGAAAGGACGAAGACTACGCAAAATACAAAGAGGCACTTAATGCAGCTACAACTGAAATCAGACAATCTAAAAGAAGCTATGAGCAAAAACTAGCATGTAACATAAAAAATGACAGCAAGAGTTTTTATGCATATGTCAGGAGTAAACAAAACGTACAAGACAAGGTTGGACCTCTAGAAGACAGTGCTGGAAATATAATATCACAGGGGTTTTTAATGGCGGAAGACCTAAATGGTTAGTTCAGTTCAGTGTTTACCAAAGAAGATATTAGTTCATTATCAGTTGCTGATGCTAAATTTCAGGGGGCTAAATCTGACTATTTAGGTCCGTTAGTTGTAACTCCAGAATTGGTAGCTAAGAAAATAAAGGCAATGAAGGATAACAAATCACCGGGAGTGGATGGGATTCCTCCAAAATTACTAATGGAAACAGTAGAACAAATCAGTATACCACTTGCAAGAGTATTCAACTTGTCATTAAAAGAGGGGGTTGTTCCGTTTGAATGGAAAGAAGCAAACATCATACCATTATTTAAAAAGGGTTCGAGAAATAAGTCAGAGAATTACAGACCAGTGAGTTTAACGTCAGTGATTTGTAAATTATTAGAAAGGTTAATTAAAGACCATATGGTGGAATTCCTCGTTAAGCATAAATTATTAAATTCATCTCAACATGGATTCCTTAAAGCGAGGTCATGCTTAACAAATATGTTATGTTTTTTGGAAGAAATCACTAAGTGGATAGACGTGGGATCGCCAGTAGATATTATATACTTAGATTTTCAGAAAGCTTTTGACAAAGTGCCACATCAAAGATTACTACTTAAATTAAAAGCCCATGGTATCGGGGATAGCATAACTGACTGGATAGAACAATGGCTGACTGACAGAAGACAACGAGTTGTAGTAGATGGAGAAGTTTCAAATTGGAAATCGGTTTTGAGTGGGGTACCTCAAGGATCAGTATTAGGACCTATATTATTCTTAATTTATATCAATGACTTGGACGACAGTATAACAAGTAACGTACTGAAATTTGCGGATGACACAAAACTGTTTAGAAAGGTTAATACTGATGGTGATAAACAACATTTACAAAACGATCTAGACAGATTAGTGAAATGGTCTGAGAAATGGCAGATGTTGTTCAATTTTGGGAAATGTAAATGCCTACATACAGGACATAGGAACTTGAATGTAAACTATAAAATGGGAGATACTGTTCTGGGTACTACTGTAAAAGAAAAGGACTTAGGAGTTAAAATAAGCGCTGATATGAAAGTTTCAGAGCAGTGTGGTATTGCAGCTTCAAAGGGTAATCAAATTCTTGGATTGATTAGAAGAAACATAACATACAAGGGAAAAAAGTTAATTATACCTCTTTATAAAGCAATAGTTAGACCTCATTTAGAATACTGTATACAAGCATGGAGACCATATCGTAAGAAGGATATAGATACGCTTGAACGCATACAAAGGAGAGCAACTAAAATGATTCCAGAACTGAGAGACCTTAGTCATGAAGAACGCCTGAAAGAATGTGGTTTAACAACTCTAGAGACAAGGAGGTTAAGAGGAGATCAGATTGAAGTTTTTAAGATATTGAATGGGTATGAAAATATTGATAGAAATATGTTTTTCTCACTCAAGAAGGATAGCAGAACTACCGGTAGAGGACATGAGGTAAAATTAGTAAAGGATCAATGTAGATTGGACATCAGGAAGCACTCGTTCTCACAGAGGACAATAAATGAATGGAACAAATTGTCTACAGATTGTGTAACTGCAAGCAGCGTGAATATGTTTAAAAACAAGGTTGACACATATCTCAGGAGGGCGGGCTATAAGTAGATGAACATTGTTGGACTCTTGATAAGCCAATGGCTTCCTTGTCCACTTGCCATCTGGGCCTTTGGCTTGGATGGCAAATCTTGTTAAATCTTGTTAAATCTAGTCAGTAGTGATATAGTTAGTACTTGTAGTGGGTGGCTGCCGGAGACAATTAAATAGTTTCGTTATCATTGTTTGGTAGTCTGGCGTAATACATATGTGAATTGTAGATATTACGTGCACACACCATTTGGGGGCCAGCATACTTGCTGTGATGATGTATGTCATTATGATGATGAATGTTCGTATAATTGCTGGCACATGATTATTAAATTAAATGTCATTTATTTGGCTTATTTCACTCTACACTGAACTTGCATTGTTATTTTGCATAAACGTATATATATATACATACATACATACATACATACATACATACAGCTGGGTAGAAATAAAGGAATTCTGCACATTCCAGGGTTTTTTCTTGCCGTGAAAAATTACGGAATTTAAAGGAATGTTTACAAAAATAATGTAAAGGAATTTTAATTGATGGAACAGAAATAATGGAATTTCCTTTAACCTTAAAATAAAGGAACGATATGACAGTTGTAAGCATTCCTATATACATGTCCAGTGATTAACCAGATAATAACAGGAAGTGCCATTATGTAGCATAACTGAGTGGTAAAGTGTTAAGCATATTTGCTTATGTATACTTTAATATGTGTTCTTGATTATTCAGGAGCCAGAAGATATACAGACTGCCTCAGATGGTGATGAGAATACTATTGCTCAGGTAAGTTAATAAGACATGTTACCTTCAAGATAATCATGATTATTATTACTGTAATAGTTATTTGTAGGTAGGTAAATTTCTTAATATTTGGTGATATACTTTTGTTGCACATATTGTATGTCATAACTTGTTTTTGTACATTATTTACATTGTTAACCCCTAATATTGGCATTTTTGTATTGCATCAGCATTGGTATGTCTTAATGTTTAATCTTTTGAATATTGCAACAGTAAGTTATTAAGTTGTGGTGCTTTACTTTTTTTCTAATTACCATCAATGTTGCAATTTTTTTCACAATTCATAATTGTGTGCATACATATGTTCACTTGCACATAATGTACTAGTTATGAGTTTGTCGGTAAAACTGTCCAAACTCCAAACTGTCTGAAGCATGTTAGTTTATTTTGATCTATATTTAATTTAATTCACTATAAGAGTTGAGGCAATGAATTGTTTGTATAACTATTGTTTAAATGTACGTTTACCATATCCTATTTATGCAGGAGGCATCAGAACAACAGGTGGTCTCAGAAGACCATGTCTGCATGAATATCACAGAGGTTAGTTCCCAACATATTGTGCTCCTCTAGGAACACAATCTTAATGAAGCTATGAACAAACATTTCCATACAGCATAACACTTGACAGCAAGAGTTTGTATGCATATATCATGAGTAAACAAAACTAACGAGACAAGTTTGGACCACTACAAGACAGTGCTGGAAATATAATATCACAAGGTTTTTTAATGGCGGAAAATCTAAACTTCAGTTCAGTGTTTACCAGAGAGGACATTAGTTCATTACCAGTTCCAGATGCTAAATTTCAGGAGGCTAAATCAGACTATTTAGGCCAGTTAACTGTAACTCCAGAAGTTGTAACCAAGAAAATAAATGCAATGAAGGAAAATAGATCACCTGGATTGGATCGAATTATGCCAAAACTAATGGAAACAGTAGAACAAATTAGTTTACCACTTGCAAGTGTGTTCAACTGGTCATTAAAAGAGGGGGTGGCACTTTTGAATGGAAAGAAGCAAACATCATACCATTACGTAAAAAATGGTTCGAGAAATAAGCCAGAGAATTACAGACCAGTGGGTTTAACATCAGTGATTTGTCAATTATTAGAAAGGTTAATTAAAGACCATATGGTGGACTTCCTTGCTAGGCATAAATTATTAAATCCAATGCAACACAGATTCCTAAAAGCGAGGTCATGCCTAAAAAATAAGTTATGTTGGAAGAAATCACTATGTGGATAGACGAGGGATCACCAGCAGATGTAGATATTATTGACAGCAAGAGTTTGTATGCATATATCAGAAGGTGATAAACAACATTTACAAAACGAACTAGACAAGTTAGTTAAATGGTCTGAAAAATGGCATGTTATTCAATTTTTGGAAATGTAAATGCCTACACGCAGGACATGGGCACTTGGATGTAATCAATAAAATGGGAAGTACTACAGTAAAAGAAAACGACTTAGGAATAACAATAATTGCTGATTCGAAAGTTTCAGAGCCGTGTGGTATTGCAGCTTCAAAGGATAATCAAATTCTTGGGTTGATTAGGATAAATATAACATACAAGGAAAAAGAGTTAATTATACCACTGCATAAAGCAATAGATAGGCCTCGTTTAGAATACTGTATACAAATTTGGAGACCATATCGTACAAAGGATATAAATACACAGGAAAACAGAGGAGAGCAACTAAAACGATTCCAGAACTGAGAGAACTTTGATATGTAGAAAGCCTAAAAGAATGTGGTTTAACAACCCTAGAGACAAGATCGAGGTTAAGAGATCAAAATGAAGTTTTGTGTAAACACTACCAGCATGAATGTGTTTAAACTCCAAGTTGACACATATCTCAGGAGGGCGGGTTACACATAGATGAAAAAATGTCGGACTCTCAATAAGCCAATGGCTTCCTTGTCCACTTGCCACGTGGGCCTTTGCCTTGGATGGGAATCTTGTAAAATCTTGTTAAATCTTTAAAGGTCCCTCCTCAATTCGATTTTTTCCGCTAGTCTCTTTTCAAATTCATTGCGCGAAAAAATCAAACCTACCTAGTATCTACTGCAACATTCTAGCTTGTGTGCAACTTTTCAATGTAGTCTTTCTGAAATCATAACTTTGTCATGTAATCATCGCCATGATTGGCATTGACCTACATAATGTTTACCATTTTGGATATCCATTATTTTAAATCTTACCAGATAAAGTCAATTCTTTCTGATTTGAGCAAAAACAAGTATTTTTTCGACTATAAACTATTCACACACTACATATTTAGACATCAATGAACTGGATTTGTGATAGGCTAAATCAGTTGAGTTTTAAGGTAATATGAAATACCTAGCTGGGATCAAGATACTGAAGTTTGTGACTTTGTAATACACACATATGTTCTAATAATATAGTTTATTTTAGGCATACAGGGATAGTATATATTTGGGAGTAAGCATATTATATATTTATTGGGGAGAATAAGTTTATTTATTTTCTTTATTTTAAGTTTTTAGGCCAGTTAAGTAATTTATCAACCAATACGAAGTCTGTACTTTAAAGTATGGTGCAACTTCATGGTATGCGTTTAGTTTTGTTAGACGTTGATCAATTAGCATTGGGGTAACTTACCCAAGGCAGTGCCAGTAATTAGGGGCGGAATGAAGGAACACATTGCCATAAATACCTGTCTATGATTACACCCAGGTACCAGGAGACCAAGAGACTGATTCAGAAGACAAAGGTGATGTGGATAAAGCAAAGGTAAGTGAATGCATTTGTATAGCTTTATTTTTTATGCAGAACTATGACACCAATCACATAATGATATTTACTATTGCCATATTATTATCATTACTATTTATTAAATGTCTTGGCGCATCTTCATTTTTCTCTCTCCAGAAATCAAGAGAGGAACAGGCTAGTAACAGCTCTACATATAACGTTCAGTTATGTTAGAAACATTTAAGTTGTTTTGTATTACTAGTTTATTATACTGTCTTTCTGTCATATGTCAGCATATTTGATGCCACGCAAAACTGGTTATTGTAATCTTAATCTTGTACCACACGAGAGTTGAATATTTAGATCAAGACAGAACAATGTATGTGTTTTACTATGATCAACTGTCCTTGATTTCATACAGGTAACTGGAGACAGAGGTGGATTTAGATGACAAAGTTTGTGTGGACACAGCACAGGTAAGTGAATCCATTTGTAATGGTTTATTAGTAACCATGTTCTTTCTGGGGCCAGTGGTTTCTGTTTATAAGACATATTAGAGTTACATTCAGGTATTTGTATATTTTTTAAGTATGAAGGATATAAAAGGTTGTGTTTATAACATAGGTCCAAATCCAGAATGGGTAAGACTGGTAACAGAAATCCGTAAGATTGCATACGAACCCATTTGATTATCCACATCTACATTTACTACAGGTGTAACATTATTTTTTATTATATAATTATTTTTATTTACCATTATATAATTATTTCATACATTTTACTTTTTGCGAGAATTGTTTATACTTATTGATATATCCTCTGTTGCAAAGAAACCTGAGGAGAATGCTGCCAGCCAAGGCTATGTGAATGCCACACAGGTAATGCACAAACTTCCTGTATTGATGACTAACTGATAACTAGCATAAGAATTTCATCAGTTATTCTATTGACATCAGTATATTTATGTTGGAAGAAGTTCTAATGACATGCCCTTTTCTGTTCAGTGTGGCATAGCCAGAATTATAACAAAGAGAACATTGTGTTAATACACTCAATAGTGACTGACTACCATTAGATGGTTACAAAGAAAAAATATATAGTTGACTGTGAAAAATGAAAAAAGGTTAATATGTATTACAATCACCAGCCTGGCAAAACTCTTCACCATTGGTGTTGTTTACATTGATCTTATCTTGTGAAGAAACCTGAAGAGAATGGTGGCGATGCTCTACACCACGACTACACAAATGCCACACAGGTAACGTATAAACTTGAATTGCAGCATAAAATTATTATAATGACATCAGTAAGAATAATTGTTACCATGCAGGTGGCTGTTTGGCATCGACCCTTAATTATCTTCCATAGTGTTTTAATAAAATGGTTTCAGCTGATAAGATCGCAGAAACAAACACAATATGCCCACAGAAGACCTTGAAGAAACAAGAATAAAGGAGAATATTTAACAGTAGGCCTATATATATATATATATATATATATATATATATATATATATATATATATATATATATATATATATATATATATATATATAACATGGTAATTTTAAATATATGAAGCCTAGAGTAGACCTAAGCACTATGTGAATATGCTAGGGGAGTGTGAAAAGAGAATATTTTCGAGGTACACGTGCAAGAATCTTTGTAACTGTGTTTCTGCCTCAATAAACAAACTTCCATAATTTGTCTCTTTTACAAAAACTGACAGACAAGCATGCCAACTGTAATGATCATGGCTACGCTAATACTGAGATGGTAAGGGTGTGTTGTATGGCCTTAATATTAATAAAAATTAGTTCAAAATACGATTATGACGGTGATCTATTTAATTAATGTAGTTATGTAGATGTACTCTAAGTAAACATGTAGAATACATGGTACCAGCTCATTTATGAATTGGCACACTACTTCTATAGAATTAAACTGAGGGCCAGTGCAGTGTACTATCCCACAAATAAAGGAAGGATGTGAACTATTTAGATATTTATAAAGTTTGACCCTTCTATAGGTGCTTAAGTATAAATGAACCTTCTTAGCGTGATGCTACCCCTTTTAATATTTCACCACGAGAGAGAAAATAGTCCCAGTGGGGTAAAAAAATTTAACAATACTCATATTTGTTAGGATTATTGTTATTGGACACTGTGGTATACTAGCAACATATAACTCTTATTTTAATTTGATGTTGAGTCTACTACAACTTATGAAATTAACAGTTAAAATTACATGTGTACCATACCGAGAGGGTATTAAATAGTCAGCTGGATTGACCTTGCTGTACGAATTCATTGGTGCTGGATTCGGATTTGGAATTGCATTCCAATTCAAATGTAACTGACCCAAAGTCTGATTATAATCCCTATATAATTTATCATTTTGTAAAAAAAAATTATTAATTTTAATTGGTGGCGGTTGATTCAATCTCAAAGGTAATGAATTCCAAATGTCTACGTTACCTTTCATGGCATGTGTTTATTTTGTAAGTTGATATGCCCTATCACAAAGGAATTCCGCGAGGAAACAAATAACTAAATAGTATCATTAAAAACTATTATATATTAATCAAATATCTTATTATTACTTATATTATATTGTTCATGTATACATACATGTGAGCATTGTTCATTCGTGCCAAATAATTTGATGTGTTCATTTGGATTAAATAACTGGGATAGGTTTGTCAAAGTGAATTTATTACTGCTGCCCACCTCACACTTAGGAGTATTTATCCTGCACATCATCAACCAACTGTATCTCACTACTAGCAAAATAACTAAAACCTGACAGTGCTAAAACCATAATAAATTTCCAAAATAACTCTGAACTGCATTAACGCAAAGACAATAATAAGTTCTATGATCTAAGTTAAATTTTAACATGAACACAAATTTGACAATCACCGAATAATGACAGACAGACAGTTTCTTACCTCTGAAGACTTCACATACCCAATTTCACCAATGAGCTTTTGCACTGGATCCTGGATCATCAAGAATAAATTTTTTTTAAACTAGTTACAGTAATTACCATATATTCAACCTATTAAGCTTACATGCCTTAATTAGTGTAGACCCCTTTTATAATCAGCAGGATCCATAATTATTGTAATTTTACTGGTGCAGAACAACTGAAAAGTGTTGCCATCTTGTGTTAAACAGTTTCAGTTGTTCTACTATAGTCACTATTGTAAATCAGCTACCTTATTGTGTAGAGAGAAAAAATTTGGTGCATGCGTATTAGAACAGATTCCTTGACATTTTTCCATGGCCCAATTTTTTTAAGCATGCTGTATGCTTTCTAAGTCGAATATGGTATATCATTTAATTAGCAATTCCATATTTGTAATGCTACTAAATTTCATATTTGCCACCAGTATGTTATGCTGTAAGAATAATAAGGTTCACATCCAAGAATATCAGTTACTGTGTATTTTGCCTCAATAAACATATTCCCATAGTTTGTCTCTTTTCCAGACAACCAAGCATGCCAACTGTGATGATTATGGCTATGCTAATACTGATATGGTAAGTGTGTGTTGCATGGCCTTAATATTAATGAAAATTAGTTCAAAAGAAGATGATGACTGTGATATATTTAATTAATGTAGTTATGTAGGTGTACTCTAAGTAAATGTAGAATATTTGGTATCAGCTCATCTATGAACGAGCACACTGCTAGGAATATAAAAAAAATTCAAAATTGTTTTATAATCATTTAAACACTTTTATCTGATAAGGTATGTTATGCAGTTTATCAACCTTTTTGAATTTTTTTTAATATATTTATTATTTGCGAAGTTATTCCATTTCAAAAAAGGGTATATTTTGTCTTAAGTTAAGGAATTGAGTCCATTTCTTGTGACCGGTATGTTTGTTGGCAGTGCTGCCACTGAATGCAGGGGAACATGGCATAATGTGTACCAAAGAAGATATTGAGGTGGAATAAAAAGTTAGAGGACCCTAAAGTAGAACAGATGTGTATACTGCAGATGAAGTTTGTGCGATTTTAGGGATGAATCTTCAGATGAAAGTGCTTCTGAGATGGATGTAGGGGTAAGATTTATGTCGCTCGATCTTTGACTGAGTGAGAGAAAAATTTTAAATGGCGTCGGTTGGTTTTCTTTCTCCAAGAGAAAGCCCAACACAACCGACCGCCGATTTTATCGAATATCCATGTTTGCCGATCTGTTGGATTGAAAATCCCTCACTTCCAAGTATTGTGATCACAGCATGTTTAAGGGTGTAAACTGCTTTGGCCATTCTCTATGAAGGCATACATGACACGTTAGCCTGGTCCACAGAACTATAGTAGTTATGTTGCGGGCAGCTTCGGAATATTGCAGCAATTGTAGATTGCCCATATATGTGCAAGCATGCACACATATGGGCATGGGTAAGCAAGCACACGTACACGGTTAACCACACACATGCACGCACACCAACACACACAGCAACAGCAACGTTACCACCACCAGGAGCAGCAGCAGAACTGAAGCTACAGTAGTTGGAGCAGGCAGAAGCACCCAGTATTGTGCAACAAGTTAGAAAGAATCAAAGCGACCCTGCAACATTGTACATATGTACTTTGTTGTAATATTGGTTTACTTTGTCTATAACATGCTAGTGTCTTCAGTATAACTCCCCACAAGTAAACAAGGTAATAAATAGGAATACATGTTAAGTTGAACATGTTAATTATGAACTTAATATATAGATTTATGTTAGGACTTCATAGATCAGTCAAATGTATTGCATATAATGGATTTATTAACTACCAATTTGTTATTTTCATCCATAATTAGCATTGGAATAAATGCTCTGCCGAGTTTGAAATATAAATGGTTGAGTTTACCATAATGGTTGTTTTCAGATAACGTCACCATTTGTAAGAAAGAAGACCTAGCAACCTCATGCCACATTCTTACCTCTGCAACAAGTTCTATGATTGTAAACCACATGTAACATATAAGCATGAGCAAAATGTCTACATGCATGAAGATCATGTGTTCAACCCATACACAGATGACTCTGATTTCCCTGACAATGACGATTGTGCAGTACAGATTCTTAAGTTTTGGACCACCATCTCATCGTCTTTCAAGATGTTAGCAACATCACGTGTAGTGTTCCTCGATGCAACCAGCCTGGCTCTAATTTATTATGATGTAGTGTCTTTCATAGTAATCATAACCCATGTATTTTAACTATGGCAACGGTTCAATCCCAGTTTCATCAAAAACATGTGTAAATGAAAAACAGTGTCATGTTTGTAATTGTGCATGTATATCTAATATGCTTAGTGGTATTATCCATGCTACAGACCGTTGTCTGTGTGGCGTGGTAGCTTATGATGATTAGTTCGTTGGACTCTCAATTAAGAGCTCCAGTGTTTGAATAATCTTGCTAAATGTCAAAGCCTGTGTTATTTTGTTCACTACACAATGCCGAGTGTGGTGTGTCAACACAGGTCTTTGTGATGCGCCTAGTGCTGTAGTGTAGTGTGTAGTGTGTAGCTCTTGCTTCGTACTCTCGCTTTCAACTACAGATGCCAGATAGCTCCTTGGAGTGAAAAGGGAGCCGAGTGCGTAAGTCTCCCCTGCTGGTAGCCTCTCCATCGACAAGACTCTAGCACAACCTCCTCGTGGTACACTGCGGATACTGGGTACCCTGCGGCCCCAGGCAAATGTGCTAGAGATCTCGGAGCAGATTGGAGCCCCAGAGGTGTCGTGTGCTGGGCCCACCGGCGAGTGGATACAGTCACCATTCCAATCCCCCAACTATGGGTAAATAGTCAGTGTCGGGCAGCAGCGATGTTTGTATCTGGTACTGGCGGTATGCAAGTATTACAGTACCTCTGGTACTACAATACCTCAGGGAGTTTGACGCCCTTGCATTGCAGAGTTGAAAACCACTGCCTTGTGATACAGGTTCTCGACAGAACCGAAGGCTAAGGGAGCAAACCCTAACAGAAAACCATGTCATTGTGGCAGCATCAAGGGTGGTTGATGAATGGAACTCCCAACATCTCCCGACCAGCCACTGCAGGGACAAATAGCTCGCGCCTGTCTTGATGTGTTCTTGCCGGTGTGAGACCTCTATTTGCTCCCCGAGAGAGTGCCGCTAGTAACTTGCTAAAGCCAGCAGCACTTCAACACTTTCTGCAAGCAGCTCTCATGAAATGCACAACCGCACGAATTACCATACCGGACCGGTCGTCGCCCGGGTTACCAAGGACCGCGCTGCTCGACCTCATCTTCCGTCGACAGTGAAAAATCAGCTAGGAAGAAGAGAACAACTATCAATTGCTCAATGGAACGTCAGGACTCTCCTCGACCGAGAAGTAGCCGAC
Source organism: Lamellibrachia columna (assembly GCA_963662155.1). NCBI lineage: Eukaryota > Metazoa > Annelida > Polychaeta > Sabellida > Siboglinidae > Lamellibrachia > Lamellibrachia columna. Next base: position 45,197,772 of record OY759263.1, on the reverse strand, counting down.
CGACCGGAAAGACGTACTGCACTAGTAGCAATGGAACTTGCCAAGTACAATATAGACATTGCCGCCCTGTGCGAAACAAGGTTCTCAGAGTCTGGTAGTCTTAATGACTTGGAATACTCTTTCTTCTGGAGTGGCAGACCCAAAGGAGAGAGAAATCCACTTATTACTCACATTTAAAAAAGAATTATTATACATAATTTGCTCAAAAAAAGAAATATTTGCAGTATTATTCATTCCTATGTTTGCACCTAGTCTTTGTGGAATATGTGCAGTATTAATTTAAATAAACATTGCAGATAAAATAAGCACTTGCAGCACAACTCCAAATAACATAAATGTTCAGTGTTGAATGTTCTTGTTGACTGTCCAAGTCACCATTCTTACAACAATAGTGTAAATTAATACTGTGGGGCTATTAATCCTTTGTCACATATGTAAAGTGATCATATATATATATATATATATATATTAATTATATGTTCAGTGTTGGGAATTTCATTGCTAGGAACTTTTCCGTAGAATGTAGAGGAATCTCAACTTGAATGGGTTGCATTCTGTAAGGGTTTTAAAGCACCCAATAGGAAAATATTACTCAAGAGTTTGTGAAAGATTTGTTGTAAAGAGTAAAACAAATATAGGAATTGGTGCTAATATCAATTTTCGTCCATGCTATGATGTTCATTACGATGCAATTTATGTTTTACCTGAAACATCAGTGTACGTTAACAAAACTAGATGTTTACATGTACTTTTGTTAGTAGATTGTTCTCAGTTATGCTTTTTTGCCAACAGCTGAATGTCAACATAATTTTTCATCATCGATCACTGTGCATACACTTATAATATATATAGTGCATAAATCTGATGACTTAAATTGTCTGTTGAAATAAAAGAAGCATTTAGATTTAAAAAGTTTAGTTTTTTTATATAAATTAAAGCGTTTTATGATCGGAAACCTGATTTGCTATATTATTTCTATGTCCATTTATTAAATTGGAATTTAAACTTTCTTTAACTAGTAGACACAAGTCAAATGTGTGGTCGATAATATTTGTTGCAGCATGAATTCATTCTAATATGGATATGTAGTAATTTTTTCTAGAGCCATGAACATATTACACTTTGACCATATCAAGAAATCTACACAACAGTGGCTTTGGAATCAAGAATGATATACCCACTCCCCAACACTTTCTGATATATATGTACCCCCCACAAACACGCACACACACGCACGCACACACACACACACACCGCCAAACCTGTCTAACCAAGAGGTGGTGCGTAACTGAGGATAGGGTACTAGACTAATAACAACCAGTATTGGTCCAGTATTATTGCCAGCTAGAATAATACGTACCCAAATTTTAACAATAAAGGATATCAGTAAAGGGCCCAAATCATGCCAACATTAAGCTAATACCATTGCCAGCATTATGTCAGAATGAAACCTGGATGAATCAATACTGAAAGCCAGTATTGGGCCAGAATCGTACCAGCATTGGGCCAATATAGTTTGCCAGCATTGGGCCTAGTATTGGGCCAATGTGCAATTCTATTATAGCGGCATTCTTACATTGGTCCGATCAAGGCTAAAAGTAATGCCAATATAGGGCCAATGAAGGTATGCTTGCTGGGCTGGGACAACATTCACTGACCTGTCCACTGAGACAACATTCACTGACCCATCCACTGGGATAACATTCATTGACCCATCCACTGGGACAACATTCACTGACCAATGAGACAACATTAACTGATCTCTCCACTGAGACAACATTCACTGACTCGTGGTCTGACACAACATTCATTAACCCAGCCACTGAGACAACATTCCCCGAACCATCCACTGATACAACATTCACTGACTTGTCCACTGAGACAACATTCACTGACCCATCCACTGAGTCAGCATTTACAGACCCGTCCAATGGGACAACATTCAGTGACTCATCCACTGAAGCAAATTCACTGATCCAACCACTGAGACAATGCACCTTTTCGGCCGCTCTCACCTGTAGCACATTCACTCCAACATTTGTAAAACAAAGTCTTCTGTGGCCCAAAATATCTAAAGATGTATTTATTTTGTGATATTTCGTGCTGTGGACCAGGTTTTCAGAATTGGTACCTAATATAAATAAACACTTACTGATATTTAGTGAAAGACTTATGATGCATAGGACCAATGAATAAGATCTGAAGGTGGTATAACTATAGGTAAATACTGACAATTTTGAAAGGCCGTTTACGATGAATGACACGGAAAATAAATGGAAAATTCAAAATAGCAGAAATGTCAAAATTACCCACATAAAGCGTCCCCATCAGAGTGGGTTGTATGTAAATTGTGTTGCATTGGGTAAGTGGGTAAAGTTGATATGCTCTGTACTATTTCATTAGATTCTTTCAATTGGTGACAATGGCATGACACAGCTGCTATCAGGCCATACATATTTGTTTCGAACTTATGGAAGGTAGAAGACTGAAGGGTTTGAATTAGTGTTGGAAAAATAACAAATAAATTGGATACGAGAAAAAAATTAGACATGAGAAAGTACTCATTCTCGCAGATGAGAGTAACTAGTGTAAATGTTAACAGTGTGACTATGTTTTAAAATAAAGTTGACGTAGGCCTATTACCAGTGCCGTATTTATTGTGGCATTGGGCTATGGCCGCACGTGGTTTAAATGTTTTATTTTTTATGTAACCTGTTGCGCTTAGGGCGACTTAGTAATGCCCCCATTTTTTGTCCCCCATGGAAGATGCTAGACGCACCGCTGAATATTATTCATAGCAAGGGCGGGCGGGCTACTCCCAGGTGATACATTTTTGGCCTCTCAATAAACGAGTGGCTACCATATTCACAACCCGTCTTAGGCTTTTTGTTTTGGATAATCTTGTTAAATCTTGCTAAAGGTTACCATGGCGTAAAGCGAAGGTTCACTGATTTTCATTTTAGGTGAAACTTATCTAGGAATAGCATATTTAGCATACATATGCAGGCTGAATTATAGTAAGATTTTATATTACCAATATCGTGTAAGCCATGGAACACCAGTAGGTTAGGGCCACTGTACGGTTTTAACTGAATTCTAGCTAGGTGGGGGCACTGTACAGTTTTAAACCATTAGACGCGCGCCCCCAAGCGTCCGAGGGGTCATGGCACGAATGTTGGGCATAGTAATTTTAGGTGTGTTATTTAAAAAAATCATATCATCTGACATAGTTGCATTTGAGCAGACACATTGGCAAGTTTGCTTGTAGAACATGTTGGCAGTGTAACTGTGGATTTTTAGATGATTTCAATAGGCTGAAGGTTTTTGGCAATTGTTTTCACAACAAGTGCGTAGTAATTCGTGCAGAAATTGGTAAACATTGACGGGTATGGCACGTTCAAGCATTTTAAAAGAGTTAGAAGTACGATACTTTGACTAAACTCGAACAGCAGGTAAATGAGATGATGACAACGGCAGGTAAGAAGTTTCAGGATTTGTTATGTTTCCATTTTCTTATAATCATGCAAAACGTTAACATGGTCGTCAATGGGAAATATAACAGGAGGCTGAACCCCCGACTTTGTTTTCCCCACGGCGCCCGCAAGCTGGGGGAAAGGCTGTGGAGGTGGCGTCATCGGGTGGATTTATATGAAACTAAAACTAGCGGAATTCTACATATCTTAGTTATGAATTGTGGGTAAAATTAACATAATAGTCGTATTGAAAGTTTCGAAGATAATCGCGTTTGAAGTTGAGCATTGCCACTGGTGGGCTTTAAAAATGGACGTTTCTCTTGGGAAAGATGCGTTCACTGCAGATGAAGTTTGCGCAATTTTAGGGATGAATCTTCGGATGAAAGTGGTTCTGAGATGGATGTGGAGGTAAAATTTATATGTGGATCGGTGAGCGATAAATTGAAGATGCCGTCGGTTGGTTTTCTTTCTCCAAGAGTAAGCCCGACACAACCAACCAACATGACACGTTAGCCTGGTCCATAGGCATATAACTATAGCAAAGAAAAAATTAAATGGACATTGCAATTTCGTTTTTGTTGATTACCGCGGAAAAAAACAATGTTTTGAGCTTGTGTCCTTAACGTACGACCACTTCTGAAGTTCTGTAGCCTAGCAGTTGTGTCTGTGATGTCTAAATTGTAGGTGAGGGGTCCGTCGATCTCGGCCCACGTCAATCTCAGCCCACCCATTCCACCAATTTTATGATAAGTGGATTCATGTGAAGTGTAAACTATTTATTGTAAATTAGTTTCTTGGAGAAAGGTATGTGTAAAGAATTGCTGCACAGATGTTGTGATTTTAGGCCTACTAACAACGTCGATCTTGGCCCACCCCATTTTTAGGATGACGTTATTCGTACGGGATGAGGTGAATGCGTGAATTATTCACACCACTGCTATGGTTCATCGGTTCCGTGGAATTTCGTACACGTGTAATTATATAGGAATCACAACGTAATCATGCCATAATACCAAGTGGTTTATTATGAATAAAAACGTACAAATTGTCAATTATACACATGTACAACTTATCATTACATTCTGTGTGTGTGTGTGTGTGTGGGTGGGTGGATGGGTGGGTGTGTGTGTGGTGTGTGTGTGTGTATTATATTCGGTATATATTGTTCACACACGCTTCACAAATGTCATATCTGATAAAACCAAAAAAACACTGCTAAAAAACTATCAACTACTGCAGAACAACTGCACAAAATGCGATAAAGTTCACTAAATATACACTCAGTACTGCAGATAATGTTAATGACGATGAACCCACTCGGTGTCTACACGCTAACTCGTGGGCCATAGAGACAGGCACATGCTCTGAGGAGTTGGATGGCAGAGCGGTCGCCACCCTCATATTCTTCCCAGTACCCAAAGATCCTTCGCTGCAAGTCGACGAAGACCTTCCTCTGGTGCCTCCGCAACTTTCCCTCGGACACCAGCCGCACCTGGACAGGGATCATTCTTGACTCGTCGTGCAGCAATGCCACCAGCATGTACAAGTTCATGCCAGCACGAACCCTGGCGTTGAGGCGAGTATGCCAGCCTTCGAGGTCGTTATTCGTGCGCACGGACTGGAAGTACACACTCCAACATGCTGGTGGCCAGACGTTGCTCTCGATCCAGATGCGGCCGACGTACTGTAGAAGCGGAGTCAGCGCGGCTGTTGCTTCCTGTTCCAATCGTCGGAAGATAGGTGTGATGTGTTGTGCTGGCAGAAAGCACAACGCCATAACCTTCTGCAGGAACTTGAAGGTACCATCGTCACTGGCGTACGCAACTTGCAGTCCGCACTCCTGGATGCGCCTCCAGATGGCCTGGGTGAAATGGAAGGCGCATCCCTTCAACTCCACGGCTGGAAAGACGACACGTGCAGCGCGCCACGTAGCTTCCTCAAAATCAAGGACCATTCGTTCAATCCGTCGACGTGTCAGCATGAACACCGCTGCATAATCAGTCTTGCGGCGGCGTGACATGACGCACATTGCAAGTGGAAGTTGCTTCGTGCAGCCATCATGGCGAACAAACGCGTTGACCGTGAACAGCTGATAAAACGGCTGCCGCACGACGTAGCTGTGTGTCCGTGACGTACTCAGACACCAGATCACCGACAATCTCCCCAGCTGATCAAAAAGGATGTTCGTCTGCTTGTTTCTTGGACACGTGGGAAATTGCCGCAACAATATCCTGGCCAAGACTCGGTTGGTGGACGTGTTCTCTCGGTCCTGGCAAGAAAGTCACTCCTTCTTGGCGGATGGTAGCTGGACAGTTCACTGTCTTCGATCGAAGTGTACAACGCCAGGTACTACACTGTCTTGTACGTCGTTTGACTGTATAGGAATACCCTACCGTGTCGAAAAGTTTATCTCTTCCTCTGATCGATGTCTCATTGACGATCTTGTAGTTCACGACATTGGCACGGGCACTCACATCCACTGGATTTGGGTCGGCGATTGATGATTCCTGGAGATCGTCTGGTCTTGGTGGCGCTGGGAAATCAAGATCCACAAAGACGTCATCAGTGTCCATTGGAACGGGCGTGGCTGACCGATTCCCTGATGGTGGAGTGTTTGGTGGCACGACGTACGTCACGTTCAGTGGCGGAGTTGGCGATATGGGTGGAGTCGGCGATCTGGGTCGAGTTGGCGATCTGGGTGGAAATGGCGATCCGAATGAAGGAAGCTCAGTCGGCGAAGACGGAGGCTCCACCAGCGTGGACGAAATCTCGGGTGACGCAGCCACACACGACTGACACCGCCAGTGAAGCTCAACGCGACCTTAAAGCGACAAATGGTATACATATTATATGAGAACTTTTATTGTGCACAAATAATTTTTTAATGTCAACCACAAAAGTGGTTTTGTGGGCAGTAGACCCTAACCACAGGAAACTTCAACAAAGCGTTGGGTTTAATCATTACACACGCACACACATATAGTTATTGGTGTTGTGAATCCGAGCTCAGAGGCGCTACATACAAGAATCATTAAGCAAAATCGTGAACAGGGACGGGCCAGAGTCACACAGGTTTTATTAAGTCAATCAATATAGATCGCCAGGGGCCGAGATCAACGTGAGTCGTAGGTAATGTCTAAGGCTAAGCCATACTGCATTGCAGCAATTGTAGAGTTTGCTGCCAGTATCAGCAAGTAATAGTGTCTGATAGTAACACAATATTTTAATTATGTGTTCGTTATGTTTTGTCAGCATTGCCAGAGGCCACCACAACACCAATGGACCGACCAGACAGTTCTACAACTCTTGTGCCACCGACTGTAACGCCAACCAACAACCTCGCCACCAACTGTGCTGACCTCTCCACCAGGCAATTCTACTTATACTCTGTTTTAATAAATTTCTCCCCTGTTTCAGGATGAGAGAAATATGTACTGTACTATCATAACTGAAATGATCGTGTATATCCACATTGTAGCGTTATGTCTGCTATGCATACGTACGTACTCACACGCATGCATGCACAGACATGGGCACACTTACGCATGTACATGGTTAACCACACACATGCATGCACAGACATGGGCACACTTACGCATGTACATGGTTAACCACACACATGCATGCACGCACACCAACACACACAGCAACAGCAACGTTACCATCACCAGGAGCAGCAGCAGAACTGAAGCTACAGTAGTTGCAGCAGGCAGAAGTACCCAGTATTATGCAACAAGTTAGAAAGAATCAAAGCGACCCTGCAACATTGTGCAGATGTACTTTGTTGTAATATTGGTTTACTTTGTCTTTAACATGCTAGTATCTTCAGTATAACTCCCCACAAGTAAACAAGGTAATAAATAGGAATACATGCTGTTGAATAATTGTTGCATTTCTGAGGTGGTGTCCTAAAACGTATGGCCACTTATGTTGGTGATGGCTCGAAACCATACTGCATTGAAATAATTGCAGTGTCAGCCAGTATCAGCACGTAAAAGTAATTGGTAGCAATACCATATCTTAATTCTGTGTTCTTTGTGTTTTGTCAGCCTTGCCAGAAGCCACAATGACACCAACTGAACAAGCAGACAGAACTACAACTGCTGTACCACCAACTGCCCCACTAACTGTGCTGACCTCTCCACCAGGCAATTTTATTTATACTCTGTTTTAATCAATTTATGTCCTGTTTGAGGACAAGATAAATATGTACTATGTTATCATAACTAATAATGATCATGCATATCCACAATTGTAGCGCTATGTCTTCTTTACGTACATACGTGTTTGCACATACACATACACACACACACACACACACACACACACACACACACACACACACACACACACACACACACACACACACACACACACACACACACACACACACACACACACACACACATATGCATGCATGCACATACTGGTATGCGCACATGCACCTTTACACACACACACACACACACACACACACACACACACACACACACACACACACACACACACACACACACACACACACACACACACACACACACACACAGTTGTTGCGACAGCAGCAGAACTGAAGCTACAGTAGCTGCAGCAGGTACAAACACCCAGTATTGTGTAACAAGTTAGAAAGAATCGGTGACCCTGCAACATTGTGCAGATGTACTTTGTTGTAATATTGGTTTACTTTGTCATTAACATGCTAGTGTCTTCAGTATAACTCCCCACAAGTACACAGTATAATAAATAGAATACATGTTAAGTTGAATAATTGTTGCATGTGAGGGAAACGCACAAATACTGCCAAGAATCTGTTCGCTAATTCACAGCATATGTACATTCATAACGTCAACAAAAACTGTGAAATGAGCAGCATAGAAAAGTACTGATTCAGTACATTACTAGACTAATATGTGCAATGAAATACTCCCATTGTTCTAAGTTTAATAAAAGCAGAACGCATTAGTTATTTGGTAAGTAAATTCTGGTTGATTCCATTTTGTGAAGTCATTGTCTAAACACATCTACCATAAATGTTACGTTTGACATACATTTTACATTATTTATATGGGTATGTGACTTGTAGGCAGTTGCCAGCGACTTCCCTGTAAGAACGGTGGGACATGCTACGACCAACCAGGAGGCATGTGTATGTGTCCAAAATGTGGATGCTCTTCAGCAAAACCTTTTGGCAACTGCATAATAGGTATGTGTTTAATTATGTTTTCACCATGCTGTCATGTCATGTCATGTTATCTATATAGTTATCAGCATTGTGGAACTTGTAGACTTTACCTGCCTGATCGACTCATCCAACCCGCCAGCTGAGAACAAAAACATTGTTCGAAATATCCCCTTGTAGCATAATGCAATGTAAAAGGAACAAAAAGAAGAACTTGCAGAATATACAATGATGTGCAGTGAAATACCTCTTATTCCATGGTTCGTCCCACACGCAGCCAGTGCTAGGTCAGTGGTGTATTTAGGGGGGTGGGTTGGGCCATGCCCCTTTGACTTAAATGTTCTGATTTTATCCGTTTTATCACTGCTAATGGTAGTAATGGTTGCCTAAGCATGCCCCCTCCCACCTTTGGCCACCCCCTTAGCGACATCATATATAAGCCACTGTACTAGGTCGTCTACTAGTTTCTCTTCACTCACATTGTGCAGAAGTTCCGGGAGATGGTTTATATTTGAATGTTAGATAACATGCCCTTAGTTTTTATGTCTTGTTTGACATAAATATCGTATTTTGTTATTATTATTGCCATCTGATAGTTAACTGCATACATTGACATAAGAAAAAACCAGATAACATCTCACAACCGCTATGACCTGTAATGTAGTAAATGTTTGAGAATAGTATATACCGTAAATTTCCGTGTATAATACGCATTTTTTCCCTTCGATTTTTACTTAAAAGTTCGGGTGCGTATTATACATGGTGATAGGGCTAAAAAAAAAATTCTCCGACCGGATATGGTAACGCTGCTGGAACACTAGTACTATGACGTCAATGAACGGGAAGCGTCCGCGAACGGGAGCATCGCCAACCGGGAATAACGCAGAAATGTGTGGACGGTGTCGGATTAATGCGCTCAAATATGTGTTGCTCCCTGAGCACCAAATCATCGTGATTGGCGATCTTGAATCACGTGAACGACCTGACTAGTCAATGCCACGCCCACGGGTCAGCCAGTGTGGCTCCATGTTTAAAGTTGTGAATGCAAATAAAGATGATTGTACCTTATGTATGTTTCGCAGTTGAAAGTGTGCGTGTACATATCAGAATAGAGCTTGGTATTAATTTAAAACTGAGAGCAGAATGATGCAAAGTAAGTTCTAACAAGCACAAAATCAGTTGCGAAATGGTCAAGCTAAAATGCAAGTTACGCAGGGCTTACACGACTGACGAGGCGATATATCGTCGCGTGCGACGAGCCGGCGGCAATGCCGTAACTTGCGTGACATGTTTACGATTCCGAGATGGATTCAAGGATCGTCACACAAACAAACTTTGTCGCTTCAAGCAAACTATCAGAAGCCGGAAAATCGGGGGTCAATGTCAAAAGTTGGGGTGCGTATTATACATGGTAATATAGGAATTCTATCAGAATTTAGCAAAAAGTCAGGGTGCGTATTATACATGGGGGCGTATTATACACGGAAACTTACGGTAACGTTCTTCTGCTACAGAGTGGTGCTCTGGCGACTACTGTCAGAACGGTGCGACATGCACTGATACCACAGGTGGTGCCAGATGTATATGTCCTTCAATTTACACTGGACAGCACTGAAAAAGGCAAGTACACATATCTTAGTGTTTAACATGATTATTACCAATATTAACACCAACGTACCATATGCATAAACATTGGACTTAAATAGTATTGCTTATGATTTTGTTAATTATCACCTACATGTTAAATATGAATATGTTGTATCACAACTCCACTTTTTTAACTGGAGTCACAATACATACTGATTTTTGTCAGTGATAGTTGTGTTGCTATGTTTCTGTGTATTTATTTTATATAGTGTATTATAATACCAAAACAACCTGTTAATTGTCACATTACTTACTTACTTAATCCTCTTCATGCGGAAGTGCACATAAGGCTGGCACCAGAGCAGGCCATTGCAGTCTATCTCGATGTTTTCTTGAGGACAGGTTCTTTCATTTCTAGATCCATAGTTCTTCTCCAGGTTTATTTCGGTCTTCCTCTCATCCATTTTCCATCTGGTGTCCATGTGAGATCAGTTCGGACTATTGCTGTCTGCGGCATTCTCAAGACGTGGCCAATTCACTGCCGTCTGCATCGTTTTTATATCCAATGTAATGGGCTGGGTTGATGTTCTTCTGTGGAGTTCTGCAGTGGAGATGCTGTTAGGCCAGAATATCTTGAGTATTTTTCGAAGGCATCTGTTCTGAAAGACTTCAAGCCTGTGGTTGATAGTCTTTGTCATTTTCCAGGATTCTGATCCATAAAGGAAGAACTAAGAATATTACTCTTGAAAAAGGCATATTTTCGTGGTCTGAAACATTTTCCCAGATTTCCAGATGTTTCTGAGTTTAGCAAAAGCTTGGTTCGTTTGTCCTGCTATTCATCCTCATGTGCTTGGTCTTTGTTTCATTGGCTTTGAGTCCAATCTTTTTTGCTGTAGTGAAAAGCTCTTCTGAGTTTGACTGCATGTCCGAGAGGTGGTGGGATGTTAGGCAGATGTCATCTACAAAGTCCAGATCCTCTAGCTGACTTGTCACCGTCCTTCTAATCCCTCTCCTGCCTGCCGTAGTGTCTCAGGACTCCCAGTAATGGCTGTCAAAAACCATTTTTAAAGTATATAGCATAGAGGGGTATATTCCACTCGTTGCTCTGCTCTAGTATCTGCCTCAGAGTATATATGTGGTTGCTGCAGGATTTCCCTTTCCTGAAGCCTGCTTGTTCTTCCCTGATGTGCTGCTCCAGCGCCTTGGTCAGTCTTTCCTGAATAATTTTGTTAAAGTCTTTGCTTGTGAGTGATAGAAGGCAGGGTTGAAAAAAATCGGATTTATTTTATTTTTTTATTAATTTTATTTTTTTTAAATCTGGTATATAGATATTTATATAGATGTTTAAATTTGTAAACTCTTTCAAACATGTTCTATTCAAATCGATTTGGGTTCTTGTCTTAACAGAGGGTACATGATTTTTGCTTATATAAAGACATTAGACAATGTCCACAAGGCCTCACCCCCTGTAGTTGCATAATCTGTCTTGGAAAGGAAAGCATGCTGTGTGTCTGTGGCTGTAGCAGTGGTAATTATTGTTTGCCTATAGGGTGGATTAGCACCTGTCCAGGGCTCTGTGTACTCTAAGGGTCTCTAACCAGAATACAAACTGGTACAGTATTAAACAACCGAGTCAACATACTGAATTAGTAACAACTAGCACAAGCTATAAGTGGACTTTAACTCAAGGCTTCTGTGTTGAAAAGATACTTCCTCTGGAAGACAAGTTTGTGTGGCTTCACTGCATTCAGAAAGGGAATAGCTCAAACATACACAATGTCATAAAATATTTGACTATCAGGCTATCTGGTGACAATACAGCTACACAATGTGCGCACTTTGTGTTTTGTATTAAAAAACATACAAAACTTTGTTGGTCTCGATGCTTGTAAACAATTATTTGTGTTAAATTCATATAAATCAGTGATTAAAAACGGAAGTAAAAAAAAAAATCATAAATCAATGATTTTTTTGGAGTGATTTAAATCAGATTTAAATCAAATGATTTAAATCAAACAACCCTGATAGAAGGTGATACCTCTCCAGTTGTTGCAGTTGGATAAGTCTCCCTTTTTGTGCAATTTTACTATCAGTCCCATTTTCCAATCCTCTGGTATGTTTTCTGTTTCCCAGATGTCACTGAAGATCAGAAGTCTGGGTGTGACTGTATCTTCAACCTTCAACATATCAGCTGTCACTCCATCAGAGCCTGGGGCCTTTCCATTCTTCATCACCTTTATGGCCATTTTCACCTCTTCAAGTGTTGGTGGGCCTGTGTTCACATCAACGTATATTTGCTTTTCAGTGTTTCTTTCAGCCTTTGCAATCTGGTTGGATTAATTTTCTGCTTGGTTTGTTTCCTTTGTCCAAGTGTCCTGCTTCATCTGTTCCTTCCTTCTTTGTCTTGTATCCCAGGACTTTCACTCCTGCTTCACAGATTGCTTGATTGGAGTTGGCTATGTTAATTAAAAGTGTTCTTCCTCCAGGGCGTTAAATCGATTTCTCAGCTCAAGCCGGAATGCAGTCTTGACCTCATCATTCTTCAGCCTCTTAGAGTCAAGCTGTTTTGCCCTCTCCTCTCCTCTTTTGGTCTTCCGCAGCTTTAGGGTTACTGTGACTAGGTTGTGATCACTGGCCACATCTGCCCCACTTCTGGTCCTTACACCCTGCAGTGAACTCCTCCATTTCTTGTTGACACGAATGTGGTCTATCTAGCTGATGGTGGCCACATCCGGTGAAGTCATAGTTTTCTTGTGGATTTCTTTATGATGAAAAATGGTCCCCCGATGACTAGTTTGTTTTCTTCGCAGAGGCGCTGTCCATTACCATTCATGATTCCACACCTTTGTGTGCCCATGTTGCTCTCTCTGCCTGCGTTGTCAATGCCCACCCTGGCATTAAGGTCGCCTATCACCAACAGCATGTCATGAACCAGTACCCTTTGTATCGCTTCTTGCAACTTGTATTAAAAAGCCTCCTTATCCTCTTTTTCTGTTTCTTCAATAAGGGTATAAGATGATATGATAGTGAGCTTGGTGCATCTTGAGTTAAATTTAGCTGTTATGATTCTTGCTCCCATGGGTTTCCATTTGAAAAGTGTTTTTTTTCCAGTTTGCTTCGGTATATTATGGCTACCCCTTCTGCTTGCTGATTGTCGGTTCTCCCTGAGTAGAGAAGGGTGTGGACTGATGCAAGCTGTATTTTCCCTGTTCCTGTCCACCTTGCTTCACTGATTCCAAAAATGTCTAAGTTGTACTTCCGAACTCCCTCACCACCTGAGCCAGTCTGGTACAAGGTACGGTCTGTCAGCTCCCATATGGGTTTTACTGGCATCCTTCATCCTTCCAGTTTCCTGGCTTGCTCCATTCCTGTTACCACAATTGGCTTGATCTCTGGTTTTGGTTTCTGTAGCAGGTTAGTTTTTTACAGGATGGGGTTGTTAGCCCCATTCCCAACCCTCCCCTTTACCCGTGCTTGGGACTGGCGAAATACCCCGAAAGAGGCAATCCAGGATGGGAATTGTTGCATTTGCCATATTATATTGACTGAATAGCCAACAAACGAAACAAATGTGATGATCAATTATAATTTCTAACGACATCGGCACTGTTTCAGAGTTATATCCGTGTGAACCAGTGGTGGGACATGTTACAAAACCGCTTGAACTTACCTGCCATTGCGTGGCGGGATACACAGGTTCTGTATACGAGATCGGTGAGTAGACCTTCATATTCCGTTGGAATTGACACATATAATATAGCTACAGAGTTGTCGAACACAGACAACCCAACCTAATGCAGGGCGTACATTGCTAACCCTTTGTTGTGATTCGAGTGTTTATTTGGCTTAAAATGGATCAGTCGTGCAATGTACGCTGGTCCGCAACTCACGAAAACTCGAGTTGCATGTTGACTTGGCCGGAGCAACTGTTGTTGAACCGATTCAAAAATTTAATCGCAGCAACAAATATTGTGTAATGTGCACCTAGCGTAAGTCACATAACTTAACCTAAGTCAGACCTTTCATTCTGTCCTGTCCTGATTATTCATATCTAGTCTCCTAGGACCTAGGTGGAGCCATATAGCAACATATCCTACATGTTCACTGTATTTCATGACAGTACTTATACATTTTGATTGATTAAACTTCATACATGTTGAAACATAATTTGATGTTCGACCTGCACCAATTTGGACATATAGGCTGAATACCTACCTTGGTTGGTTGTAGATATTAATGAATGCGAAAGCAACCCGTGCGGTAATGCAAATTACGCAAACTCGTGTGTGGATAAAGTGAACGGTTACGAATGTAACTGCAGGTCATGTGATTGTTCAACCATACCCCGGACCGCTCATTGCGCAATCAGCGAGTATTGTGTCTTATGTTCCTTTGTCACATTTTGTAGGTCAGCAGGTAGTAAATATCATATGTTTGAATATTTTAGGGATTTACATTTAATTAGATTTGCAAGGCTTTCCTTAACATTGTATTTGATTAAACTTAGATTTCGCAGTGACGAGGTTTTGATTCAGCAAGATATACTAATTATGGTTTACTTTCCTTTAAGATGATATATATATATATATATATATATCTATATATATATATATATGCCTCATGGGGGCGGGGGGTCCGGTCGAATTCCTCTTTTTGAGAGAATTTCGTTTAATTGTAAAAAAATTCAGAAATCGTTCCAGAAATCCCCAGCTGATTGTGTAACCCCTTTTCAAAACTCTGAGGAGCCTGATATATAACAACAGCATGGACTGAGAAGCACTGCATATGCAGTATGAATATATTTTAAATAAACATTGACATATATATGATAAGGACATTGATTAAATAATAATAACAAGACACGTATATAATGATAAAGCACGGTATCCATAGTAATGTTCAAAACACTTTACCCTTCACCTTCCCCCCACCAACACAACTGGGGGTTGTCACTCACATTATTTTACAACTGTCTATCGCCAGGTACCAGTGAACTGGGGCAACGTGTTCCCTATTACCTGGGTATGGATGCAGTGCTATCACGTTGGTTATTGTGTCTTCAGATGAAATGCATAGAACATTCAAAGTAACCAAAATACTCCGGGAGTAACGACTTCTACCTGGGACACCCCTACAGGCTGCTTCAGCGGGCATGGGGTCAGCACGAAATTTGCCCCGCCGTTGCTTTTCAATCCAGGCCAGCCATGCAGCAAAGACGTTCATTGCAACCAAACCTAACAAGGACTTCTGAGGATGGCAGCTGTAGACATAGGTGCCAAGTCTCCTTTTTTGGAGGAAAGTTCCTTTTCTCAGCTAATTATTTTTGCATTTGAATCTACTTCTCCGTCATTTTCATGTAATCTCCATCTTTTTGAAACAATTCCATATTTTCTATAACAAGTCACTATATGATGCATAAAACGGCACCCTTACAGCCTTCGTTTTTCAAACAACTCCCTATTGTAGGAGGGAATCTACTCCCTTTCCACACCCTCCTTCTTTATTTCATTTGCATCAGGAGTATATCCTTCCTCTTGATTATTGGCACGTCTGTACACTTCGAAAATACTGTATGACCAATTTCCGATTGCTTTTGTCACTTTGTTATCACGTGGACGGTTAGTGATTAATAGAGGATTGACATTGTGATGTGGCTATGTTACATTGTCACTCTTCATGATAACATTTATATGCCAGATATATTTTACAAAATGGCTCGTATATTGTAGATTATCGCTCGTCACAACATGAAAGAATAGTATGGAATCTGCTAATGAACATATATTATATTCAACATTGCCATGTAATAATACTTATTTTATATTGAACTGTATTTGCATACTTGCATGTAAGTCAGTGCTCTTTAATTTGCTTTGTTGTGTGTTGTCTTATTTATGCATGATTTAAGGAAGACATTCTAACCATTGACCACCAAAACATAATGTAACGTTCTGTCAGTATGTTAAATAGGATAGAACCCCATTAATTAATTAAGTCAATTATTTCAAAAACAACATAACAAATGTTTAGCTTAGGCTTCTTTATTTAATGCACATACATTTTGTAGTATATGATGTACATATAAAAGTGTTTAGATAAATTTTATTGAGTCAACATGTTTTTTTACGTTTTTTTTTGGGTTTTGTCATCGAATGTATTCAAATGTCTCCATTTATTTAGTTTCGTATTTATCAATTGGGTGGCTTCTACGATAGAGATCGAGTTTGGTCTTAGTAGGAGTCTCCCTGGCTCACATAATTCATTTACTCCACTTAGCAACTGATAAGCCAGTGAATGTGAGGGATACAATGTAAGTGATGATATTGAATAGATTGCAACATACGGTACTAATATCGGGGCAGCAAACATTTGCTATCCTGTAATATTTGTGTGATATATTAGTTCGTACTAATGTTGTAAAATGTGCTGTACAAAGCAGACATAAATGTTTCAGTGTAACAAACTACTGCGATTTATTTGCATTTAACCTAGACTGCATTGTTGTTGTTTGTGAGTTAGCTATGTATACTCTCCAGTCCCACAATGTTTGGTTGCATGTTGCAGTGTGAGCTCTAAGGAATATTATGCTTGTGTAATTATCTTGCTTTCATATTCAGAGGCCACATTTTTGCATAACTGCATTGCGGTTGTACATGTGACCCCGGCTGACCAAACCAGTGATCAGTATTGGATTTTTTAAATGTGTTTTTTATATTTGGAAAGGTTGAAACAGCTTTACAGTGTTCCAAAATATTATGCTGCTGCAATTAATATTGGCGAAGTTATGCCACATTGTACACTGTAGGGGTAACGTTTTGCATTCTTTATGTACATGGAAAGCAAGGAATAATGAGTATTTAATATTCAAATTTGGCACACTTTATTTATGTTATAGTATAATTGCACACTAGAAAGAAAATTCTGCTGCTGCAAAAATTGGCAAAGTTATGCTGCACTGTACATGTTTGGGGTCTAAAAGTAAAATGGAGAACATGGCAGTAAGTTTTGCATTTTTATGTACAAATAAAGCATGGAAATATCGAGTGTGTAACGTTCATATTTGGCACACAGTATGAATGTCATTGTATAATTGCACACTACAAGGAATAATCAGCTGCTTCAAAAAATGGCAAAGTTATACCACATTGTATACGGTAGGGGTCTAAAAGTAAAAATGATGAAAATGGCTGTTAAAGTTTTGCATTCTTTATGTACATGAAAAGCATGGAAATTTTTAGTGTATAACATTCAAATTTGGTAAACAATATGTATGTTATTGTATAATTGCACACTAAAAGTAAAAAAATATGCTGTTGCAAACATTGGCAAAGTTACGCCGAATGTATCGGGTAGGGGTAAAAACAGAAATTTTAAATTTAGATTTCTTAGGAATTCTTAAAACATCACTGAATAGAATACATGACAAGCAATGAATTATATTGCAATAATCAAACCACAGTAACATTAGAGGGGTCAAGAGCAAATCTGAAAAGTTATTATAATAGGACACACAAAATGATTTCACCAGAGTGAAATTTACAAGGCGATTCGTATACATAATTAATAATGTTTATAATTATGATACTCCATAGCTCCATACAAAATAGATCATTGTTAACACTGATGGTATATAATAACCAATAATTACATTCTTCAAAAAGTAGTGTTACATGTTTACAACATTCTAAGAATGTTTGTAAAATGTGATTTCTGAGCATTTCTAAAATTAAACATTAGTGAATTACACATTAGTGTCTGTGACTCTGTGAACATAATTCGCTGTTCAGCGAACATGTTTTGATGGAATTGGTCCACCACGGTTTTCCCCTGTGGAGCCATGGTTGCAACTGCCAATGTTATTGGTTTTTCAACACTTGGGCGTGGACACAGAATGTCTTTCTGCGCATCTAACACAAACTCTTGGATGATGTCATACAAGTACGACTGTCGCTATGCACCCATACCTGGTGCTGGTACAGCGACAGGGGCAGTGGTTGGCAAGGCACTGACCTCTGTGGTCATCATATTGAAAACTGTCTCGGTGGAGTCAAGTGTTGAGTGCACAAACACCTGGGTGCGCCGAGTGAAACGTAAAGTGCTGGTACCCTTGATACCAGGCAGTGGCTTGTAGAATGGAGTGATACCATTTCAGTAGTCCTGTCTACCTTGTCTTGATGGTGCTGTGAACATGCAATAATATAATAAGTTATTATTGTAGATGTGAACATAGTACAATAGTTATGTTCACAAATCAGATAAGACATTGTAGTGACAACAACATCAACACTCACAATGCCACCTTAGTCTTTGAATGATGTTAAAGATAATTTAGGTAACTATCCTGACTATGCTCCAATAAATATTAGGCTGTTGCTATAGGTCTGAATCCAGGACGTAGTGCAAAAAAGGCTATTGGTCCAGCACTTCATGTGCGCATGTGCAATGAGAACCTGCCGGAAAAAAAACAGCAGCAGCTACAGGTCTGTCACTGCCAGACAACGTATGAATCAGGCATGCTAGAATAGGTCTGGCACTAAAACATTGCAACACTAACTGCCACATATCTCACGTAGGCGATAATAAGGCCTATCTCGTGGTCTTCGAAAGGTCGAGGCATATGTGTGTTGCTATATTAGAACATCATTGTTGTCAATTATATATACGTTCAAGCGCAGTTATATATAAAACCATACTCATTGTCAGTCATCAAACTATGAAGATATACCTGCCTAAACTAAAGATGTCTCTAATACTTTTGAGCTCGTTGAAGAAGAGAAGAGACCTATCACAGCTATACTTTTCAAATAATTATGTATCATTACTTTGTCAAATTTGAGCGTATCAGATAATATTCCGGTGCTTAGAACCTGGTTTATTAATGATTTGTTGGCGGTCTGCATGTGCACATTATATGTCGCTGGGGATAAATGCACACACTCACTGCACATACAAAGCAGAAAGAGTGCCAGACCAATAGCTGTACAGTTGTGCTTACAGGTCCAGAGCACTAGCCACTTCGTAAATATTACGATGATTGCAGATATTGACAAAGATATTTCTTGGCAGAGACAATCAAAATTGATCTGATACATGAGACATACAATCACACATTGTACATACCACGTTTTAAAAACAAACAATATGGTGGAATCTGTTGAAATTCAAGAACCCTAAATATTATGGGAGGATTATATCACATAGACCCGCTATTGTAAGGTGTCTGGGTTTGGTAACTAGCAAAGCCAAAGTATACTTGTCTGCTTTTCCAGCATATTATTAATAATTTTGGGAAATATGCTTGTATAATTATGTTATGTTTTACGTCACCTCTACAAAATTAGAAACTTGAACAAAGTAATGTTAACAACATGATGTTTACTTATCATAGGAATATATATGTTGAAACACTTACGTGGAATCATTTCCATCATGTCATTTCCTCTAGTGAAAACGGAATAGCATGGCTCACCACCATTCAACTTGCATCCGCACCTGTAATTGAATAAGTAAATCATTATTATTGGTTCATTATGAAACATGACAATCAAAACAAAGTATAACCAGATAACCTACATTTAAGCAGCAAAGGTCCTACATTTAAGCAGCAAAGGTGACTATTTAATATAGGCATATCTGTACACTAAACATATAATCATAGTAGTCGCTTAATTGTTACTATGCTTGCAAAATATGCAATGACAGATATATATGAGAAATTCTTGAAGGATAGAAAGCAATGCGTGGCATGTAAAGGTATGTATTCAGACTGGACTCCGGTTATCAGTGGAGTCCCACAAGGTTCAGTGATTGCCCCCATCCTCTTTCTTATCTATATAAACAACCTACCTAATAACCTCACATCAACTGTTGGAGTGTTGGACTCTTTGCTGATGACACTATTATCCACATGACAATATCCAATGGTACTGACGCGACAGCCCTTCAACAAGATCTAGACACATTGGCCAAGTGGGAAGAAACATGACAAACAGAGTTCCATCCCTGTAGTGTACTCCACATAACCAGATCTCATAACACGAAATACAAACAATACACTCTTCATGGCCACATACTCGTAAAGGAGGACAACATGAAATATCTTGGTGTGGTCATAAACAAAACACTGTCCTGGAAAAACCACATTAATGATGTCACACAAAAAGCAAACGCATCCTTAGGTTTCCTACGAAGAAATCTCAAAATTGGCCAGGAAAAGATAAAAACAGTGCTTATTTCACTTTAGTTAGGCCCTAGTTACAATATGCCGCTGCCATATGGGACCCCTACACAAACGTACAAAAACAAAATAGAGATGGTCCAAAGACGGGTAGCACGGTATGTCTGTAACAACTACAACCGTGAAGCAAGTGTCACCACTATGATCAAGCACTTGCACTGGCGCAGCCTCCAATAAAGGAGAACCGACATCCGCCTTGTCATGTTTTAAGACATTACATGGCATAGTCGCCCTGGACCTATACCCCTGGTGAGACCCTCCCGACACACGCATTCTGAAGCTTTTCAACTCCCTGTAATTACTAAGCAATTCATCCAGTATAGCTTTCTACCTCGTATAATAGCCAATTGGAATAACCTGCCAGCCAATGCAGCTACAGCACCAAGTTTGGAGATTTTCAGACAGAAGATCTCCAGCTTGCAACATTAATTGATATTGCATTTTTCATGCTATCAACTTTTCCTCTCCTCAAATTGCAGTTTTACACGCACACCATCATCTTTTCTCTTGCTTCCAAATATTTTATTACTTTCTCTTACAGCCAGGGTTGTTTGATTTAAATTATGATTTAAATCACTTCATTGATTTATGATTTTTTTATTTCCTATTTTTTTTAATCGCTGATTTATATGAATTTAACACAAATAATTGTTTACAAGCATCAAGATCAAGAAAGTTTTGTATGTTTTTTAATACAAAAGCACAATGTGCGCATACTTGTGTAGCTGTATTGACACCAGATAGCCTGACAGTCAAATATTTTATGACACAGTGTATGTTTGAGTTATTCCCTTTCTGAATGCAGTGAAGTCACACAAACTTGTCTTCAAGAGGAAGTATCTTTTCCAGTCAGAAGCCCTGAGTTAAAGTCCACTTAGAGCTTGTGTTAGTTGTTACCAATTCAGTATGTTGACTCAAGTGAGACAGTCTTGGTGACAATTATTTAATACTGTACCAGTTTGCAGTCTGGTTGGAGACCCATAGGCATAGAATACACAGAGCCACAGACAGGTGCTAATCCATCCTCTCAGCAAATAATAATTAGCACTGCTACAGCCACAGACACACAGCATGCTTTCCTTTCCAGGACAGATTATGCAACTACAGGGGGTGAGGCCCTGGGCTGTGGACACTGTCAGTGTCACTGCCTAATGTCTTTATATATAATATAAGCAAAAATCAAGTACCCTTTGTTAGGGAGGTCGGTAGAAATCACGCAAACGCGTTGCCATTCGGACGCTGTGTTAAATCGCGTATGTTTACTAATTTGTAAGTTCACAATTTTCTAAAGAATAAAAATAGGTATGGTATCAACAGAAAGAGAAATATGTCTTGTTTATGATAAAAATACATGCTATTGTGAATTCGTTACGCTTCATGCAGATATCCGTGATGAAGCAACGACACCAACAGGAATTTCGTTTCCTTTTGGGCGCGGCCATATTTAATCCGGTTGAAGGGTGGTGTCTTGCTTAAATTCTCGTGCTGCGTTATTACCCGTCATGCAATGTTTATTGGCATGGTTGAAACCACAAAATTATACTCTTTGCGTTGGTGTTTGTCTCGTACGAATGGTAAAAAAATTTAGAAAGTTATTTTATTTTGAAAGTTTACCATATTGGGAGAGCAAATAAAGTATCAACAGGTTGCGGAAACTCTTGGAAACCATACATATGCAATAAAATAATGTCTTAACTTAATAAATATGGAAGTTTTGTAGAGAAACACCTTTGCCCATTTTTGCCCCAAGCTTGAACGTACAGGTACCCCGCGTCCGGCGATGACGGCTGGCTGAATGTCTTCTATTATCGCTCACAGAAGCCGCACACATTTATCGTGGTCTCGTATGTGTTGCTATGTTTTAGCCGTGTATTTGTTATTTGTGTGTACACACATGTAGGTATGCTTGCACATATTAAATGTTGGAATTTTTATAGTTATGCCAATATGTAATTTCAAGTAATAACCCATGGGCATGGCTATGCCATACAAATGAAATTGTCGTATTAATATTGCCATTAAGCATATAAATGTATCAATTATTATATACGAATGCCTTTATTTCAGGTTAAAATACCCATAATCATGCAAAAAGCATTAACATTTTAATACGTGGAATATAATAAATCATTTAAAAATAAATAAAAATGTAAGTAATAAATATAATAAATTATAATAACAAATATAAGTAAATTATACACACACACACACACACACACACACACACACACACACACACACACACACACACACACACACACACACACACACACACACACACACACACACACACACACACACACACACACACACACACACACACACACACACACACACACACACACACACACACACACACACACACACACACACACACACACACACACACACACACACACACACACACACACACACACACACACACACACACACACACACACACACACACACACACACACACACACACACACACACACACACACACACACACACACACACACACACACACACACACACACACACACACACACACACACACACACACACACACACACACACACACACACACACACACACACACACACACACACACACACACACACACACACACACACACACACACACACACACACACACACACACACACACACACACACACACACACACACACACACACACACACACACACACACACACACACACACACACACACACACACACACACACACACACACACACACACACACACACACACACACACACACACACACACACACACACACACACACACACACACACACACACACACACACACACACACACACACACACACACACACACACACACACACACACACACACACACACACACACACACACACACACACACACACACACACACACACACACACACACACACACACACACACACACACACACACACACACACACACACACACACACACACACACACACACACACACACACACACACACACACACACACACACACACACACACACACACACACACACACACACACACACACACACACACACACACACACACACACACACACACACACACACACACACACACACACACACACACACACACACACACACACACACACACACACACACACACACACACACACACACACACACACACACACACACACACACACACACACACACAATCATATTACAAATATAAATGTGTTAAATAGCAATAAACAAATACAAAAGATACTTAAATTAAATAACAAAATTTAATAAATGAAATTTGTGATTTGTGGTTGTAATGCATTAATACAACATTGACTTAGTAGTGGTGGTATTAACACTAGTTAATAACAGTACAGTATATTGCTTTTTAAAGGGGAGTTTGCATGCTGTTAATGTCACATTGCACGCTTTTGCTTTAATAAATAAAATTTGTGATTTGTAGTTGTAATGCATGTATACAACATTGACTTAATGGTGGTGGTATTAACACGAGTTAATAACAGAACATTATGTTGCTTTTTAACAGCGGGGAGTGCATGTTTTTGATATCACGTTGCATGCTTTTGCTTTATATCTTACAGGCAAAATCATATCAATCATGGCCAGAAACATCAACATAATTGAAAAAATTGCCAAGGATGGGAGGGGATTGTGTGTTGTTTGGCTGAAAGAATTAGCAAGCAAGGAGTGTGCCAGTGGTACTTTACTGGCAAGTGATGCTGCCTTCCGCAAAGTAGTTGACAAAGTTAAACAACTACAAGTCTTAACTACAAATATGTACAACATTACATAAGATAATTTCAAAGTTGTACGACAAAATTATATATTGTGCATATGTGTCATTGTTTGTGCATGATAATATTTTATCTTCTGAGTAAGGTGAACCCCTTTAAATAATATAGAATTTTGCACATGCATGATGTATAGCAGCATGGTTACTGATGCTTGCAGTAGTTGGCTATGCTTCTCAGTCTAACTCGCTTTATTAACTTAACACACATGCACACACGCACATACTCATTTATGTACGCATTGTAAAAATAATTTTTTTGCTGTTATACCAGCCACAAATAAAATGCCAGATTGCATTAATATTCACATATATGGGAAACCACTAAACCACACCATGCATATTTAGGTACCAGGCTTCCCAAGTTGGTTCAATGTTGTGTATGACAATGAGCCAGACATCGTGTACACATACACTGGACGATGACCTGAAAGTAGGGGATCTGGAAATACTTTTTTAAACTTTCTGAAAGGTTAGTTGTTTTAATTGTATGTATAATTCCTTTTGTAAATAGTATGTAAAGGAAACACATAACATATAATTTGCGTATGCAAACAAATATTTGTATTATTACACAAGTTTATTTAATTTTTTCTTCAGATTAGAAAACCGTCAGAAAGATTTAGTCAACAGCTTTTACACAAATATCCATAAGTCGGTCAGTTTTCACCCCAGAGAGATAAATCATGTATGGTTGTCTTTCCATTGAAAAGACCTTTACAATGGTGTATCACATGTCCTATTTGATGAACTTTTGAAAATATGACCGACCTCCCTACCTTTGTTAAGACAAGTACCCAAATCGATTTGAATAGAACATGTTTGAAAGTTTGCATTTTATAAATGTCTACGTACCAGATTAAAAAAAATCAATAAAATCCGATTTAAATAAAAAATCCGATTTTTTTAATCATGATTTTTTCAACCCTGCTTACAGCACTTTAGCATGGGTGCACACACACCGAGTCTATAAGCCTTGAAAAGAGGGTTGACTCGTACCCAGAAGAAGAATATCGAATCTGGTTTGATTGAACGAGGCCTTAACTTAATTGCCGCTTGATTGAATGTAAACAAACCAAATGAGTGTAAACAAACCTAAAAGAAGTCGCGTTGAGGATGTCGTCTTGCTCTGGTAGAACGTACTCGGGCAAAGCCACCGCCCCGTTCTATTGCTGCGTCCATGTCAGTTGTTGAACTCATCGTCGCCATCGCTGCCTTCAGTATCACGGACGCGGTCGTGCACAGGAATGGCACCGCCTTCGGTCGCTTCGCTGTCCGACTCCAATTCACTGTCGCTTGATTCGTCGACATCGGACAGCGTATGCTCTTCCCATAGGCGTTCGAATGCATCATTGTCTTCGATGGGTGCATTAAGCCACCGCACGATCGTATCCGACACAATTTAACTACACTCTTGACAAAACTCTCCAAAAAACAATGACCTATTTTGCGAGTAGTCGGTTTGACTACTCGCAAAATGGCTTCCACGTTTTTATTTGAGTAATGCGCATGTGCAGAGCATTAGCATGCAAAAGTTGTAAACAGGTGGTTGCTTATTGGCGAATGACGCCGTAGAAAAGCGACCAAATTCCTTTTGTTTCAGTCATTCTATGACAGGTGATCGATAGGGCTCATTCTAGATTGCATTAAAAAACACTTTTTATTACTAAGTTTTAATGTAGGACCGCATATGGTGTTAAAAGAGATGCTAAAAATTGCATTTCTTTACAAACTGGAAAATCACTATGATAGCCATACTTGGCTTTGAACGGCTCTCACGCGAAATCTCAAATCCCGACTTATCACCGATTTGGTCGGCCGGGGTCACTATGAGCACAGATGTACGCAAAGCAATATCTTCGTATTTGATAAACAAACGTTATACGATTGGTCTAATGGGTTGATGTTGTTCTTTTGAATAAACATGCCTTTGCCAATTTTTCTCACAATGGTTGGACCGTCGAGAGCGGCTCCCCGGTGGTTGGACCATCGATAGCGGCTCCACGGATGTTGAACCGTAGAGAGTGACTCCTCGGTGGATGTACCGTAGAAATTAAGTGACTCCCTTGAGGATGAGCGATAGAGACTGAATCCCGGAGGCAGAACCGTAGAGAGTGACTCCCGGAGGCAGAACCGTAGAGAGTGACTCCCCTGATGGTGTACCGTAGAGAGTGACTCCTTAGAGGATGCACCGTGGAGAGTAACTCCCGGGAGGATGTACCGTCGTGAGCAACTCATCGGAGGATGTACCATCGAGAGTGACTCCCGGAAGAATGTACCATAGAGAGTGACTCCCTGGAGGATGTGCCGTGGATAATGACTCCCCGGATGCTTCACAGTAGATTGACTCCCCAGAGGGTGCATCGTAGAGTGACTCCCCAGAGGGTGCACTATCGAGGGTGACTTCCCGGAGGATGTACCGTCGATGGTGACCCTCCGGAGACTGTACCGTAGAGAGTGACTCCCCAGAGGACGAACCGTAGAGTGACTCCCGGGAGGCTCAGGGTGATGTCTGACATATTATCTGCGCAATGTCAAAAGATTCTTTGTTCAAATACTTGCATGATCTCCTCACCTCACCGAGAGCTTCCAATATATTTGTGGAAGCTTTCTGAAACTGCAGTGATGGCTTCATATCACTGGTGACCCAAACTCCTACATCTTTCCCCTCTTCTGTTGAATCAAGATCCACTCTCGCTCCAGATTCACTGTCATATATTCTGGGTGGTGGACTGCCTTCCCGCAGGAGGCATGAGCTTGCAATTGTCAACATTGAAGTCTAATAGCCTGTCTCTTGTCCAGTCTTCAAGAGTGTCAATGTAGCTTTCCAGCTATTCTTTGTCGTCATCCGACGACGTTGATTTCTGCCGGCGGCGTTGCTTTCTTTGCCTTTTCGTCAGTCGATGACGTTGCGTTCTGCCGACGACGTTGCCGTCAGCAGACGACGCTAAAATGGAGTGTGCTGTTGGAGTCCGAAAAAAAAAAAAAATATGGTTTGGCGACTACTGTCGCTCATGCAGAACTGCAACGCCTTTGCACGATCAGGACCGTGCCGCGGCTCAGCTATAAGCCTACTATACGTCGGCGGTCGTATCGTTGCACGATAGACAGTAGACATTCGGTGGTCGCTAGACACGATGATGTCGACGCGGACGGGATACGGGACGAATGTCCGAGTACGATACATAAACACACATGAACGAGGGTTCGAACGTTACCAAATTAACGCACCTTTTCGAACGCTGTCGTAAACGAAGAGCCTGTGCACATGCCCGCCAACATTTGTAAAAGCAAAGCATTATGTGGCCCTAAATAATAGATATTTGTTTATTTTGTGATATTTCATGCAGTTTTTATATTTGGAACCTAATATTTTGTATCTAGATAAACACGTTTGCTCATATTTGGTGAAAGCGCCTATGATGTATAGAGCACAGGGGCGGATCTAGGCTTGTTGGTGGGGGTTTCAGTCAGTCGTAGACACATATCGTTCTACTTACGAATTGGAGGGGCGGGCGGGCATGTTTCGTTCTACTTACAGAAGGGATAATATTAGCCGGCTGTTAATACTTCAGTCTTAACACTGACACTAGTTCCAATGTATGCCTGTTTACGTTGTTCCTTACCGTAATATTTGCCACGGACACAGGGGGTCCATGGCCTGGGGAGTCTTGAGACACATATGACCCCCATGTATCCGCTGCTGAGATCCGATGTATAAAATCGGTAGGCGGTAGAAGGTACTTCAAATCTGACGCCTGCACTGTGGCATGACATTGTTACTTCAATATATGTTTCAGTGTGGCAAATTATCAACATGTAAAGTGCTAATTGGGGGAGGGGGGTATGATCATTAGTACCAATAGGTAAATATCGACAATTGTGAACGGCCCCTTACAACGAGTGACACGGGGAATAGATACAGAATAGCAGAAAGGTAACAATTACACAGGAGAGTGGGTTGCGGGTGAATTATTGTAGAACACTTGCATCGGATATGTGAGCAAAGTTGATGTGTTCTGTACTATTCCATAAGATCCTTTCAATTAGTGACACTAGCACTTGTTGACCGCTCGACACAGCGGCTACTAGGCCAAACGAATTTATTTAATGGAACTTGTGGAAGGTAGAAAACCTTAACTTTTTAAATTAGTATTAGTAAAGTAAAATTATAAATTGGATACGAGAAAGTACTCATTCTCACAGATGAGAGTAACTAGTTGTGTAAATGTTAACAGTGTGAATATATTTTAAAATAAAATTTACATAGGCCTATTACCAGTGGTGTATTTTTTTTTTGGCCCAGTGCCCCCATCTGGCATATTTTTTTAAAACTTTGTTATGTAACCTGTTGCGCCACTACATGGTGGTGAAGTAATGGGTGATTAAGTATGTCCCCCCCCCCCATTGGCCTCCCACATGCGAGATACTAGATACGCCACTGAATATCATTCATAACAAGGGCGGGCTACACATGATATATTGTTGGAAACTCAATAAACGAGTGGCTACCACATCCACATGCATATCCACATGCCATCTCAAACTTGTTGTTTTGGATGATCTTGTTAAATATTGTCTTGTTAAAGGTCACCAAGGCGTAAATGGCAGGTTTACTGATTTTCATTCCTTAACTGACCCGGAGCTATTTAAGGGTTTCACGTACGTAAAATGCCCCATAGAACGGATATAGTGTCACGACACCATCGTGGGGTCATGGATGAACCCCAGAAAGTGTGATGCCCTGGGTGCAAAGTGTCTACGAGTAGCAGAACATACACACACACATACATACATACATACATACATACATACATACATACATACATACATACATACATACATACATACATACATACATACATATATACACTAAAGTCATACATACATATACTAGCTGGATTATAGTAACATTTTATATTACCAATATCATGTAAGCCTTATAACACCAGTAAGCGAAGGGTACTGTACGGTAGCGTGTCTTGGTTGAATATATTTGTTTGGCCTTTTTTGTAAAGATTCCAAGTAGGTCATGAACCCTTTTCATAAAACTATGCTTGGTCCCATGGCTGGGTTTATTATTTATTTTTACAAATGTATGTAGCTGTTGGCAACCCAGATACACATGATTATTACAATCAGATGTTCATATTGTCATACAATAAACTTCATTGCATTTATAAAAGTGATACGTTCGTTGTATCCTTTTTTATAATAAAACATTGTTAGTTTAATGTGAGATGAACCCTACACTATGTGCATGTCGCTACAATGACTGAACTGACCTCCCTACTCCAACATTTGCCGAGATAACAGCAAAAGGCGTTGTGAAATCCTTCGAAGAAGTCCGTCCCACGAAACCTGCTAGCGACGCTCCCCCTTCTAGTGGGGATATTGCCAACGTAATCTGGCAACACATAGAAAAAAGACAGTCGGGCCATTCTGAATCCGACGACATAAAGAGATCAATAGTTGTCACTGGTGCCCCCTAGATCGAAACACTACATCACCCTGTCTATAAGAAATGAGATACAGCGCAGGCCATATCAGCATACTACCAGTTATGTGCCGTTTGTTTGAACGAATATTGGCTGACAACATAAATCACCATCTGTACCAAAATCATCTAATTACATATGTTCAATACGGTTTTGTCAAAGGGCGATCCACAGATCTGCAGCTACTGAACTACAGTAGTTTGTGGGTTAAGGCTATAGACTCAGAACAGTTCGTTGACACGGTGTACATTGACTTTTTTTTCAAATCGTTTGATACGGTACCTCATCCTACATTATTATACAAATTACCCAAGTGTGGAATTTGCGGTAACATTTTACAATGGTTCACCAGTTTCTTAAGCGACCGCAAACAACGAGTTAAACTAGGCGAAACATTTTCTGGTTATACTGATGTCTCGTCCGGTGTCCCGAAAGGCTCGTGCACCGGTCCCCACTATTTATATTGTATGTAAACGATTTACCTAACGAACGTGTATGCTTGTTTGCGGACGGTACTCAATTATCCACTGTGCTCTCAGATGTTTCTGAACGGCCCAACATGCAAAAGTGTCTTAATGAACGTGTGGTTTGGGCAGACCGGTGGAAGCTTCAAGTAGCTGAACATAAATGCTGTGTACTGAAATATTACCCCCACTAGCTATCACCTGAAAGGTGCGCAGCTTCTTAGCGTTAATGAATACCGAAATCTTGGTGTGATAGTGGATGATATGTGTTTATTTAAATAGCACATTTCATATATTTGTCGCGAAGCATGCAGCACAATCAATGTTATGTTTCGCTGTTTTCATACTGCTAACTTCGATGCTCTCATTAAGGCATATAAATCATTTGTCCGCCCAGTGCTGGAATAATGTTTGACAGTATGGAACCCATACATACCAGCTAGGCATTACTTGGGCATGACTGACCATTTGGAGAATGTGCAACGGCTCGCTACGCGCCGGGTCTATTAAAGTTGTCAATTCGACACCAATCATGGTTACACACAAATACTCGAATATCTTAAACTAGAGAGTCTCGAACTCCGCCGGATTTATGATGACATTGTCATGGTATACAATATCCTGCATGGACATGTCAATGTATCTGCAAATAAACTAATTTCTTGTAATAACTCTATTATAAATACTACAATTTCGACTAGAGGTCACGGATTTAAGCTTAAAACAACACCCATTAAACTTGATAGAACAAAAAACTATTTTTTTGCAATCGAGTTGTGTCTTCCTGGAACATACTACCTGAATGCATAGTAAACCTGATATCCAAAATACAATTCAAGAAAGCTCTACGTACAATAAATTTTGAATCTGCAAAAAAGTTCGATATACACCTGCAGGTAATTACTTGATTTGGAATCTTTGTGTACTATTTACTGCACATTATCATGAGACCCTAAAACAAAAATTATGCACTACATATGATGATAATGGGAAAATTAAAAACGTTGTATTTTGTATTGTATTCATTGTAGTATTACTGTATGTATATGTACATATGTACGTGTTGTACCCATGGGACACAATTTCTTAACATTGCTGATCCTAAATTAACAATCAAACAATCTATCAATCAGACTGTATTAGGTTATTCCATGGGTCAGTGAACAGTTTGAGACAGCTATATCTATTCATCGAATTGGTGTGATCTAGCAAATTGTCAGTGGAGCATGTTGTTGGAGTATTAGCAGGATTTTCCCCAGTTCTTGATAAATGCAATGCTAGAGGAACACAGCAGAATAACGTGGCTTGAGTGGCAGCCAACTAAACATGCTCTGGCTGTAGTTGCGGGGTCAGTTGTTTGGATCCTCATCCTCCACTATATCCTCTTCCTTGTATCCTCTGTTAGTCTCATTCCAGTTTATATGAATGCACGAATAGAGTCATTCATTCTATTGGGACACGCGCCATTGAATGAAAAAAGCACAGGTACAGACATCCACACTGGACAACAAACCAGGAAGTACCAGTAGTCTTGTTTCTTGTACGATACAGGTGGCTTATATCCTGTAATGTTCTAAGTTGGCAGTACTCCATTGGATATTAGTATATATGTCATTCTGCTTGAGAGGAATCGGAATCGAGGGTGACTCTGAACAGCATAACTAGTCAATGGGTTATACCCCACCATCTCACTGACAACACAGGATGAACCGATACCTTTGGAGGTATGCTATTGTATTTTACACCGCTGATAATATGTATACGGGACAATGGTTGAAAGTGTCCATGTATGGCCTGTTTCTGGAGCAGTGGTTTCTACCGCCGCACACAGAGCAGGTGTTTGGATGCTGAGTGGCATTATCTGTTTTACCTAACCATATTGGGAAATGCCCAACATGGTTAGGTAGCCCAATGATCCATCTACTGAAATATATGGCGTGTCAAGGGTGGCATTGGACGATGCATAATTTGACTTGATTTCGGGTGACTAGTCTTACCCCCCGCTTTGGCCTCACCATTATGAGATACTAGGTATGCCACTGACAGAAACAACATGCGCAGACCCACCACCTGGAACAATTACCCACCCACTGGGACACCATTCTCTGACCCGTCCACTGAAACAACATTCACTGACCCATCCACTGAGACAACATTCACTGACCCATCCACTGAGACAACATTCACTGACACATCCACTGAGACAACATTCACTGACCCATCCACTGAGACAACATTCACTGACCCATCCAATGGGACAACATTCACTGACATATTCATTGAGACAATATTCACTGACCCGTCCACTGAGACAACATCCACTGTCCACTGGGACAACATTCACTGACACATCCACTGAGACAACATTCACTGACCCATCCACTGAGACAACATTCACTGACCCATCCAATGGGACAACATTCACTGACATATTCATTGAGACAATATTCACTGACCCGTCCACTGAGACAACATCCACTGTCCACTGGGACAACATTCACTGACACTTCCATTGGGACAACATTCACTGACCTGTCCATTGGGACAACAATCACTGACCCATCCACTGAAACAACATTCTTTGACCTGCCACTGATACAACAATCACCGACCCATCCACTGAGACAACATTCATTGACCCATCCACTGGGACAACATTCGCTAACCAGTCCACTGAGACAACATTCACTGAACCATCCACTGAGAACAACATTCACTGACCCATCCACTGAGACAACATTCATTGACCCATCCACTGAGACATTCACATTCACTGTCTCCTGGGACAACATTCACTGACACTTCCATTGGGACAGTATTCATCGACCTGCCGCTGATACAACAATCACTGACCCATCCACTGAGACAACGTTCACTGACCCATCCACTGAGACAACATTCACTGACCCATCCACTGGGACAACAATCATTGACCCATCCATTGAGACAACATTCACTGACCTTTATTGACCTGCCTATGATACAACAGTCACTGACCCATCCACTGAGACAACATTCACTGACCTGTCCACTGAGACAACAATCATTGACCCATCCATGCTGCCGTAATCAACATACCTGACGACGAGTTTGGCGGCGTCGGTGTTGTCACAGACGATGGCTCTGTACCATTCGGACCCTTCATTGACACAACACGGCATTCCAACCTCGGGCTCTTCTAAGATCATCTCCGTTTCACTCAGACTACCGTATAACTGAATTATCCTACAACTTAGCTCAACCTCCGGGTCCGCTACTCCTTCGTTCTCGCGTTGCACATATAACTCACTCCCAATGAGTACGTACACCCGACACTTGCCCGATGGTACGGTGGCATCTGGGTACCGTACGATAACACATGGTATTGTCTGTTTGAGCTTTTGTTTTACCACCATCTTTTCTGGGTGTGCTTATCACGCCGACAGGAGTGTATTTGTGAACTAGCTCCCATTTCCCGCTGACTGGAGGATATCGGCAACCAATCGGGTCATCGGTAGAGACAATAGAGAGTTTTTATAAGCGCACCGATCTCGGCTCCCTTCCCGATCCCGATCTCGCTACGCGTGCTACGTCATCGCAAATATCGAAATTGTCGGGGGATGGCAATTAACATGTTAGTCCAGAAGTTATGTAGGGAAGAGGAAGTTGGATTTGTGGATTTATGGGGAAGTTTTGTTGGGAGGGCTGATATGTACATGAAGGATGGGCTTCATTTAAGTGGAAAGGGGGCGGCAGTATTCGCGGACAAACTTTCAGCAGCAGTAGATAGTGACTTGGGTACAATGACAAATATCTTTGGAAGTAAACATTCTTTAAACTAGAAGTGCAGGGGGGTTACCTAGAGGTGTCTCAAGCAGAACAAGAGGCCACTAGCACAGATAAACCAATATCAAATCATCCGAAAAACATTTCTGAAAAAGGTTATAGATGCGTATGTTTAAATGCAAGGAGCATAGTAAATAAGAAAAACGAATTAAACATTATGGTAGAAGATATTGACCCTCACATAATTGGTATAACTGAATCATGGGCCAACATAGATATAACAGATGCTGAATTAGGACTGACAGGATATGTAATGTTTAGGAAAGATCGAATAGGAAGAAGGGGCGGGGGAGTTATTTTATATGTTAAAGAATCTATTCAGGCTTATGAAATAAAACTAGAAAGGGAAGCAGATTGCGATGAAGCTGTTTGGTGCAAAATTGTTTCAGGAAATTCAAAATTAACTATTGGATTAGTTTACCGAAGTCCAAACATAAACGAAGAGGACAACACAAAAATAAAAAATGCTATAAAGGAAGTTAGTAAAGGGGAATGTATCATAATGGGAGATTTTAACCATGGACACATACAATGGAATTCTCTAGAGAGCACAGGGATTGAGGACCAACAATTTCTATTTTTAATCCAGGATAGCTTTCTTACTCAGCACGTACTAGAACCAACCAGGGGAGAAAATGTATTATATATAGTTTTGTCATCACAAAAAGAATTAGTGGACAATGTAAAAATATTTGAACCATTGGGTAATAGTGACCATAATCAAATACATTTTGACATCAATGTAAAATCAGAAAGTAAAAATAAGAAAACGTACAAGAGAAACTTCCACAAAGGTAACTACAAAGATATGAGAAAATACTTAGCAAAGCTAGATTGGAATAACATGCTGATGAATAAGACCGCAATTGAATGTTGGAATATTCTAAAATATGAAATTGAGAGTATCATCGATAAATTTGTTCCCTTCCAAAAACAAGGAAAACGGTGTAGAAAGAAACACTTGTCAAAAGAGGCTATTAGAAAAATAATGCTAAAACAAACTATGTGGAGGGTTTATAGGCGTACCAGAAAGGACGAAGACTATGCAAAATACAAAGAGGTACTTAATGCAGCTACAACTGAAATCAGACAATCTAAAAGAAGCTATGAGCAAAAATTAGCATGTAACATAAAAAATGACAGCAAGAGTTTTTATGCATATGTCAGGAGTAAACAAAACGTACAAGACAAGGTTGGACCTCTAGAAGACAGTGCTGGAAATATAATATCACAGGGGTTTTTAATGGCGGAAGACCTAAATAGTTACTTCAGTTCAGTGTTTACCAAAGAAGATATTAGTTCATTACCAGTTGCTGATGCTAAATTTCAGGGGGCTAAATCTGACTATTTAGGTCCGTTAGTTGTAACTCCAGAATTGGTAGCTAAGAAAATAAAGGCAATGAA
This sequence comes from Lamellibrachia columna, assembly GCA_963662155.1. Taxonomy (NCBI): domain Eukaryota; kingdom Metazoa; phylum Annelida; class Polychaeta; order Sabellida; family Siboglinidae; genus Lamellibrachia; species Lamellibrachia columna. Next base: position 45,162,312 of record OY759263.1, on the reverse strand, counting down.
GGATAACAAATCACCGGGAGTGGATGGGATTCCTCCAAAATTACTAATGGAAACAGTAGAACAAATCAGTATACCACTTGCAAGAGTATTCAACTTGTCATTAAAAGAGGGAGTTGTTCCGTTTGAATGGAAAGAAGCAAACATCATACCATTATTTAAAAAGGGTTCGAGAAATAAGTCAGAGAATTACAGACCAGTGAGTTTAACGTCAGTGATTTGTAAATTATTAGAAAGGTTAATTAAAGACCATATGGTGGACTTCCTCGTTAAGCATAAATTATTAAATTCATCTCAACATGGATTCCTTAAAGCGAGGTCATGCTTAACAAATATGTTATGTTTTTTGGAAGAAATCACTAAGTGGATAGACGTGGGATCGCCAGTAGATATTATCTACTTAGATTTTCAGAAAGCTTTTGACAAAGTGCCACATCAAAGATTACTACTTAAATTAAAAGCCCATGGTATCGGGGATAGCATAACTGACTGGATAGAACAATGGCTGACTGACAGAAGACAACGAGTTGTAGTAGATGGAGAAGTTTCAAATTGGAAATCGGTTTTGAGTGGGGTACCTCAAGGATCAGTATTAGGACCTATATTATTCTTAATTTATATCAATGACTTGGACGACAGTATAACAAGTAACGTACTGAAATTTGCGGATGACACAAAACTGTTTAGAAAGGTTAATACTGATGGTGATAAACAACATTTACAAAACGATCTAGACAGATTAGTGAAATGGTCTGAGAAATGGCAGATGTTGTTCAATTTTGGGAAATGTAAATGCCTACATACAGGACATAGGAACTTGAATGTAAACTATAAAATGGGAGATACTGTTCTGGGTACTACTGTAAAAGAAAAGGACATAGGAGTTACAATAAGCGATGATATGAAAGTTTCAGAGCAGTGTGGTATTGCAGCTTCAAAGGGTAATCAAATTCTTGGATTGATTAGAAGAAACATAACATACAAGGAAAAAAAGTTAATTATACCTCTTTATAAAGCAATAGTTAGACCTCATTTAGAATACTGTATACAAGCATGGAGACCATATCGTAAGAAGGATGTAGATACGCTTGAACGCATGCAAAGGAGAGCAACTAAAATGATTCCAGATCTGAGAGACCTTAGTTATGAAGAACGTCTGAAAGAATGTGGTTTAACAAATCTAGAGACAAGGAGGTTAAGAGGAGATCAGATTGAAGTTTTTAAGATATTGAATGGGTATGAAAATATTGATAGAAATATGTTTTTCTCACTCAAGAAGGATAGCAGAACTAGAGGACATGAGGTAAAATTAGTAAAGGATCAATGTAGATTGGACACCAGGAAGCACTCGTTCTCACAGAGGACAATAAATGAATGGAACAAATTGTCTACAGATTGTGTAACTGCTAGCAGCGTGAATATGTTTAAAAACAAGGTTGACACATATATCAGGAGGGCGGGTTATAAGTAGATGAACATTGTTGGACTCTCGATAAGCCAATGGCTTCCTTGTCCACTTGCCATCTGGGCCTTTGGCTTGGATGGCAAATCTTGTTAAATCTTGTTAAATTCTTGCGTTTATACGATCTGGACCGGATCGATGAGATAGGGAAAACACCGATCTCGCAGGTTCAATCGGTTAGTGGTCTCCCTATCTATAGTACGTTGAAATTATGGTTGAATAAAAATAATAAATCTACAGCAAGTGTATGTAACTCTGTTGTTGAATGATTAGCTGCCCAATTTTAGTTGCCAATGGGATCAGTGCATCAAAAAAAAAGAGTTTTAAGTGCGCACTGTCTATGCCTACAGCTACAGCCTATAGTAAACAAAACTACACGAAACCATCGACGGCACCGTAGACTTAGAATACATTGTATTTCTCTATACTTTCCACATGTTTTCTCTATAGATGACTTGTTTACTCTATAGTAACATACTTAGTAAATATTTTATTTATTTAAAAGATGCCTTTTATTAATTGTTTATACTCTATAATAATGTATTAGTCAATATTTGCCTTTTACTCTATAGTGATTTTTATATGTACGTGCATTCCACATTTATTTTAATATATGTGTAAATATAAATATAATGTGTTGTCCTATCTAATAATACAAGCATGTACTTACAGAGTGGGTTGTTGTGGTAGTGGTTGTGATTGTGGTGGTGGTGATGGGTGTGGTGATGATGGTGGTGTTGACGGTGGTGGTGGTTGTGGTGGTGGCCGTTGTGGTGGTGGTGATAGATGTGATGGTGGTGGTGGTTGTGGTAGTGGGTGTGGTCGTTATGGTGGTGGTAGTGGTTGTGGTCGTTGTGGTGGTGGTTGTAGTGATGGTGATGGATGTGGTGGTGATGGTGGTTGTGATGGTGGTGGTGCTGATCGTTGTGGTGGTGGTGGTTGTGGTGGTTGTGGTGGTGGTGATAGATGTGGTAGTGGTGGTGGTGGTGGTTATGGTGGTTGTGGTCGTTGTAGTGGTGGTGATGGATGCGGTGGTGGTGGTGGTGATGGTGTTGGTGATTGTGTTGTTGGTGGTGGTTGTGATGGTAGTGGTGGTGGTGGTAGCGCGGTGGACACACCCTCTGGACCTCTGTCGCGGTGGTCAAAAACCCCTAAGTCCATCATGACCTCTCGCGTGGTGGTCAACACCAGCAAGTCTCATCGACATCATAGTGTCGTAGTATTTACACGCTACCCTCTTGTATCACGCTTGTTGTTGTTCATGCCCTTAGTCAGCTTTTTATAAGGGGGAGGTAATTTTTCCCCAGTACAGACTACACAGAGGGTTTCACAAGTACTGTGCACAAATCATTGTCTACATATTAAATTGTTTCATAAAATAAGACAAAAGTAAAACAGCGATTAATTCCTTTAATTGTGCGTTGAGATTGAAATAATATATAATAATTAAATTAACCTCACACATTTATCAGGTCAATTAAATTAACAATTAATGTGATTCAATTAACTCTTAAATCAATGTTCGTAGAAATGTTTACAATTTTAAAGCAGTTCTAAAAGCACAAGACTGATAAAATACATGTTTTTTGTAACTTTATTGGAAAGAGATTTGCCCATATAATATTTACATGCCAAAACATTTCTTCATGGGGCATTTTATCACATTTTAAAAGTTGTAGATACTTATAAAACAATAAATTCTGAAAGGGTTGAAAAGTTGTGGTTGAAGATTCGCAGGGGTGGGGTTTTCTCCTATATTCAACCACCAAGTTAATAAAACCAGGCAACTACATACATCATTTCTATGCACGAAGTTGTTATTTGTACAGTGTTTTATACTAAATCATTAGGTTTCCCTGTTACACACTAGCATTTAAATATGTGTACATTATTTGTTATGCATCACTAGAATTGGCATGCTTTTGATTTAAGTTGGCATTGTAAACAGATCCGAAATTGAAGCTACTTTACTTTTCTCTACATTTCCCCAGTAATGGTTATGATGCATAGGCCCCATATACCCACTTGGCTGCAAGTTTCCAGCTTCAAATGTTTACTTTTAGCCATCAACTTATCACCCTACCAGAGGACATTCTATGCCTTCCCTCCATTTTACAAGTGCCTGAAATACCAGCCCACCCCAGTTGGCAGTTGGTACAGTGCATTTGTGCTCTGTGACGATCTCCCATTCACAGATGCCTGAACACAATCTTTCAGTGGTGACTGGAATAGTGATTGCAGGCCTTCTGAAAACACCTGGATAATATGGCTGTAAACAATCCAATAAAATAAACTGCTAAATGAGCACTTAATTAATAGTTAATTGGGAATTTGTCAATTAAATTAAATTAATCCCTTAAAGTTAATTAATTAAATTAATTTAAATTAACCTTTCTGGGAAAGTTAATTAATTAAATTAACTTGAGTTAATTCAATTAACAAATTAACAATTAAATTTAACTCATGCCTGATGCTTTGTGAGTTTGTTATGTATGTGTGGGGGCCATATAGCATGCCACCACCACTAAGAGAGTAATTGGCTTGCTAACTCTGCATTGTTTCAGTGAGCAGATATTTTCTCAAACCATAACAGCTTACAAATCTTCATGTTGTTTGAATAACGGCTTAGCGACTGTTTGTACATTGTCTACTGCTCTCTGGCTGTTGCCAACTGACCACACGTAAGGTGACTTGGTAACACATTTATAGTTAGAATAAGATTCTGTTTCGAACAAATTGCATAATATATAATATATTATTACATTTGAAACCCCCTCTCAAAAGAGTGAACACCCAATAACATGAAAATAATATTATTTTTATAAAAGTGAACCCCGTTTTCCAAAAATGTGAAACCACTTCTCAAACGGGTGAACCCCTCCCCCAATATTATTTAGTATTTTTCATAAACGTGAACCCCCTTTTCCAAAAAAAGTTAACCCCTTTCTCAAAAGAGTGAACACCCAGTAATATGAAAATAATATTATTTTCATAAATTGAAACCCCCTTCTTTAAAAAAAATGTGAACCCCCTTCTCAAAAGCATGAAACCTCCTCTCTAAAGCGTCACCCCCCCAAACCGCATCAACCCACCAATACTATGGAAATAATATTATTATTTTCATATTATTGGAAGTTCACGTTTTTGAGGAGGGGGTTCATGATACGGGGTTCACATAAATATGGGGGGGGTTAATATTTTTTGGAAAAGGGGGTTCTCAAAAAGGGATGTTCATGTGCACCCCCTGAACCCTCCCTGGCTACGGGCCTGTTGTTGCTCAACACTCGTTCTACCGAGTCTAAGACAGCCGTTTCACAATCGACATAACTAGACCAAGCGACCCAGGCCGGTAGAGCAACAAGGCGTTCTCGGTGTCGCCGCCTCACAAGGCATTCGTGTATATAATCTTGCTGGACGGACATCGACGATACTGGCAACTATTCAGCGTTTGTTGTGGCAGATGGTTATCGTGATATCAATTGTGTCGACTTGAATAGCGCGTCCAAATATAGCCGTACGCATACACGCACTTCAACAACTAACAATCACTGTCATATATTTGATATAATACTTAATTGTGAAAAGTACTTCAACATAATACCTTGCACTTTATTATGAACACGTGAATATGTGATACTCTTCTGAAATTGTGGTGTTCTGTATTTGCAAGGATTGTCAAGAAAAAGCAAATTCAGTGCCTGGTCAAAGATGCCAAACACTGGTGCTGTTATTCAGTGCTCTTGGAATTGGCATTTTATTGTCGAACCAATCGAGATAGGAAGTATCGTATTCGACATATTGAGCTTATATGCCCTAATTAGCGTACACCCCTTTTTTAATCAGCAGGATCTACAACTATTGTAATTTGACTAGTGTGGAACAATTGAAAAGTGTCACCCATTTTTTTGCAAACGTTTTGAACGCTTATTAGGTCGAATACAGTATGTAAAGGATAGCAAGACTCCAATAGAGATAGGGAGGCTGGGAAGGAGAGGGATACTATAATGGAGGTATGGAAGTTGGGAAGGAGAGAGAAACTACTACTATGTAGGTAGGAAGCCTGGGATATAGAGGGAAACTACTACAATGGATGTAGAGAGGCTGGGAAAGAGAGGGAGACTACTACCATGGATGTACGGAGGCTGGGAAAACGAGGGAGAGCACTAGAATGTAGGCAGGGAGGCTAGGATGGAGCGGGACGCTATTATAAAAAAATGGAGATATGGAGGCAGGGAAAGATATGGAAACTACTATAATGTAGGTGGGGAGGATGGGTAAGAGAGGGAAACTACTACAATAGAGATAGGGAGGCTGGGATGGAGAGAGAAACTATTACAATGGAGGTAGGGATGCTGGGATGGAATGGGAAACTACTACAATGGGGGTACCGAGGCTTGTAAAGAGAGGGAAACTACTACAATGGGTGTCGGGAAGTTGGGATGGAGAGGGAAACTACTACAATCGCGGTAGGGAGGCTGGGATGGAGAGAGAGGTACTTTTATTAATTACAAACACAGTGGTTGATCACATTTTTTTATTTGTTTGACCCCAGTGGTGGTGAAATGTTGTAGTAATATTGTTTCCCTGCAAGTTTACATCAAGTAGTCCTGCAAAGTACAGCATTCATGTGATGGTGGATCCATATATTCAACTCGGCAGTAGGGGTCTATTAGATTTAACAAGATTTGCCATCCAAGCCAAAGGCCCATATGGCAAGTGGACAAGGAAGCCATTGGCTTATCGAGAGTCCAACAATGTTCATGTAACCCGTCCTCCTGAGATATGACTTGTGTCAACTTTGATTTTGAACATATTGACGTTGCTAGCAGTTATACAAGCCGTACACAATATGTTCCATTCATTTACTGTCCTGCGTGAGAACGAGTACTTCCTGATATCCAATCTGCACTGCTCCTTTACTAATTTTATTTCATGTCCTATAGTTCTGCTATCCTTCATGAGTGAGAAAAACATTTCTATCAATATTTTCATACCCATTCAATATCTTAAAACGTCAATCTCCTCTTAACCTCCTTGTCTCTAGATTTGTTAAACGACATTCTTTCAGGCGTTCTTTATAACTAAGGTCTCTCAGTTCTGGAATAATTTAGTCGCTCTCCTCTGTACGCGTTCGTGCGTATCTATATCCTTCTTACGCTATGGTCTCCACGCTTCTATGCAGTATTCTATGTGAGGTCTAACTATTGCTTTATACAGGCGAATAATACTTTTATTCCTTTTATGTTATGTTTCTCCTAATCAACCCAATAATTTGATTACCTTTTGAAGCTGCAATACCACAGGCATTTACATTTCCCAAAATTTAATAACATTGCCAGACAAAAGCATGAAAAACATCAAAAACTACATCACCTTGGTCCGACCCATCATCGAAAACTGCCAATAGGCATGGTGCCCACATCTTCAGAAAGATATAGACACATCAGAAAATGTCTAGAGGAGGGCCACTAAGATGATCACTGGAATCTCTAAGCTCCCATATTATCTAAACTTGCGAAAGTATGGCCTCCTGTCTCTACAAGATTGGAGGAAAAGAGCTGATATGCTTGAAGTTTTCAAGATTATTTATGGATTTACTGACATAGAGACCAAGAGAATATTCGAGCTAATCCATGCCCCCGTCCAGGAAGACACAACAAGTAAATAGTTCGACACCACAGCCGACTAGATGCACGCCACAAGTTCTTTTCACAGCGAGTAATCAAGCCAACGAAATATCAAAATTACTGCTATACCACTGATTGGGGGGCTATGTGTGAGCCAGCAGGCTCCCTGCCCCAAACCCTTTCAAGGTATGATGTTTGCTTTTTCCATTCAAAAGGAACAACTCCCTCTTTTAATGACAAGTTGAACACTCTTGCAAGTGGTATATTGATTTGATCTACATATTCCATTACTAGTTTTGGAGGAATTCTGTCAACTCTCAGTTATTTATTATCCTTCATTGCCTTTATTCGGTCCTAAATAGTAAGATTTAAAATCCTGAAATTTAGCATCTAGAACTGGTAATGAACTAATATCCTCTATGGTGAACACTGAACTGAAGTAACCATTTAGGTCTTCCGGTACGCATATAAACCCTCCACATAGTTTGCTTGAACACTATTTTTCTAATAGCTTCTATTGACAAGAGTTTCTTTCTAGACCGTTTTCCTTGGGTTTTTTTTCAAGGGAAAAAAGTTATCGATGATACTCTCAATTTAATATTTTAGAATATTCCAACATTCAATTGCGGTCTTATTCATCAGCATGTTATTGCAATCTAGCTTTGTAAGTATTTTCTCATATCTTTATAATTACCTTTGTGGAAATTTCTCCTGTACGTTTTTTAATTTTTCTTTCTGATTTTACATTGATTTCAACATTTATTTGATTATGGTCACTGTTAATCAATGGTTCCTCACCCTCTGTGCTCTCTAAAGATTTACCCTTGTATGTGTCCATGGTTAATCTCTCCCATTATGATACATTCCCCTTTTCTAACTTCCTTTATATCGTTTTGTATTTTTGTGTTATCCTCTTCTTTTATGTTTGGAGTTCGGTAAACTAATCCAATAGTTAATTGTGAATTTCCTGAAACTATTTTGCACCAAACAGCTTCATCGCAACTTGCTTCCCTTTCTAATTTTATTTCATAAGCCTGAATAGATTCTTTAACATATAAAACAACTCCCCCTCCCCTTCTTCCTATTCGATCTCTAATAAACATTACGTATCCTGTCAGTCCTAATTCAGCATCTGCTATGTCCATGTTGGCCCATGATTCGGTTATATCAATTATGTGAGGGTCAATATCTTCTACCATAGTGTTTAATTCGTTTTTCTTATTAACTATGCTCCTTGCATTTAAATACACACATTTATAATATGTTACAGAGATGTTTTCCGAACATTTTGTTTTTTATTTTTCTGTACTAGTGTCCTCTTGTTCTGTCCCTCTACCCCCCTGCGCCTCTAGTTTAAACAAAGTTTACTACCAAAAATATTTGTTATGCTACCTATGCCACTATTAACTGCTGCTGATAGTTCATACGCAAATACTGCTGCCCCCTTTCCAATTAGATGAAGCCCATCCTTCATGTACATATCATCCTTCCCAACAAAACTTCCCCACACATCCAACTTCCTCTTCCCTACATAGCTTCTGGACTAGCATGTTAATTACCATCCCCGTCAATTTCGATATCTCTGACACATCCCTCCTATTACTGTTAAAATCCCTGACAGTATTACCTGCTCAACTCCCATCTGCTTTAGTGTTCTGATTAACTGCCTGTGTTTCCTAATTATGGAAGTTGTACTCTCTACGTTATTTGTCCCTACGTGTACTAAAACAGATCCACCCTTGCCCGAACCCACGATGTTTTCTACCCTCTCAGTTATCGCCTCTATTTTGGTCCCAGGCAAGCATACCACCACGGCCTTCCTAACTATCGAGTCCTCCACAAACACCATCGCTTTCTTCCTCACCCCCTCTATCACTACCTCTGAATTCGGAATAGCTCTTCCGTTGGATCCCTTCCATCACATTATGTCCTGCAGCCTTGTCATATTGCAGACTGTTATCAGTCTCTCTCACCCATCAACCTGTCACCTTTCCCTCTTGTCTCCTGGCTAACTTGCGCTCCCGTCGCATTCCCTCCCGTCGCCTTCCCTCCCGTCTCCTTCACACTCATCTCCTTCACTTTCGTCTCCTTCCTCCTGTTTCCTTCGCTCCTGCCCCCCCTCACTCCCCTCTCCTTTGCTCCAGTTGTCTTCCCTCCCGTTTCTTTTCTTCCCGTCTCCTTTCTTCCAGTCACCTTACCTCCCCTCAGCCTCCTCCAAGGCTGAGTTGAGCTATCCATAGCATCTCTCTCATCGTCTTCCACCACTTTATCATCTACTGCCCCCCCCCCCGAACCACTGGCACAACCCACCTGTTCCCGTCCCACCATTTCCACAACGAGCAGCCTCAGCTGTTCGAACTCGACCTCTAGTTCCTTCATCTTCACACATCCCCTACACTCAAAACTAAAACTATCCGCCTGAACCTCAGCCCAGGACTTCTCACACCCGGACTTGACGAAGTCCACCCAGTTGCTGCAACTGCCGCGTATTGAATGCCCGGTGGCATTTACCTGCCGTTTGCACGGCGCCATCACATAATTTAGTCTTAATTGGATTGCTACGTTAGCCTTGAATAAGACTGTTCAAAAGAACACTTGAGGTTGGGTTATTTAGGATTTAATTTAATAGTGACAATAATATATTTGCTAACTATGGCTTTTTTACTAAGCACGCATGAGCTAAATATATACTTGCCACTTGCCACTTGAATACGGAGAACACTGTGTAAACAAAACAATGAACTCAGTGTATACCAACTTTCTCTAAGATCCTGCTATTAATTCCTTTTTATCTAAAACGTTTACAACAACTGTGTCAGATGTTACATTATACATGTAAATTAATCACTTTATCTCATATATATTCAACAATGTAAACGATAGTTTGATACACCAGTTTAAGTCACGACCTGTAAACAAACCCCTTTTATCACCCTCTGAATATATGAGTCCGGAAAAAATACCGCCTCTGTTAAGAAAAACGGTTTCTTATTATATGTCTATAAGAAGTTTATGTTATATATATATATGTGTAATAGTAATACTTATTCTAAAAAAATGTTCCACTCTTTCTGACTATTCACTATGCTATCTCAATTTTTTAATGGAAAACAATCGTATTATATCGCTCGCTGACTTCCCTGCCGGAGTCCGGAACTAACTTATGCTAAAATATTGTTTCTGACTAATTATTAACAAAAACTGTTTCTTAATATATGTCTACAACACGTTTATATATAATATATATGCAATAGTAATACTTATTCTATTCGATATTCCATGCTTTTCTGTCAATTCTCTGCACCAAAATCAAATCAAATTGTAACTGCCCCAATTAAGTGTCAACTCTTTTAAAAAACGTCTAGATAGACATTGGAGTACTGGGGAATTTCTCTACAACTACAAAGCCGCCTTGCCAGGAAGTCGTAGAGCATTCCAAGGGAAAGTTGAAGATCTGACCACAGATGCCACCGCCTACGGTCAGGAAGAACCTTTAAATAGATTTAACAAGATTGCCATTCTAAACAACAAGTTCCAGATGGCAAGTGGACAAGGAAGCCATTGGCTTATCGAGAGTCCAACAATTTTCTCATCTATATGTAGCCCGCCCTTATCAGATATCTGTCAATTTTATGTTTAAACATATTCACACTACTAGCATTAACACAATCATTTGGCAGTTTGTTCCATTCATTTATCACCCTCATTTCCACCTACACTGCTCCTTAACTAATGCTGCTTTGTGTCCTCTGGTTCTACTGCCTTTTTAAGTTTGAAGAACATATTTCTATCAACATCCTCATAACCGTACACTATTTTAAACGCTTCTATTTGGTCTTCTCTTAGTCTCTTGGTCTTTAGTGTTGTCAAACCACATTGTAATAAGCGGCTTTCATAACTAAGGTCTCTCAATTCTTGAATCATTTTAATTGCTCTTCGCTGTATTCTTTCTAGCTTGTCTATGTCCTTCTTACGATACGGCATCCATGCTTGTATACAATATTCCAACTTTGCACAGGGGTACTATTAGCTGTTTCTCCGTATACGTGATAGTTTTCTCAATTAGTCCAAGAATGTTATTTCCTTTCGAAGCAGCAATCCCACTTTGCTCTGAAACTTTCATGTTGCTCTTCGCTTTATATATATATATATATATACATATATATATATATATATATATATATATATATACATATATATATATATATATATATATATATATATATATATATATATATATATATATATATATATATATATATATATATATATATATATATATATATATATGTATATATATATATATATATATATATATATATATATTAAAAACAGTATATGGCATAATACTGATCCCTGTGGTACCCCACTCAAAACAGATTTCCAGTTCTGAATTCTCACCATCTAATATTATTCTCTGTCTTCTTTTCTATCCAGTTGATTACATCATTACCTATACCATTGGCTTTTAGTTTAAGTAACAATCGTTGATGTGGCACTCTATCGAAAGCTTTCTGAAAATCTAAATAGACAACCCAAAGGTTCGTGTACTTTAACATTGTCAACTAAGTCATTCTGAAAAGACAAAATTAAATCTAACACATTCCCACCTCTGGTTGGTTCCAAGACTTTGTTGAGTAAGGAGAAACTAATGGTCGTCACCTCCAGCGCTCTCTAATGATTCCCATTGTATATGGCCATAAAATCACCCATTATAACACATTCCCCCATGCTCACCTCTCTTATCGCCTTTTGTAATTTTACATCTTCCTCTTGTCCTATGTTAGGACTGTTGAGTTCCAGGTAACTATGTTGCACCAAATTGCTTCCACACAATCTGCTTAACTTTTCAGTGTTATTTCATATGCTTGGATAGATTCTTTACTATATAAAATTACTCCTCCTCCCCTTCTGTCTCGTCTATCCTTCCTAAACATTACATAGCCTGTCAGTGGTAACTCAGCATCTACTATATCTTTATTTGCCCATGATTCTGTGATGCCTATTACATGAGGATCAATATCTGCTACCATAACGTCTAACTCACTTTTTTTATTTACTATGCTCCTGGCATTTAGGAATTGTCTGTCGTTGTCTGAAATTATTGGTGAACATTTCTTTGGATGTGTATTTATAGTAGTACTCCTTTGAATTTTCTCTGTCAGTTATCCTGTCATCTAGTTTAAATAAGTTGCCTTTGGTACCTTTGCCATCGTCGACAACTCTGGCAAACTCACACCCAAGAACTGCAGCACCCTTCCCTGTCAGATGAAGTCCATCACTCATGAAAAAGTCATCTCTTCCCACAAAGTTTAACCACATATCTACGAAGCCTACTCCCTCCTTCATACCTACCTTCTGTACTTGTGTGTTGATCGCCATCCTCCTCTACAGTTCCTATATTCCTCACCCCTGCCTCCCATTATTGGTTATATCCCCGACAATACAATCTGTCCAACTCTTGCCTCTTTAAGTGTCTTGATCAACCTCCTGTACTTACCAACGATGGCTGACGTTCGCTCCTCGGCAATGTTCGTTCCCACATGCAGGTAGGCACACTGTTATGTCATCTCCTCTGTTTACAATTTTATCCACTTTCCTAATGATGGAATCCCCCATAAATACACGGGCTTTCCTCGCCTTCCCCTGTGATACTACTTCAGCAAAGCTCCTTTCCTGTCTTCTAACCAGCTTTCTCCCTCACATTTCCACTGCGCTCCTTGTTCTCACCACCTCTGTTCTCCTCGTTTTCACTACCTCTGCTCTCCTCGGTCTCACCACCTCTGCTCTCGTCATTCTCACCACCTCTGCTCTCATGTTTCTCACCCTGCCCTGTCATCATAAAAATCTGATGTCTTAACCCGTTTACCTGCTCCTGCAGACATTTCACTGTCTTACACCCCCTACACACGAAGTGAAAATCATCTGTCTGCACCTCTGCCCACGAATGTGCACACCCGGACTTTGCAAAGTCTATCCAGCTGTCCCAGCTAGAACTTACTTACGTTTCGCCTTTACTTGGCATTTGCACGGCGCCATGTTAGAAATTCAATTTATATTTATTTCTGATCCGTTTATAATCAATTTATACTAAAACCTAAGTAAACCGAAGTAAGTAAATCGCTGCTGCACCAAGATTCTCCCGCATATTATTACTGGGTCATTGGCATTGCTGTTGCTCCAATTGGGGGTCACTCTGTATACCCGCCGGTATCGGCGTGTTAGCGTGGTGACTGGAACTATATGCTTACAGAGCATGACCGAACCAGGTGCAAAACGTTCAGGTAAACTGCTCTGCCAGCATGATTGACCACGTGACAACAGCTGTTTATTTTTGTTTACAGCCTGCTACGCGACCGTGCTGACGTATGTAATGCTGTCATTTCACCATGAATTGGTTGTTGGCAGAGAGTCTTTCGTGTTCCTTGGCGGCGTATGCGCAGTAACATAGCAGTTCCCCAAAATGTGAGTAGTTCGACTTATGTCATCAACTATTTAAACATTATTGAGATACATGACTCTAAAACTGTAGTGTATTATTCAGTATGGGCACTTGTTGAGCAAATGCTAGAGTAATTAAGATTAAACCAGTGCAGTACAAGAGAGAAGCCCTTTGTTAGAAACGGGTACTTGTTGCTATGCGACCTTGCTGACGTATGTAACGCTGTCATTTCACCATGAATTGGTCGTTGGCAGAGAGTCTTTCGTGTTACTTGGCGGCGTATGCGCATTAACATAGAAGTTTCCCAAAATGTGAGTAGATCGACTTATGTCATCAACTATTTAAACATTAGTAAGATATATGACTCTAAAAAATGTAGTGCGTTATTCAGTATGGGCACTTGTTGAACAAATGCCAGAGTAATTAAGATTAAGCCAGTGCAATACTACAGAGAAGCCCTTTGTTAGAAACGTAGATGGGCTGTACTATAGGGTAAGATTATTTAACCACGTGTTGTCTCTGTTCACATAATAATAACTTAGTTGACATGTTGCTAGTTGATTGATTGTTAGTGGATCATAATGAGTAGCTGTACATTTGCCTTGTCTTGTTAGTTTTCATTTGACTCTGAAAATCACTTTGTAATGAAGTGTAAGTCTAATGTCTGGATTTGGATAATCACATATAGTGGTAATTTAGTGTGGCTACAAACTCACTCATAGATCATAGCGATTTGGCCCCAGTGGACTTCGGGCTTGGTGTGTGCATGTGTATGTGTGGGTGCGTGTGTGCGGGCGGACGGGCGGGCGGGCCGGCGTCCATGAGTCATTTGGTTGTGTCTAAGCAGAACGATTTGAAGATGTTATCAAGGCACGGCGGCTTGCTTGACAAATCATGATAATTGCGCCTCTTTCATTGGAGCCAGCCAACTGTAGCAGTAGATTGTTGCATGCGACTAGAGATAAATAACTGTCAAACCAGTTGTGTAAACTCCTTATATAAATTACCAGATAAATTATTCCTTTGATAAATGTTAGCATTTTGTTTACTCGCAGTGTTCTTGTACTTTATTACTTTAAAGACCAGCAGGGATACTAAAACAACTCACATATGAGATGGATGGGTACAGCTCGCTGGAACGTACTTGGTATCTGCGAATTACAATGGAAGAACTTCGGCGAAACAACAACCGAAGAGGGACACAAGCTGTACTACAGGTGAAGAGGGACACACGCTGTACGACAGGTGAAGAGGAACACACGCTGTACTACAGGTGAAGAGGGACACACGCTGTACTACAGGTGAAGAGGGACATACGCTGTACGACAGGTGAAGAGAACAATCATGAATACGGCGTTGGTTTTCTTGTTCACAAGGACATCATGAAATCAGTCATGGCTTGTCGTCCAATCTCCAGCAGACTCATTTCCACCCGCCCAGGGGCAGATCCATTCAACATCACAGTAATACACGTTTACGCCCCAACGACTGACTACAGCGATTACCAAATAGAAGATTTCTACATCCAACTGCACAGAATCATCGACCAGGCTCCCAAGAAGGATATCTTAATTGTGCAGCGAGATTGGAATGCAAAGGTTGGCAAGAATACATAAGAGAACTGGCAAGACATCTGCGGGGCTTTCTGCAATGCAACTACCAACGAAAGAGGCCTTGGCTCCTGGAGTTTGCTACTTACAACACATTAGGTCTGGCCAATACATATGGACCTCACAAAGCATCCAGGAGATGGACGTGGCACTCTCCGAATGGCCAACATCACAATCAGATCGATTACGTTTTGCTGAAACAGCGATTCCAGTCAGGCATAAATACTACAAAGACTCGGAGCGTTCCACGTGCAGACACAGGAAGTGATCTTGACTTGGTGAGGACGAACTTACGTCTCCGTGTAAAAAAGATCGTCAAACCAAAACAAAAAAGGATGAAGTTCGACCTTGAGAAGCAGAAAGACTCACTACCATCCTAGAGGAAAAATACCGACTAGAGGAAAAATACCGACATAGAGACATTGACCAACAACTTCAACAATGCAGTGACTGATACAGCCTGTTTGATCGTTGGCAAACACCGTCATAAGAAGAAACCCTGGATCACCACCGAACTACTTGATATGTCTGACAAAAGAAGAGTGTTGAAAAGGGAAAGAACAGCCCCGGAGGAGCCGACAAATACAGGAACATCAACAAGGAAATCAAAAAAGACATGAAAGAAACCAAAGAAACATGAATAGGATAGTATTGCAGAGTAATAGAAGACATGCAGCCTTTATATACAAATAGTCAATAACGAAATAATTAACATATCGTAAATTACACAAAGAGACATATTATACACATATCAACATCTAAGCATTCATGATGGTTTTTTTTGGAATGAAAATTAATAAGCAATACATATACGTATAGTAGATATTGACGTTTTATTTAGTGCATTGACCAGGGAGACTCTCAATAAGACCAAGAGGTCGCTATCGTGAGAGCCATCCTTATTTATGACAAGGCCACCAGCGCAGTCCTCATTATCTTGGGGAAATTGTTTCGCCCCATCATTGGAGTCCGCAAGGGCTGTCTTCTCTCACCCACTGTATGTAACATATTTTTGGAGAGAATCATGATCGGCACCCTCGAAGATCACGTAAGAACAATCAGCATCGGAGGCAGGACAGTAAACTTTTTAAGCTTTGCAGATGATATCGATGGCTTAGCAGGGGATGAACAGGAGCAATGGCATAGATCAATGACATTAACAAGAAGATCAATGTGAAAGGACAAAGATTAGAAACAGTGTCTGGGATCAGTTGTCGTTGACGAGGGATCCAAACCTGAGATCATTTCAAGGATTGCCTAGAAAACAGCAACGCTGACAAGACTGAAACCAATATGGAAAGATAACAACATCACCCTTCGATCCAAAATCAGACTGATGCTATCACTTGCCATGTCGATATTTCTATACGCATGCGAGACATGGATTCTTACAGCTGAACTACAAAGAAGAGTATAAGCAAGGCACCGTTGTGGGAGAAAGTAGAAGAGGAAGACAGAAGAAGAAGTGAGAGGACAACATCAGAGAGTGGACAAGCCTGGACTGCCAGGGCTGCAAACAGACAGAGGTGGCGACAGTTGGCTGTGAGGTCATCGGTTGTGCCCCAACGACACTCCGGGTTACGGAATTGATTGATTGATCGGCTGATTGATTGATTGATTTATTGATATGTCAGCTGCTGGTGGCTCTTTGTAGATTTGAGACAGTAAATGTCATATCATCGCTACTGAGAACACAGAGGTATTATAAATAATAAGATTATTTCAAATCTGAACGTACACAATAGTAATAATTGCACTTATTATATAATTTCATGTTTTTTGTGTTTTGGCTGTTTCAAGTCAAGATGAAATAGAAAACAAGTGTGTCCATCGCCAGAGCCAGAGGACGCATATGGTGGTCAAGAGACGACCCAAACAGAATCAGAACTGTGCGTCCACTTAGTAAGTATTGCTAGAAATTGTCATTAGCGGGTAATATCATTAAATTCTTTTCTACAACATAAAATAACATTAAGATATTTGTGCGCATCAATGCAATAACCTCATAAGTAACATACAATACATTTTGCTTTATCTTCGAAAATTATCGCTGTCAACCTGTCAACTGTCACCTCACTCAAGCAAGGTACTATGAAAATAACATAGGTGAAAGGGCATTGGCAGATGAATTGAGCTTTTCTCATTTAGAACACGTTTCATTATTACTCAATAGAGCACTGTTGCCTGTACTTGTATAATTCTCTGAGCATTGGACTTTGCCATTGTGAAGACAACAATATGTAACTATTGAAAGGAATCAAGTATATCCCACGTGTGAAAAATTAAATCATCGTGTGGCCATGTAAAGACATGTAGCGCACACTACTGTTGGTCAAAGAATAACTGAACATGTAACGCCATACTCACCAATGTTCACGAATCAGGTAACGTTTGTTCCAGGTTTGTATATATTTCCTTAAACTTCCTAAATATAATAATACATAACACTAAACAACTGATTGTCGTTTATGAGCCTATTTGGGAAGATGTTTCTTTCTGGACCATTTCAATATTTGTATCAGGTTTGTGTATCTATCTGGAAATAAACTTCATAAATACATCATGCATAATAATAAACACGAGATTATACGTTGATGTGCTCACGATTGAAATTATAAAGCCTGTTATGTAGACTGCGTTGAATTGATATACCGTTTGGATATTTAAGGTAATTCAACAAATCATATCATGACTCCGGGTAATCACTCATATTCGTCACAATGGAAAGTGCACTTTGATTCCAAGCTCTCTTATGTGCGAGGCCAATATGTTGCTACGATTGTGCCGCAGACAAACAACGACTGTTGTGGCAGTGTATCTCCCCCTTAGAAATCTTCCCCCACCCTGGATATCTTACCCCCCCTGAAATGTCACGTCATGAAATGTCACGACGAGCGCAACACCTGTCGATCGAGAATATGATGCTAAATATTAAATCCGGTTTATGCTGTTATGTGACTTGTGTCAATATAATAGATGTTAAAATTGGTTTGAATGTTTAGTATCAACTGAATTTGTTTTACTCTTATTTGTTGAGTTAGCTTGATAGTCAATTTCACTGGTTACCCGGACCCCGGGTAATCACTCATATTCGTCACAATGGAAAGTGCACTTTGATTCCAAGCTCTCTTATGTGCGAGGCCAATCTGTTGCTACGGTTGTGTGGTTGTGTGGAATTTGGGACTTTGCCCTCAATTCCAGCGACGGTCGCCAGACAGCTCATTTGAAGCAGTGGACAATCAGCGACTGTTGTGGCAGTGTATCTCCCCCTTGGAAATCTGCCCGCCCCCCGCCCTGAATACTTTACCTTCGTTACAAATGCCACACAAGGAGTGCACAATGGAAGTGGTTTGTCCCTATCGGGGATTCCCAGCTGCCGGTGACACTTGCAGTGGCTGCCAATAATGATGCAGTGAAGCAGCGTTTGCATTGTTTCACGCAAGATATAGCTTAGAGTAAACACTTATTGTGTTCGATTTTGTGATTTGTTTGGTGATAATTGCAAGTCACTATATGATAGCATTGAGAGCAAATGCCCCATGACTTTAATTAGTATGAAACAGTGTGGGCTGTAAACACTTAATGTAATTAATTTTGAGATTTTGCTTGCACGATAAACCTTTGTGTGATAAGAGTAAACATTAAATATATTAATGTATTCAAGTTTCTGACTTATTTTGCATGTCACATTCTTGTGATAATTGTTAGTTATTACATGACGAAAGTGATAGTAAATGCCCCATGACTTTAATTGTGATTTTTGCAAATGATATGTGTGTGTGATAATTTACGTCATTACATGATGACATTAATAATAAATATTTAATTAATTGCACCATATGTTTTTCTAGTTGTGGGGAGAAATAGTGTGAAGTCAAGACAACTTTGGTGTTGGGGGTAATATCCAGGGTGGGATATATCATAGGGCATCTTCCCCCTAGGGGGGAAGATTTTCAGGGCGATATACTGTTACACCAGCGCGACCAGCAACTGTTGCGCTCATCGAGACATTTAATCAAAGTCAACTTTAAACATGGCTACTCGTAAAAATGGAGCCGCGTGGAAATAGAAAGATATTAAAAAGTCATTGCGTTTGCAATCAAGTTAAGTTTATGTGTGTTACTACATACCTATTGGTTATTATTATGTGTTATAAATACCGGTGTCGGTAAATCATGTAAACAGCTGGATAACTTCACAACGGTATAAGTAAACACAACTTCTTGCAGTCCTGCCTGTTTCTCTTAATATGAACATTACTCTGTACATAGTGTAATCTTAGATTAACGTTATATATCGCCACATGGTTAAGCTTACATTAACGTTACATGGACAACATATATGCTCGGTACGAATCGGTCGTGTTTGTATTCTCTCGGGTATGATTTACATCAGGGTTGAATCTACTCGGGTACGAATTGTTTGGTTGTGTGCAACTTTACAAAGACAAAATATATAAATAATATACTTGAAAGGATTAACATTGAAGTAAATAAATGTATGCTTTCGTGTTACTACCTTGTCTAAAACACTTAGAATATCTTAATGGAACTAGCTGAAATTAAATCCATATGACACAGACAGATGTTAAAGTTTAAACCATGTTATGCTATTATATTTTATCAATACATCTGCTTAGCATAATAATCTAACAACTATCTCATATAACATATTTTAAAATAGGTGAACGATCACACATAGTTATATTTGAACGAATTCTATTTGGCGTGCCTATTACGTAAACATTTTGAGTATGTTACGCATCGCCGAATCAGGTGGTCGTGAATTGGTGACAACAAACGAAATAGAACCGTGCTCGCCGACGTATGACCAACACGTGGATTGGGTATTGTTCGCGATGCAGCCCGAGGCTATTATTCTTGGCGACGTTGTGTGGGCTGGTTAGCTGGAACCGAATATAATTTCATGAATAATAGTAGACGCAACCTTTGCGCTCACTGAACCAGTTGCCGAGTGGCAGACAAGGTACCAGTTTCCTTCGGCACTGTATTCCGAGTGTAGTGATATTGTAATGCATATGCTATAAGCGGCTGGAAGGTCGTCGTTGTGCTAGGGGGCTTAGGTTGGTTGGCTAAAGTAGCTTTGATAACCATGTGCTTGTCATGAGCCTAAAGTAGTAAAATCCTTGTTTACATACAACCATGTCTCACCACATAATACTTCATGGTGGCAGTGGTGAAAGAAGGTTTTTAACAAATGCGGCTCAGTAGACCATAGGTTTGAATGCGGCAGAAATCGTGAGTAGATGCACGTATTAAATACTCGTGTCGTGAAGTACACCTGTTATTGTTCACTCATTCCGTATTCCCAGTCGGTCGAATCTGCAAACTAATGCTCAATTCAGTTACCGGTATTGTATAGACAAACCAACTTCACTGTAATATGGCAAACTCGAAGTACCCTGCGATGAATTGGGCTGCACATGACGTGGCAGATACGTTCAAGCTTTTCAAGCAGAGACTGTTACTGGTGTGCGAAGATAACGAGATTACAAACAACGAAAACATAGCACGCAAAATCAAGATTGGTCTTGGTGATGAGAGTTTGCGTCGTCTCAGTGCATCCGGGTTAACAGACGCTGATCAGAAAGATCCTGCAAAGCTGTGGGAGCTATTCGAGACACAACTGAAGGTCGCTGTAAACTTCCGGATACAGCGACTAAGCCTGATGCAGTACAGGCAGAAGGGTGATGAGTCGTTAGATGAATTTGTGACGCGAGCCCGAACACAGGCACAGTTGTGTGAATTCACTGAGAAGGAGATGCATGATCGAATAATTGAGTTAGTTATTGCCGGCACGCGGATGGAAATCTTTCGGCGTGAGCTGCTAGGAAAAGACAAAGACCTAAGGCAGACAACATGAAGCTGCTACTCTCGCAATGCAGACAGACATCTGATGAGAAGAAAGATGATGTCAATCAGAAATGGAGATCTCGGAAGTTCAAGGATCGTAAAGTGCATGCCATGAAGGAAAGACGTGATGATACATCTAGCTCCACTGATACAGATGAATTCACAGAAACCTTCAATAATGTCGAGGTGACGCAAGTATCAAACAAGTGCCTCCACGCAGTATCAACCCGCGGAGACGCGTTCACCACGGTGGACATAAGATGCCCGCAGATGAAGCACACCAAGTCCTTGAGGTTGAAAATAGACACTGGAGCTCAAGACAACGCACTGCCAATACGTACATTTAAACAAATGTATGGTAACACTGAACCTACGAAAATTATCACACCCATCGGCCAAACTACACTTACGGCATACTCTGGGGAAATAATCAAATGTATTGGCAGCATTACACTCGCGTGCAGAAGTGGCCAGTCCAAATGGGTGAACGCAATCTTCTATGTACTTGATGCCCCTTGTCCCGTCATACTAGGACTGGCGACGTGCGAAGCACTGAAAATGGTCACCATCAACTACAAGGTAGAAACTGTCATGGCTGCAACTGAAAAGAGATCAATCTCATCAGTCAAATACCTGCATAAACTGTACCCGGGGCAGTTCTATACAGTGGGCAAATTCGACGAGCCTGCTAAAATAATTATCAAACCAGATGCAGAGCCTCACATCGATCGACCTAGGAAATGTAATATTAACCTGAAGCCGAAGATAGAGGAAGAGCTAACAAAGATGGTGGACATGGGCATAATACGAAAGGTCAAGGAACATACCGACTGGTGCTCCAGTATTGTGTACAGCACTAAGAAAGATGGAAGCCTTCGTATATGTCTGGATCCCAAACGACTCAATGAAGCGATAAAACGATGTCCACACAAAACACCCACACTGGAGGAGATCAATCCGGCTTTTGTCGGCGCCAGGTGGTTCAGTAAATTAGATGCCAAGTCCGGATATTGATGAGCAAAGCCAACTTTTGACAACATTCCGTAGCTAATAGGTCGATATTGCTACCAGCGATTGCCATTTGGCTTGTGCGTGAGCCAGGACATATTCCAGCAAAGAATGGACGAGATCCTGGAAGGCTTGGATGGATGTGTCGGCATCGCGGGCGATATATGTGTCTTCGGTGCAACACAGGAAGAGCACGATGAACGTCTTGTGGCTCTTCTAGGAGTCGCGAACTCATCCGGACTTGTGTTCAACTCTGCAAAATGCACGATCAAACATAAGTCAATATCGTTCTTCGGTAACATTTACAGCGCAGAAGGCGTTTCTTCTGACCCATCCAAAGTACACGACATTCACGAGATGCCAGTGCCACAAGACAAGGAAGACCTGCAGCGTTTCCTGGGTCTGATGACATACATGGGCTGCTTCATTCGCAACCTGAGTCAACGTGCATCGATCTTACGTGATCTACCGAAAAAGGACGTCCCTTTTGAGTGGGCTGAAGACCATCAAGTGGTTTTCAATGAACTGAAGGCCGCCATGACACACGAGGCACGCATGGTCTACTATGATGTGAAGAAGCCAATAACCTTAAAAGTAGATGCATCGATGAAGGGGCTAAGTGCGGCGTTAGTTCAAGAGGGGAAACCAGTAGCATTTGCGTCAAAAACCCTCACAAAAACACAGGCAAACTACAGCAATATCGAAAGAGAAATGCTCGCTCTAGTCCATGGTGTTGAGAAGTTCCACGCATATCTGTATGGAAGGTCATTTACCATCACAACAGACCACAAACCTCTGGAAATTATATGTAACAAACCAATTGCGTCGGCACCACCTCGTCTCCAGAGGATGTTAGTCAAAATCCAAGGATACGCCTATATCGTGAAGTATCGCCCAGGTAAGGAGATGGTAGTGTCGGACGCATTGTCACGTCAGCCTAATCCAACGAACACAGCAGAAGTAGATTTGGACATGAGGGTGGATGAAATGTCGTTCAATATGATAAATTTCAGCCAAAAAAAACAGCAAACGTTACGAGACGAGACACGGAAATGCCCGATGTTGTCTGCGTTATCAGAAGTAATCTTCCAGGGATGGCCGGAGAAGATGCGAGATCTACCGAGTGAGTTACGTTCGTTCTGGTCATACCGAAATGAACTTGGAACTTGGTATTGAGGATGGCGTCATTTTCAAGGGAAAACAAGTGTTGATTCCAGAATGCATGCGTCGCGATATCCTTCAGCAACTGCACCAAGGTCATCAAGGCATCGAAAAGACAAGAATGCTGGCACGTGAATCTGTATATTGGCAAAAAATCAATGAAGACATCGAGAAACTAACGAAACGTTGTGTAGCCTGTCAGGAGCTACAATACCAGAACAGCAAAGAACCGATGATTATAAGCGAAGTCCAGTCTGAAGCATGGCTAGTCTTAGGAACATACCTCTTCGGTGTCAAAGGAAGGACATTTATCATCCTATCAGACTACTATTCGAAGTACCCGATTGTAGAAGAGTTGCAAGCGCAAGTTACTTCCGCCGCAGTCACATGTGTGATTGAGGATGCATGCGCAATGTTTGGTCGCCCCGATCAAATTAGATCAGATAACGGCCCACAATATGCAGGACAACATTTCCGGAACTTCTGCAAAAGATGGGTCATTCAGCATGTGACGTATTCACTTCATTATGCACAACCAAATGGCTTCTCAGAAAGGCAGGTCAGGTGGATCAAGTCAATCATAAAAAAATGCATCAAGACGTCCGAAAGCATTCCGCAAGCATTGCATCATGTCAGAGCGACACCAGTCGATGCAAAACTACCATCAACTGCTCCAATCCTAATGCGGCGACAAATTACAACTTGTCTCCCCTCGCACCTGTACGATCTCCCGGACGAAAGTATAAAGGCGAGACTTGAAGAGCGCAGCGAGGCCATGAAAAGGCACTATGACCGCAACGCGAGGGAAGATGATCTACCGTCCTTGCATCCAGGGCATAATGTCAGAGTACTTGACAAGCCATCGAAGACGTGGTACCAAGGAACTGTAACGCACATATGGGAAGAACCGCAGTCATACATCAGGTGGCAGCAAGGTACGTCGCAACCGACGTCACTTGCGCGAAACAATTGAGACGACTGGAAACATATCTGATGGTGCTTTCCGCGATAACATGCTGCCACGCAGTGATACAGCTACTTCAACAGCAAGCAGAATAGTCAACAGCTCCGCAGAGAATGAGGACGGAGAAGAAGGAGTCCTGTGTGAAGAATCAAAGTCGCAAGAAGAAACTCGTACGACGAGATCAGGTCGTGTTGTGAAGATGCCCGTCAGGTATCAAGAGTAGCCAGTTAGACCACCTACCAGCCAGAGGGCAGAACAACCCCTTCAGGGGGTTGAGGTGCGGCCGTCTACCCGTATCCTCAGTATAGCCTAAGATTATTATTAAGAATAGTTAGAAGTTAACCAGACAACTTGTAATTACTTAGACCAGCTAACAGCCAGAGGGCAGAATAACCCCTTCGGGTGGTGGAGGTGCGGCCGTCTACCCGTATCCTCAGTATAACCTAAGATTATTATTAAGAATAGTTAGAAGTTAGCCAGACAACTTGTAATTACTTAGACCACCTGCCAGCCAGAGGGCAGAATAACCCCTTCGGGTGGTTGAGGTGCGGTCGTCTACCCGTATCCTCAGTATAGCCTAAGATTATTATTAAGAATAGTTAGAAGTTAGCCAGAGAACTTGTAATTACTTAGACCACCTACCAGCCAGAGGGCAGAATAAACCCTTTGGGTGGTCGAGGTGCGGACGTCTACCCGTATCCTCATTGTAACAATAGCCAGTTAGAATTTAGTCAGATTAACGGTACCTGTTAACCACTTTTGTACAGCCTAAGTGTAGGCTAATATTGACTCCATGATCGAGGCATGACAGGTGAATGGACATTCTATAATGCTTTATACCGTACACGAACATTCCACGGAACTGCTTGTCATGCCTGTCTAGTTAAGTAGTTATGTTTACTGTTGTTAGATGTTCATATTAATGTTAGCGTTCGTTCTTAGCTTTACTATAATGAGGAGGATGTAGTGATATTGTAATGCATATGCTATAAGCGGCTGGAAGGTCGTCGTTGTGCTAGGGGGCTTAGGTTGGTTGGCTAAAGTAGCTTTGATAACCATGTGCTTGTCATGAGCCTAAAGTAATAAAATCCTTGTTTATATACAACCATGTCTCACCACATAATACTTCACCGAGCAAGTCTACCGATTCCCCTTCATCGTGACTTTGTGGCTCTTAGCCTGATTGTTCACACTTTTCAGGAACCTCTTTACGGGAATGCACTTTAGTCAATCAATGAAGTGTCGCCCGACATCTGATCGCATTTCTAAAGTCTAATGTATGACATATTTAATTCATCAAAGGAAGAATTACTACTTTACACGGGTTAAGCGGACGTTATTTGGACATAAGTATTAATTTCAACTTCATTAGTTATGGAACAAAACTGTCTTAACACCAAGTTTCATTAACATTAATTTCGTTTTCCATGTCCTAAAGGATTTTAATTACCTGGAGAGCTTTCGCCGATCTTTTAAAGAAGGCTTCATCAGTATTAATGAAGATGACGTCCTGATAGGATGACGTCATCGTAGGACTATTGATTTTGATTGTATAAACTACCCAATCAAAAGAAGAAGATAAAAGAAATATATGTAATTGATAAAAGAAAATCAAAAGTAACTACATGGACTGCACCATTTGTACCATCAGTGAAGTCCAACTGGCCCCAAGCCCAAATGATTTAAATCCAGCATGATTCAAATTCAAATCTATCATAGTTATTGAAACAGTGGTAAGATTTTGATTTAGGAAATCATTTCTTGAAATATTCAAGGCCAACTGCAGATAAACGAAATTGCTTTTGTTTTAACAAATTCTGAGTATATTAGTTCATGCACACTGAGCAAGATATCATAATTTCTGCCACCAAACTGTGAAGATAGAAAAACCTTCTCTCACCTGCAAGTGAAGTGTCGGTTGGTGTGTGCTCTTATTCTTCTAATGCGTGATGTACAGACGCAGCTTTGCTCCCTATGTAATGAATGGTTAACTACCCATGAAACCATGCTCCCCTCTCCCTCTTGATTGCCCCCCCCAGGTTGAGTTTTCTACATCTCCTTTCTCTGGGAATTGTCCCTTCCTCAACGATAAAATAGGTTAACCTATTGTGTATTCATCTTGTCGGGGGATGGTTAAGGTATCACTAATGTACGTGTAAATGTGCTGCGCATTACCAACAATGGTCTCTCTCTTCTTAGTAGCTGCCATAGCAATACTTTTCTCAACGCCAATATTTCGCCTCCACATGGGCCTTTTCCCTGACAGCTACCGAAAAAGTGTTTTTCTATTGGAAAAAAACAAAGGCTCCTTGACCATGAGTCATGAACTTGAAGAAAAAAGTGCACGTGCAAATATTCGCATAATATAAGAAATGTAAGAGCTTTGTGGTCGACATCCTTTTTACGTTCTTTGGTCCCAGTTTGTTGAAGGCGGTGACACTGATAATAGTACCAAGATGACACAAATCGTCCACGAAACTAACATATTTTATCATAGTTGCATATATTAGCATATTTTATCGGTATTATGCTGGATTGCTGAAAATTGTGACCGGTTTTCGATGATGTGAGCACTAAGTAGACTGGCGTGTAAAGACAGGGCAAAAATGGTGGACACCACATTTCACTGCACGCGATACGTGTATGCGCTGACATTCACGGAAGAATTGATGTTGCCAATTTATTGATCACATACAACTTCGATTCTTAAAATCTTATTATTATAAATTTACCTCGAAAGTTACGATGAAGATGTTAACTTGATGTAACAGACACGTTCGTGACGTTCAGGACACCGTACAAAAAAATGAAAAGACAGTAAATAAAATAATATACCATTATAATCATCTGAATAACAATTATATCAAAAGGATGACCACACACAGTACTTCAAAAAAATAATAAGTTGTTGAATTAATTAACTTTCACGTCTCATCTGACCCGATAACAGTCGTTATTCTAAGGGATACAAACCGCAACGACCGCTCCATGGTTTTGCTAGTCTTGTATCCCATGTGTGCCAGCCCACTGGAAAAATTTCCATATATTTTCTCATAGCTATTTGCTATACTCTTATCACATAGTTTCCATAAAACACTGCTTGTTTCATCTGCGTCCCAGTGGATTATTGTAATGGAATTGAAGTGCACTTTTAAATGTCACAAATTGGTGTTCATCCTTTGACTCATGTCCATGCGCATTGGCTCGACTTGTTTATTACTCAATCCACTTGCAACACTAGCAAAACAATGTCTCATACTGAAGGTTTACCTGCTCCCCACACTGTGGCTGCTATTGACTTGTGGCTTCAAGTCGGGTCCAGACCTGAAAGGACAGTTATCAAATTGTGCCCGATAAACAAAATTAACACTGATGCCCTTCGCGAGGATCTCACAAATTCTAGCCTTCTAATTCATCCTATGTCTACACTACGGGAGTTACTATTCAGTAGTATGAACTCTTGAGTAAAGCTCTTATGACACATGCCCCAAAACAAACTCTACAAAAGTTAGTCCTCCATCACTATGGACGTCCCTAGACATTGTTCTAGTAAAACGTCGGCGCCCATACATTTAAAGAATTTGGCGACGATTTCGTTCTCCTCGTGATCGGCCCTGCTACAATAAACAGCTACACTTATACAATCGCATGAAAGTGTTTGTGGTGATATTTGCAGAGCTCGAGCAGTCTCTGTTTATTTTCGGTCATATTTCCCATGCCGCAATGTCCGAGATAGGTAGGCCATGCCTCGTGCTCTACGCCCACGCTTGCATCTAAAGTCTACTTGTAGAGTTGTTTCGTCTTGGGAATTTTGCTGATAGCGACATCAACCTCATCGTAGAACTGACCTTTGGGTAGAGCAAAGTGTTGGGGCGCAGATGCTCATGAGGTTGACTGGTCCTGCTTGAGTTGAAAACCGAATAGTGAGGACGCGTTCTGAGCAATTTGCTGGGTTTCAGTAATCGTGAGTATCGATTTCTTCACGGCGAAGCCCATGACATGTTCAGAGATACGCAGTGTCACTACATTCCGATATGTCCTGCTTCATCAATGCTGCACACAGAGCGGTGCTCAGAGTCGTCACATTCCCATACATCACCAAGACCTTGGACACAACGCTACTGGGGTGCATCACTTTCCGACTGCTTTGTCAATTGCGTAGACAGATCGCTGGTCATGGATACGACCATCCGACTAGTCTTGTTGCATCATGGTCACGGGCAAAGTTTCGCCCAAGGACGTCCCATGTTGACTTTTCATGTCCAATGTCATGAGCGCTGTGATGTTTCCATTCATTTGTAACACTGCCTAACCTGGTCTGCTACATCACGGCCGTGCACAAGATGTTGCCCACCTGCATCACCCCCGACTTGCCCTGCTACGTCCAGGCCGTTCACCGAGTGATGCACTTTTCCAATAAGCAATTCCCCGACGTTTTAACGGTACATTGTGGGGGAGAGAAATATCACTGACCTTTGCACAGCCAGTGCACTTTTAATCGCGAGAGCGTTTTTCCAAACCCATTAAAGAAATACTACGTTGCCAGTTATTTTCTACTCAAACAACTGTCTGTTCAGAATAATACAAATTTGCTGTAGTTCAATACAAAGTAACCATAAAAACATCTAGGAAAGGTAAACTGCATACCTCTGGTACGTTGCTGGCAGATGCATTTCATTGGACCCGTCATACTGGTGGAGGTTGTGTATTGAGGGTGCATTGAACCGCGGCACTGACTGAAGAGGGTTGTGGCCACCATGGGTGGGCGCAATACAGTGTACTCAGCTTAACAGAATCACGGATAAGAGATTCAGTCTTTGGTAGAATCAAAAGGCTGTAACGGAATCATTCCCTATTCCCGTTGTGTTAAAATGCATCGCTTAACGGAATGACGTCGCTTAGTAGAATCTGTTACACGATACATTTTAGAGTGAAATAGCAGGTTTTCCTCTGTGTCCTCTTGTTCTGTTGCTTTCTTTAAGTTTGAAGAACATATCCCTATCAATATCCTCATAACCATTCACTATTTTAAACACTTCTGTTTGGTCTCCTCTATAGTTTTGTCAAACCACCACGACTTACATAACTAAGGTCTCTCAATTCTGGAATCATTCTAGTTGCTCTTCTTTGTATTCTTCCTAGTTTGTCTATGTCCTTCTTACGATGTGGTGTACAATTAGCTGTTTCTCCTTACATATAATAGTTTTCCTAATTAGCCCTATAATTTGATTTCCTTTTGAAGCAGCAATCTCATATTGCTTTGAAACGTTCATGTCAGCACTAAATGTTACTCATAAGTCATTTTCTTTTGCGGATCTACCTAGTACAGCATCCCCCATTTTATATTTTTCGTCCATGCTTCCATGTCCTATGTGTATGCATTTACACTAATAACATTTGCCATTTTTCTTACATTTAACAAATTTAGTTTATTTAATAATTTTGTCAACTTTGTTTATCTGTATCATTTGTAATTTTTTGGAGTACTTTTGTGTCATCTGCAAATTTCAGTAATTTACTAGATATGTCATAATCCAAATCATTTATATATATATATATATATATATATATATATATATATATATATATATATATATATATATATATATATATATATATATATATATATATATATATATATATATATATATATATATATTAAAAATAGTATAGGTACTAATATTGATCCATGTGGTACTCCAC
This sequence comes from Lamellibrachia columna, assembly GCA_963662155.1. NCBI lineage: Eukaryota > Metazoa > Annelida > Polychaeta > Sabellida > Siboglinidae > Lamellibrachia > Lamellibrachia columna. The sequence continues at coordinate 45,132,465 of OY759263.1, read as the reverse complement.
TCAATATAGATTTCCAGTTGGAAATTTCACCATATACTATTACCCTCTGTCTTCTGTGTGTAAACCACTTTTCTACCCAGTTGAATACATCATTACTTATACCATGAGCTTGTAGTTGAAGTAACACTCTTTGAAAGCTTTCTTAAAATCTAAGTAGACAACATCCACTGGTGACCCATCATGTACCCATTTTGTAATTTAAAAAAAACATAAGAGATTAGTTAGACATGACTTTGCTTTTAGGAACCCATGTTCAGATGTATTTATTATTTTATGTTTTACAAGGAATTCCACCATGTGGTTTCTAATTAATGTTACGAGTAATTTGCGTAAAACTGATGTTAATCTCACTGGTATGTAACGGTCTTACTTGTTCCTCGATCCCTTCTTAAATAGCGGCGTAATATTTGCTTCTATCCATTCTGAAGGAACTATTCCTTCTTCTAGTGACAAGTTAAACACATTTGCAAGTGGTATCTAATTTGCTGTACAATTTCCTTAAACAATTTTGGTGGTATCCAATAAGCTCCAGGTGATTTATTATCTTTCAATTTTATTTGCTGTCATTTCATGAGTTACAAATAAATGATCTGATTTGTCTCCCTCAAATTTAGTAACTGGAAGTGAGCTGGTGTCTTCTGGGGTAAAAACTGAGTTTATATTCTCATTCAGGACCTCTGCCATTTGAAACCAGTCTTAATTGTGTTTCCACTTTTTTCCAGTGGTCCGACCTGATGTCGAACGTTTTGTTTACTCCTTGCACAAGCGCAACTTGCTGTCATTTTTATATTACCTGTAAATTTTTGTTCAAAGGTTCTTTTGGATTTCTAATTTCAGTTGTAGCTAGGTTAAGAGCCTCTTTGTAGTTTGTGAAGTCTTCTACATTTCCGGTGCGTTTATATACCCCTACGTCATCTATTTGTGACAATTTTTCTAATAGCCTCTTTCGACAGATGTTTCTTCCTAGACCTTTCCCCGTTTTCTTAATGGAACAAATCTCCCAGTAATGCCCTTAATCTCACATTTTAAACAAATCCAGCATTCTGTTGCCGTCTTGTTCTTCAACAAATTATTCCAATCAATATTTGCTAGATATGTCCTAATTTCTTTATATTTAACTGTGTTGAAGTTCCTCCTCCACTGTTTTTTATATGTGTTCCCTATTTTTACTTTTATATTCAAATGGATCAGGTTATGATCAATGGAACCCAAAGGTTCGTGAACTTTAACATTGTCAACTAATTCATTTTGAGAAGACACAATTAAGTCACATTCCCACCTCTGGTTGGTTCCAAGACATGTTGAGTAAGGAAACAATCCTGTGCTAGAAGTAGAAACTGATGGTCGTCACCCCAACACTCTCTAACGATTTCGATTGTATATGGTCATGGCTAAAATCACCCATTATAACACATTTTCTCTTACTCACCTCCCTTATAGCCTTTTGTAGTTTTACATATTCCTCTTTTCATATGTTTGGGCTATGATAAACTTCTCTTACTGTTAATGTTGAGTTCTTGGTAAATGTGTTACACCAAATTGCTTCTTCACAATCTGCTTAACTTTTCAATGTTATTTCATATGCTTGGATAGATTCTTTAATATATAAAATTACTCCACCTCCCCTTCTTTCTCGTCTACCGTTCCTAAACATTACATAGCCTGTCAGTGCTAACTCAGCATCTACTATAACTTTGTTTGCCCATGATTCTATGAAACCTATTACTTGAGGGTCAATATCTGCTACCATAATGCCTAAATCGCTTTTTTATTTATTATGCTCCTGGCATTTAAGCACACACATTTAAGTTAATTTTCGGAAATTATTGGAGAACATTTCTTTGGAAGTGTATTTGTACTTGTAAATGTTTGTCTTGTTATGTGACACAAACAATGACTGAGTTTAACAACACGTTTAATTGCCGGGCTCCCCTCGTGCCAGCCCCGCACCGTCCGGTGGTAAACATAATATATCCAGAGCTGCACCCTAGCGGATAAGTATGACTTAACATTCGTTACATCCTCCCTCCTTTGTAAAGTAACATGCTATCTTACCATGTATGCATCTTTAAACATTATAGCGAAACAATAATAATAATAATATGTTAAATGTTCGTGTATGACAATTAACAAGTCTCTTAATTAAATGTCTGTTCATTCAGCATATCTAGCAGGGGTCGTAATTAACCTACCACTGCGTGACATTACTGGTTTTAAGACAGTGTTCGATTGTTCATTTCTTGGCAGTGTTTCTATAGTCTCTTCGGAGATCGCTGGCAGCGTCGTATCGACTGTTGCTGGCACAGTTGTTGGCACTTTAAGCAAGTGTCGACGATTTCTCCGGTATTCAGTTCCTTCCTCGGATCGCACATAGTAGGAACGAGGTTCATTTGCCAGCCGTGTGATGGTAGCAGGCTTACCATAGCCTTTTGGCGTTTGCATGCGGACGTTGTCACCTGTGTGCAGCAACGGTAGTGGCTTAGCCGACTTGTCCGCATATTTCTTTTGTTGCAGCCTTTTCTCAGACAACTGATGTTGCACTGTCTGTTGGTTGAGAACTTGTGGTTTTAACAGTGTCTGTGTTGTAGGCAATGTTGTCCTTGTGCGGCGTGATATGTTGCGTTGTGCAGGAGATCCTAAGACTGCGTCACGCGGAGTGTTTCGCCAATTGAGCAGATTCAAATGCGCATCTGTGCCATCTCTATATGATTTCTCTAGCAGCTTCTTTGCTGTTTGCACTGCTTTCTCAGCTAGGCCATTGCTGCTGTGAATGTGTGGACTGCTCATTACATGGTTGAATGACCAGTCTCTTGCGAACTGTTTGAACACTCGTGATTTATACTGAGATCCGCTGTCAGAAATTACCATCAAAGGTATTCCAAATCGCGAGAAGTGTGTTTTCATCTTTTTGATGATTGTCGATGTCGACGTGTCTCTCAGCAGATCTATTTCGTACCAACCTGAATACGAATCGACGGTTATGAGGTACATGCAGTTGTGCCACTCGAACAAATCAGTCCCCACAGTTGCCCACGGCTGATTTGGTACTGGGTATGACATGAGAGGCTCTTTCTGCTGGTGGTATGTCATGCTTTGACACGTTTCGCAAGCTGTAATTGCCTTTTCAATGTCACTGTTCATGTTCGGCCAAAACATCACATCTCTCGCTCTTCGTTTTGTTGCAGCGATACCGATGTGTCCCTTGTGCGCGAGGTTAACATACTCGTTTCTCAGAGCTGATGGGACAACAATTTTGTGTCCCTTGAGTGTCACTCCATCTTCTGACGTCATCTCATCACTGAATGGAAAGTATGGCTTCAATTCAGGATGAATGTGTTTGCTCTGAGTTGGCCAGCCTGACTGTGTTGCTCGATATACTCTCTGGAGTGAATTGTCGGCTGCAGTAGCTTGTTTTAACTCGTCTAGCTTGTTGCTAGTTATCGGCAGTAGTGACAAAACCTCATAGTCTGTCACTTCCTCATTCTCCTGTTGTTCTGTCTGTAGATACGCTCTCGATAGCGCATCAGCTAGCACAAGGTCTTTGCCTTTTCTATATACGAGATGAATGTCATGACTCTGTAATCTCATCAGCATTCGTTGTAGTCTTGCTGGTGCTGCTAACGGCTTCTTTGTGATTGATATGAGAGGCTGGTGGTCTGTCTCGACGGTCACTTGTTTTGCACAAATATAGTTTTTGAATTTTGTGCACGCAAAGACTACGGCTAACAACTCTTTCTCTATCTGCGCATATCTTGTTTCCGTTTCAGTCAACGCTCTTGGCGCGTAGGCGACTGGTCCGCCATTTTGTAGACAGGCAGCCCCTAATCCATGCAGTGAAGCATCACATGTCAGAGTGACATCCTTGTTGACATCGAAATACGCAAGAATAGTTGCGTGTGCTATACTTTGTTTCACATCGTCATAAGCTTTCTGCTGTGGAACATCCCAGACCCACTCATTGTCTTTGTGCAGAAGCTCGTTGAGAGCAGCAGCTTTCTCACTTAGATCAGGGACAAACTTTGATAGGTATTTAACCATTCCCATGAATCGTAGCAAGTCTGTTGTGTTTTCTGGTTCTGGCATTTCTGTGATCGCCTGTACTTTTCTCGGATCTGGTTTGAGTCCATCCTTAGATAGTACATGTCCAATGTACGGGATTTCTTGCAGTTTGTACTTGCATTTTCGCGGTGCTAGCTTCAAATTGATCTCGCGCAGCCTTTTTAGCACTTTCTCAAGATTAGTGTCGTGTTCCATTTCAGATGCTCCACTCACTAGTATGTCATCCATGATCACTGCACAGGGGTATCCAGCTAACAAATGTTCAATTCCTCGCTGATACACTTCCGATGCTGAACTTATCCCCATTGGCATGCGCAAATAGCGAAATCTTCCGAATGGCGTTCCAAAGGTTGTCAGGTATGATGAATCGTTCTCCAATGGGATGTGGTAGAATGCTTGCTTTGCATCCATGACTGTGAAGTACTTTGCATTCGGAATGTTCTCCACTACCTCTTCGATCGTTCGCATCGGGTAATGTGGTCGCTTAATTGCTCGATTTAGATCTCCTGGATCCATGCAAATGCGAATGTCATTTGTATCTTTCTTCTTTACCACTACCAATGCTGACACCCAATCGGTTGGTTCGTTCACTGGTGTGATTATACCTTTCTCGACCATCACTTCCAGCTCACTCTTCAGTTTCTGTTTCAAAGCTACTGGCACTGACCTCACAGGCCGTATGACTGGTGTAATGCTCGGATCGATTGTTATTTTGTATTTGACTGGCAACTTTCCAAGTGCGTTGTCAAATAGGTCGCTGTATTCTTGTAGAATACCTGGTGGCAGTTTGTGTTCTGCTTACTGTTCAGCATGTGAAAGTTCATGCACATCAGCGCTTAGAGTGATTAGTTCTAGCCTGATACTGTCTTTCAGTCCAAGTAGTGTTGTTACTTTCTTGTCAACTACATGAAAGTCTATGACATACTCTTGTTTTCCCTGATGACATAGTAGTCTTGCTACTCCAACAGATTTCAGTGCATTTCCACCAAACCCCACCAGTGTTATTCTTCTCGATGTGTCTAAACGATTGTTACTATCCAACTGATTGAGTCGTCGAAGACTCATCACGTTGCATTTTGCTCCAGTGTCTACTTTGACATCTATCTTCGCATTGTTTATACACAACGTTGTGTGTATGTCTCCTTTTGTCAAGCCATCTACTGTCTCGATTGTGAACGTTTCTTCGTTTACTTCTGCGACATTTTTCTTGAAATGTCGATTTAGTGGTTCTGTTTTCGGTTTCGACCTACACACAGATGCGAAATGGTTCCACCTTCGGCAGTTGTGACATTGTTTTTGATAAGCGCGACACTGCTCTCTGGCCTTGCCATGACAATGTCCACATTTGTCACACATTTGTTTTGAATGTGTTGTTGATTGTCGATTCTGCCATTTCTTCTCTGCAAACCAATGCTGCTTCACTGCATCCACCTCCACTTTTGGTGGTTGCATTGCTTTTGCATCCTGTTCAGACAGCTCGTGTATCTGACAAATCTGCATTGCTTTCGCTAGTGTGAGGTCACTCTCCCTTAAAAGAAGTCTCCATCGTTGATAATGCCCGTCACAATCCTGTCTCTGATCAAACTGTCCGCCAGTTCTCCGTATTGACAGCTGATTGATCTTATCTTTAGATCGCTCAAAAACGTCTGAATTGACTCGCCTGGTTGTTGTACACGACAGTTGAACCTGTGTCGTTCCAGTATGATGTTGGTTCGCGGATTGCAGATGTCTCTGAACTTTCTTTTTAGACATTCCGGGTCTTCACGTGACTCCGTCGGCTCGTACGTGAATGAATGCTCTCGTTCAATAGCTTCTGCACCAGCCAAGTTCAATAAAACATATGCTTTCACTTTGTCTGGTTTATCGTCATATGCAGCAAGAACAAATACGTTATATTCTTGTTCGAAAATGCGCCAGTTTTCGGCTGCATTGCCATCGAAACACAACGGTGAAGGTTTTCGAAGCCCTACGTCAGCCATTTTGTCGTCCGTTCATTCAAAATTGCGAGTGAGCGGGTAAATGCAATATTGTCACCGTAGTACTGATATTTGCTAGTTGCAATGTTCTACTTACAGTTCTTGGTCAATTGCCACTTACTAAAAAGAAACATCCCCTGATCTGACACCATGTAAATGTTTGTCTTGTTATGTGACACAAACAATGACTGAGTTTAACAACACGTTGAATTGCCGGGCTCCCCTCGTGCCAGCCCCGCACCGTCCGGTGGTAAACATGATATATCCAGAGCTGCACCCTAGCGAATAAGTATGACTTAACATTCGTTACAGTACTCCTTTGAGTTATCTCTGCGCATCTAGTATAAATAATCTACGGTGCCTGTGCCCTCATCGACAATTATGACAAACTCACACATAAGAACTGCAGCACTCTTCCTTGTCAGATGAAGCCCATCTTTTTTGAAAAAGCCATCTCTTCCCACAAACTTTAGCCACATGTCTACGACGCCTACTCCCTCCTCCATGCATACCTTCTGTACTTGTTACTCCTGACCCCTGCCTCAAATTATTGGTAATATCCCCGACAACACAATCTGCCCAAACCGTGCCTCTTTACGTGTCTTGACCAACCTCCTGTGCTTACCAACGATGGCCGACGTTCCTTCCTCCTCGGCATTGTTCATTCCCACAAAAGAACAGCACCACCTGTGCCACCACCCATGACCTGTCCTGCCTGACATGCTACATCCTCTATTGTTGTCCCTGGTAGGCATACCGTGATGTCCTCTCCTCTGTTTTACAACTTTACCTACTTTCCTAATGATATAATCCCCCATGAATATCCGGGCTTTCCTCGCCTTCCCTTGTGAAACTACATCAGCGAAGCTCCTTTTACCATTCCCTTGCTGCACACTCTGCCCCCTTTCTCTTCTGCAATCAATATCTACTGTCTTGCCAGCTGGCAATCCCTCTCCAATCACCCGTTGTTGACTGTAGAAGCTGCAACGCGGAGAAGCACTCACGATATTTACGTAACAAAGTTCCGACTAAGACAATTTGTCGTTCGAGAATACCAATTTATGACATTTCGTAGCTACTATGTAGTAATTCAGAAAGGACAAAATAAAATTCACGTGTTTACGTGTGATGACAGGCTTCAGAAAGGACACAATAACAACTCAAATGGTTGACGTACTTCACGTCCACATCATTTTGAGTCCTTTTTTGGGTAATTCGCTCAAAATAGGCGCCCCTGAAATCAAGCTAGCTGCGCATCGGTCTGCACATCGTAGTCGTAACACGAAATCAACACAACAGTTATATTGTCGATTGAAACTACGTCTATAATGCCAACAGTAAATACAAATGATAAGTTTATTGGTAACTAGACGAGTTGTCCTGCGTTTCACGAGGAAACAAGGCACTCACTGCCATAGCTTATGACTCCTTGCACCACCCAGTCAGTTTTTGGTAGGGCAATACCAATGGTAATGATGGATACAATATCATGTCCCAAAACTTAAAACATGTGAACCCTTGAGGTAGATCACGTAATTCGGAACAATCGTAGAAAAAACACAGAGCGTTGCCAACAGTTGTACGTAACTATGAACTTCCATTGTTCCGAGTTACGTAATCTACACCAAACGTCCACATGGGTTCCTTCGTAATATCACCACACCCGAGGGAATTTCAAGAAGTATTGCAAATACTTCGTAATACTTTTTAAAAGTATTGCAAATACTGGATTGTAAATTTTATAAAGTACTGCAAATACTTTGCAATACGCAATACTCTGAACATTGCACCCATCCGCATTGTCTTTCAAATAGTTTTCAATACTTTTAGAAGTATTGCAAATACTTGCAATACTATGTTACACATTTCCAAAAGTATTGCAAGCACAATGTAATGCTCAACACTGAGTATCGCAGTATTGCAACATGCAATACTGCGATATGTTATAACTAGCCAGACGAGTGGCCTGATTGAACAAACCACAAGGCGGGTAGCGGTTATTCGATCGGATCGGTGCCGTTATCAACACCGTTGATGCGGGGCGGGCTCCATCTGTGCAACTAAACAAATGCGCCGCCACATAAGAATGACCGGACTGCACGGTTGAGCAAATGGACCTGAATAATGAACATTTGGTACCCGATTGATGTAGAACTTGAGCCGATAACTCCGGATCATCAGTCCCCAGAAGTTGATCAGCTGCATGGCGGATGCGAACACCATTCCAGATATTTCGCGCTACTGCCGACAAGAGTAGGGGACATACTACTATTGTTTTACTGACGGGTTCATGACATACGAATAAAGTACCAGTGATTTTTGATACATTTTTTACTTTCGAGTATTTATTACACCTTGACAAAATAGAATTCATGAAAGTGGCTACAACACTTCTGCTGCTCACAGGCTTAAATGTCTAGTTGCTGGTTGGCAGCACATGTACGTGTCAATGATGGAATGATCCACTGTGAACGAAGACAGAATCCGGTTTGTTTGGACGACAAATGACGGGAGCATCTTCAGTGTTAATTTTGTCGAAAACAAAATTGTAGGATTTGACGAAAACGCTATTGCAGGTCAGCGACAAGACAACAATCAAAGTGTAACTTCTACAGTTTATTTTCTTAAAACTGAATGGTAACGTTGTATACAGTGTGGAATTTCATATGTTTAGCATTAATTTCGATTGGAACAGTATTACTAGTAGCCAGTGTGCCTGTGGATGGTGACATAAATGTGTCGAAATCGAAAGGCGTGAGGTCGCTGAATCGAACGATGGGTTAGTTACGTATCGAATAGATTCACTATATGGTTGTGGTTTTGGTAGTCGGCTTCAGAGGACACGCAGAGGACACGCTCTCTGTAAATTATTAACGTTTCAAATCCTATAAATCCATCGCTCTACCCTTATTGACCAATCAAAATTAGCACGTTATTTTATAACGCTAAACAAACTGAATTCTAATTAACTTATCACGTTTATTACGCGAATACTACGTTCTAATTGTCTGCTTTTGGCGAACTTCGCACCTGTCGGATTCTCTGTAAACCTCTGTCAAAACAATTAGTGTCGCCCTCTGTTGACATCTACGGAATTAACATCCCTGCAGAAACACGCACGCACGCACGCACGCACGCACGCACGCACGCACGCACGCACGCACGCACGCACGCACGCACGCACGCACGCACGCACGCACGCACACACACACACACACATATATATATATATATATATATATATATATGTATATATATATATGTATATATATATATATATATATATATATATATATATATATATATATATATATATATATATATATATATATATATAAATATATATACATACATATCAGACATATGGACATATGTCCGTGGTATACTGATTGCGCGTCATTTCGTCTGGCGACGTTTGTGATGTTCGCAGAGGATACATTCAATATCATAATATAATTACTATTTAGTACTTATTCACAGATCAAACTATGTCTAATAAGTTGAGGTGTAACAACAATAATTAAGGAAATAAGAATGCTGTCATAGAAACAAAACGCGAATCTGAAATTAAGCCCGTGACGGTAATACAACATAGCAAAACTGTGTTTAGACCAAAAATATCAAATGTAGGTCAATCCTCGCCTAAGGGGCCCACTTTACATTGCGTTCTAAGTCAACAAATGTAGGTCAATCCTCGCCTAAGGGGCCCACTTTGCCCTGCGTTCTAAGTCAACAAATGTAAGTCAATCCTCGCCTAAGGGGCCCACTTACCCTGCGTTCCCCTAAGTCAACAAATGTAGGTCAATCCTCGCCTAAGGGGCCCACTTTACCCTGTGTTCCCCAAAGTCAACAAATGTACTCCGCACCTGATGTAAACAAGATACACGCAGGAAAGACAATTTCATTTACTCAAAACTTACTTTTATTTACTCAAAAAAATACTTAATTACTATTATTTGGTATTAAATAACATAAACAGTAAAATTTTATATAAAATGCCATAATGAATAATTAAGTGGATACTACAAACACGGTGGCTCATACGATATCAATTATTAGTTGGAGCCTCCATGACCCATAATGAATTCGTTGGTTTTCTATGAAATAGTTATTCTATACATTATATAGTAATATAAAAGTATGTTTGTGATTGTGTGAAATTGCCTTAGAATATAATTATTATTATTATGTATGTGTATGTTTTGCAATGTTTGCATGTATTACCATTGTTATTAGTCATATTTGTGTAGATTGTTTTGTAAACTATATCAAACTCCACATCCTTTAACTTTTCTAATTACATTCCGTCGTCAACAAATTGTAATATAGTTTTCTTGTTGCGTCTTCCGTCAAATCTTTATATAATAATAATATTAAGAACAGTGTAAGTATTACTCATCTATGTGGTACCCAACTCAAATTTGGTTTCCAATGTTTGAATATCTTCATCTACCAGTAATGTTTGTCTCCTCCTATTAGGCAACCATTTAGTTATCCGTTCAGTTATATTATCCCCTATACCACTAATTTGGTCAATGGATAACTTTAGTAGTTTATGGGGATTCTTCCTGGACTCTTGGAAAGCCAGTGTCTTCTTTATGCACTTGTTGCTTGTTGCTCAGTCTTATTCACTCGTGAGGCTAGAGCGGCTATCATACTATAATTAGATTTGTTATAGTTCCGTTTTTAAAAACAAAGCACTTTCCGACCTCCTCTCCCAGTAAGCATAGTTCTATTGCGCTGCCTTTAGAATTGTGCGTATTTACTAGATATAATATGGTTGCATGTTTTTACGTCGGGTAGATCATGCCTGTTTGTGGCTCATGCATTTTTAAGAGGGTTGCATACGGATAATTCTAATCAGTCATCGTGCACAGTCAGTCGGTCAGAATGCAAAAACTGTGAAAAGGCCTTGCTGTAGAAAGAAAGCTAAGATGATTCACAACATTTCAAACGTCGCCCTTGGGAGCAGTTAAGTTGTTTCGTAATTAGATATGTGAGAGCGACCACATGCATTAGTGTAATGTATGACTGGTGGATGGAATATGACTTAGCTGTTTCTGGACATATGATCATTGGTTGGAGACTGGTACGTTATACTTACGTAGCTAAGTATAACTCGTTAATGTAGTGTTGATCCACGAATTGATTTGTGTTGTTTCTTTCATGAGGTACTTTTCCATTTCTTTTCTGCTAGTTATCAAAACATTTGAGAGTCATTTTGTAATAGGAATTATGATTATACACAACTCAGCATTGTAATATCTCAACACCTTTTTTGCCAAACATTTATGTAACTTTGTTATCCGTTTCTCTATTTACTCTACCTTTCTCCCATTGGAATTTCGTGATGTAATTCTGAACTAAACATACTAATTTCAAAGGAATATCTCCATTGAAACTGGTGTTTCTATGCGTTTCCACATCCGTAATTCCCTGTGCGTGTGTGTGCGTACGTCCATGCGTGTGTGCGTGTGTGTATGTGTGTGCAAGTTGTAAGGGCTCTGTTATTGTGACGTTTTTTAATGTCTGTGACGAATGTTATTAATAATGTAAACAGTTATTCTAATTATATATTTGTACCTGTCTAATGCTGTGTTGTTATGTAACAGTCGGTAAACTGTTGATCCATTTAATTTCAGGATCGGAATTATGTCGGGCCGATCGATTGGTTCGTTACCTGCCTCAGCTGATGAAATAATTCCTTTGACATCACTGCTAGCAGCTGGAGAAGAACAGAAACCAGGCCAAGAAGCTGGAGAAGAAGAGAGGTCAGGCCAATATTATTCAGAAGAAGATAGATTAGGCCAAAATGCTGGGATTGAAAATACATCAGACCGGTGTGGTGAAATACATTTTGATAAGTGCGAAAACGTAACTGCATATTATATTATGTGCCACGTAATGACAAATTAGCAACATTGTCTTCAAACAAAACCATGCAGATGCGAACAATTTGCTAACCGAATGAACTGGTTGGCCCGTGGAGGATGCAATCATTATTAGTAAAGGCATTCAGAATTGAAATTGAATTGAGCATCACTGAGATCAGAAATAAGACATATACGACATATTCTGTTCTTCTTGACATAATAGTAATTAAAAACGTTAAAGCAGTTCGAGTTTGAAACAGTATATTTTGTAAACAAACGTACGTTGTCTCTAACTAGGAAAGGAGAGTTGCTTTGTCCAAAATCTAATAGATTTGTACTGTGTCTTTAATGAGAAACTATTCCATTACTTTATTGGGTCAATCCGCTAGTTAACGCAACCGTAGAGTTATTTTGCAACATGAATTATAATTATACACAATTCAGCATTGCCATATATATATATATATATATATATATATATATATATATATATATATATATATATATAAGGTTTATATCACAGTGTTATCAGTTTCTATATCTAGTCTCCCTTTCCTGCCTCCCATTGGAATTCCGTGATTATAATTGTTATATTGACAAATATTGTCAAATATTTTTATGTCTGTGACACATCTTATTCATTAATGCAAATAGTTATTTCCATTATATGTTTCTATATGTCTGGTCCTGGGTTGTTATGTAACAGTCGGTCAACCGTTGGTCCATTTCATTTCAGAATCGGCTACAAAGCTACGTCGAGCAGAACGAATGATTCGTTACCTGCCTCAGATGATGAAACAAGTCCCTTGATATCAGGCCAAGGAGCAGAAGCGGCAGAAGAAGCAGAAGAGATATCAGGCCAAGAAGCTGGAGCAGAAGAGAGATCTGGCCACAAAGCTGGAGCGGAAGAGAGATCTGGCCAAGAAGACGGAGCAGAAGAGAGACCAGGCCAAGAAGACGGAGCAGAAGAGAGACCAGGCCAAGAAGACGGAGCAGAAGAGAGACCAGGCCAAGAAGACGGAGCAGAAGGGAGACCAGGCCAAGAAGACGGGGCAGAAGAGAGACCAGGCCAAGAAGACGGAGCAGAAGAGAGACCAGGCCAAGAAGACGGGGCAGAAGAGAGACCAGGCCAAGAAGACGGGGCAGAAGAGAGACCAGGCCAAGAAGACGGAGCAGAAGAGAGACCAGGCCAAGAAGACGGAGCAGAAGAGAGACCAGGCCAAGAAGACAGAGCAGAAGAGAGACCAGGCCAAGAAGCTAGAATAGAAGAGCAACCTCAACGGGAACAAGTCATAAATGGTAGGTGGATTTACCTTTTCCAGTATTTTATTTCCAATATTTGTTAGACCTTCTTGTTTAATACGCTTTGTGTCATCCTTTCCGGTAAGCTTTTTGCCTTGGTTGGCAATATTATTAAAGCCTATGACATGGTTGTTGCAAATTCTATTTTTTTTTACTTTTAGCCAAATAAAATACCTTCACGATAGTGCGATCCGCGACTTTACACACAGCCGATATATTCGTCTTTAAATGTGATAATGTTTTGGTCATTGGTGCACCAATCGAGACATTGACTCATTCTTTCTCCTGGAGCAGTGGCTTGTGAAAGGCATCTTTCTCTTTCTGATCTTACCTGAAGTCATATACTTCTTCACGATTTAACAACAAGATTTAACAAGATTGCCATCCAAGCAAAAGGCCCAGATAACAAGTGGACAAGGAAGCCATTGGCTTATCGAGAGTCCAGCAATTTGTCATCTAAGTGTAACCCGCCCTTCTGATATATTTGTCAGTTTTGTTTTTAAACATATTCACTCTACTAACATTTACACAATGTGTAGGTAATATGTTCCATTAATTTATTGTCCTCTGTGAGAATGAGTAGTTTCTAATATCAAACCTACACTGTTCTTTCACTAACGTTACTTCATGTCCCCTATTTCTTCTATTTTTTTAAGTGAGAAAAAGTATTTCTATCATCAATATTTTTATGTAAATTCAATATCTTGAAAAACTACAATTTTATCTCCTCTTAACCGCCTTGTCTCAAGGTTTGTTAAACCACGTTTTTAGGCATTTTTTTATAACTAAAGTCTTTCCGTTCTGAAATAATTTTAGATGCTCTCCTCTGTATTCATTCTACCGTATCTATATCGTTCTTGCGATTTGGTGTCCAAGCTTGTATACAATATTCTAAATGTGTCCTAATACAGAGTTATAATTAGCTTTTTTTCCATATACATTATAATTCTCCTAATCAATCCAATAATTTGATTACCCTTCGTAGCTGCAATACCTCACTGCTCTGAGACTTTCATACCAGCAATTATTGTTACTCCTAAGTCCTTTTCTTTCATGGTAGTACATTGAACAATATCTCCCAAGTTCCTGTGTCCTGAGTGTACGCATTTACATATTCCAAAACTGAATAACATCTGCCGTTTTTAAGACCATTTAGCTAATTTGTCTAGATCGTTTTCTAAATGTTGTTTATCACTATCATTGTTAACCTTTCTAAACACTTTTGTGTTATCCCCAAATGGCAGTACCTTCCTTGTTATACCATCGTCCAAGTCATTGATATGTATTAAGACTAATAAAAGATCTAATATTGATCCTTATGGTACCCCAAGAACGGATTTCCAGTTTTGAACCTCCCCATCTACTACAACACGTTGTCTTCTCTCAGTCAGTTATTTTTCTATCCAGTCGATTATGCCATCCCCGATACCACGGACTTTTAATTTAAGTACTAATCTTTGATATGGCACGTTATCGAAAGTATTCTGAACATCTAGGTAGATAATATCTACTGGTGATCCCTCATCTATCCACTTAGTAATTTCTTCTAAAAAACCAAACATATTTGTTATACATGACCTCGCTTTTAGGAATCCATGTTGAGATGGATTTAATCATTTATGCCTAACAAGGAAGTTCACCATATTATCTTTAGTATTAGTCTAATAATTTACATCACTGATGTAACTCACTGGTCTGTAATTTGACTTATTTCTCGAATCCTTTATGCATAATGATATGATGTTTGCTTATTTCCATTCACAAGGAACCACTCCCTCTTCTAATGACAAGTTGAACACTCTTGCAAGTGGTATACTAATTATGTCTTACGCCATTAAAAACATGTCATATATTTCCAGCACTGTCTTCTAGTGGTCCAACCTTGTCTTGTACGTTTTGTTTTCTCCTGACATATGCATAAACACTCTTGTTGCAATTTGGTTTTTTACATGCTAATTTTTGCTTCTTAGATTCTTTTAGATTATCTAATTTCAGCCGTAGCGCTATTAAGTGCCTATTTGTAATTTTTGTAGTCCTCATCATTTCCGGTACGCCTTTAGACTCTCCACATAGTTTGCTTATATGCTATTTTTTCTAATAGCTTCTTCTGACAAGGGTTTTTTTCTAGACTGTTGTCCTTGTTTTTAAAGGAACAAATTGTTAAATGATACTCTCAATTTCATATTTTAGAATATTCTAACATTAAGTTGCTGTCTTATTCATCAGCATGTTATTCTAATCTAACTGTGTTAAGTATTTTATCATATCTTTATATTTACCTTAGTATAAGTTTCTCCTGTATTTTATTTTTACTCTCTGATTTTAATTTGATGTCAACATATATTTGATTAAGATCACTGCTACCCAAAGGTTAATATATTTTGACATTGTCAACTCCATGATTCAGTGAAGACAAAACTATATCTAATACATTGTCTTCCCATGTTGGTTCTAGCACTTATTGAGTGAGGAAGCTATCCTGTACTAAATATAGAACTTCTTGTTCCTTATCCCCTGTACTCTCTAGAGATTTCCATTGCATGTGTCCATGGTTAAATCTCCAATTATGATGCATTCTCATTTACTCACTTCCTTCATAGCCACTTGTATTTTTGCGTCATCCTCTACATTTATGTTTGGATTTCGATAAACTAATCCAATAGTTAAAGTTGAATTTCCTGTAACTATTTTGTACCAAACAGCTTCATCACAATCTGCTTCCCTTTCTAATTTTATTTCGCAAGCCTGAATACATTCTTTAACATTCCCTTCTTCCTATTCGATCTTTCCTAAACACTACATATCCTGTCATTCCTAATTCAACATCTGATAAGTCTTTGTTGGCCCATGATTTTGCTATACCTATTATGTGAGGCTCAGTATCTTCTATCATAACGTTTAATTCGTTTAATTAATTTACCAGGCTCCTTGCACTTTGCCACACGCATTTAAATCCAGGAACAGAAAAGCATTCAGGACATCTTGTTGCTGGTTTGTGTGTGCTAGTGGCATCTTGTCCTGATTGAGGCATGTTTTAGTACCCCCCATGGGCTTCTGGTTTAAACAATGTTTGCTACCAAAAATATGTTTGATGTTACCCATACCACTGTCGACTGCTCCTAAGAGTTCATCCGCAAACACTGCTGCACCGTTTCCAGTTAGGCGAAGCCCATCCCTCATGAACATATCAGTCCTCCCAACAAAGCAACCCCACAAATACAACTTCCCCCTCCCTACATAGCTGCTGAACTAGTGTGTTAATCGCCACCCTCCTGCAATCTCGTTAACCCTGACTGTCTTCTCATTACTGGTAAAGTTCCTTACATAATTAATCGTCCAAACCGTGCCTGCGTTGGTGTCCTGATTACCTGCATCTATTTCTTATCTATGGTAGTTGTGCCCTCCCTCTCTGCGTTATTTGTGTTTACATGCATTAGAATGGACCCTCCCTTACCAGGAACCAGGACTTTCTCTACAAGGTCTGACACATCCTTGGTCTTGGATGTTAATAGTTTGTTTATGATTGAAGGCCATATATTTATAAGTATTATTTATTCCCCTTTCTCCACTGATGTTTCAATTCCTTGTAGTAGTTCTTCAGTCTGTTGAATTTCTTCTGATGATGTCATCAGCAAAGTCAAAATCTGAGACAACCACTGGCCCAATCCGTCTGCTTCTCCTTCTTTCTCTTTTGAAGCCTAACTCTCCTTCATGTCCATCAATGGCTGCCCTTATAGCAAAATAGAGGACTATAACAAAGATATATAGCGCGAGCGTGTCACATTGTAGCACTCCAGTCAAAATATCTTCTAAAAAGTTAAGTTACCACCTTTGCTTTTATCTTAATACATCCTGGCTATCGCATTTACAAGTTGACCAGATATACTGTAGACGCTAAGTGTATTTAGCATTTTGCCTCGTTGAATGATATGGACACCTTCTTTAAATCTACGAAGGTTATTATGGCTTGCATATTGCTTGCCCTGTTTCCCTCTATTAGTCTGCGGAGAGCGAGTATATGTCGCACTGTAGTTCTCCCAACTCGAAAGCCTCAGGTAGCTAATAGGTTCGGGTCTTAATCTGTTTAAGATCATTATATTGTAAATGTTGGCCAATGTTGACCGTAAGCTGGTACTACGGCAATTCCCTACCAAGCTGATGAGTCAAGCTTCCAGATTTAGGAATGGGCATACTATGGATAATAGACCACTGGTCAGGTTTCATCCCCAGTTGCAATGCTTGGTTGTCGAGAATAATGTCATTAAGGTTACACCTCTTCAGTAATTCTGATGCTATGTTGTATTCACCGCAGCGGCAAATGGACCATCCTTGATATCTAGATTTTATAATATAAGGGTGATCTTTACCTTACAGTCTGCAATATCTGGAAGACTTCCAAGAAGACATTTGATGTGACTGTACCAATTATATAGACGCTCTTTTTGTGTATTCCGTTTTAGTTACCCATTCTTTGACGTTTTCCTTTGAGTGATATCATTGACGAAACGCAAGCGCTGACCATGCTTACTATTTACATGTGCTATTTCTACTTCTCTTCGGTGTCTAGTTCATTGTATGTCTCCTCTAGGTTCTCCTTTGCTTGTTTCTATCCTAGCTGGTTCACATGAACTGTTTTGTTGGTATGCTTCATATACTTTGGTGACTTTCTCTCTGGCCTCTTCTAATGTGGTATCAATCGAAAGTCTTGCCTTTTTCGTGATCAGAATGATTGTCTCGCTGACTTCTTTGTCAGCTTTAATAAAATCACTCATAATTGTGTGTAGCAGATTCATCTATGTCATGGAGAGGTTGATACCTACTGCGCACTTCGATAGCATATCGCTCTTGAAGGTCACTACTTAACAACTTCCGGTTATATTGCTTGTTTCCTTCTTGTTTTGTTTTTCCTGAAAGTGAGACGAATCCGTTCCGTGATAATTCTATGGTCTAATCCTACACTTGCAAAGGTGCTGCATGCCTTCGTTTTCAGTAAACTATTTCGCTATTTCTTGCGGACAAGTTTGTAATCCAGTTGATACTTGTTTCCTCCTTTCCTCCGTCTGCGTCGAGTGGCCGCGGCGGTATGCCATTGTGTTTTTCAGTCTACTAATATGCACTTCCTTTGCAGATACTATTATCATAAGCTATGCAAAAAAGGATGAACTTCGTGTCTCTGCGATCGAACAGAAACTCAAACAAAAGATACCGTTTTCTGCTGTGCACAAGGTGGTTGGAAAAGGAAGCGGTATGTATTTCGTTATCAATACATTATCGTCCGTGGAACTGGCATAACTATCGTGCCACTTTAGAGACATTTGTGACCTGTGAAAATGTATTGAAATTCGCTGCAGGTCAATATGGTTACATACAACATAAGTCTAAAAGTGTTCCGTGACGTCACGTCATAATTGCTATATATAATTGAAAGAAGGAACCATATGAGGTTGGGTATCAGTGGAAAGGTATATGGAGCTATATATATATATATATATATATATATATATATATATATATATATATATATATATATATATATATATATATATATATATATATTATATATATATATATACATATATATATATATATATATATATATATATATATATATATATATATATATATATATATATATATATATATATATATATATATATATATATATATATTTGTATATATATATATATATATATGTCATCACCATTATACACACACAAATATATATATATATATATATATATATATATATATATATATATATATATATATATATATATATATATATATATGTGTGTGTGTATGTTGGTGATGACATATATATATATATATATATATATATATATATATATATATATATATATATATATATATTTCATGTCATCACCAACAATGATACAACAAAAGCAGTACCTTTTGTTTGACTGAATTCTGGTTTCTTGGAACATTACGTGTCATGACAATTACTTCTCAAGGCACTTTCGCATTTGCTCGGAATGAAAAAACACACTATCCCTTATTCTAGCTTTAACCCTAACCCTAGTATGTATGTATGTATGTGTGTGTATATATTTACTATGCTCCATATATTTATGTGTGCGTGCGTGCGTGCGTGCGTGCGTGCGTGCGTGTGTGCGTGCGTGCATGCGAGTGTGTGTGTGTGTGTGTGTGTGTGTGTGTGTGTGTGTGTGTGTGTGTGTGTGTGTGTGTGTGTGTGTGTGTGTGTGTGTGTGTGTGTGTGTGTGTGTGTTATAAATGGGGTCAATTTAACTTTCTGTTCTGCTCTGTTTCTCTACGTCTGTTTTCTGACAGCCGTATTTCCTTGCATGCCGAATTTTTCGGAAACAGTCATACCTACCATTTCCAATGTGGATTCTACGGAGCTTGTTCCGTTATGTTCTATTGATAGTAGACTGGATAGTTTCTGTTAAAACCAATGATGCCTCCCCGTATTTCGCGGTGATTGATTGTTTGTTCAAATGTCAATTCAACTGGATTCCTTGGAGCTGGTGTATCTGATCGGGACAAACTGAACCTATACTTTCTCAGCAAATGTTCCGCTCCAGTTTGAATACAGAGACCTTTCTTTCAATGGGCCAATCTCTACTGTGACATCGTCGACCATGGAATTAACTTCAGTCACTTTTCTGACAGTGTCAACAACAGTCGTGCGCAATGCCTTGTTGTAATGCTTTCCAGTCAACACTCTCCCGATTCATCCATTTGCACCCACGTCCGACTTCACTGCTAAGTCAGTGGAACCCCTGGCATGTAGTTGCTTCCCATGATCTCCCATCTAAGAGCAGACTGAGCAAGGCTCAAAGCCGCACAACAACATCCGTGAACTGGAGTGAACGGTGCCACAGTAGCGTGTATGCGCTTTCTTGGCCACCGCAAGGTTAAACACAAACGTGTATTCTAGACCGACACGTTTAGTAGCTCCCCAAGACAATTGGAGCACACACTGAACTGAGAAGTTCTTTCTAATATACGAATATACGAGCTGACAGGAGACACGTAGTCCACGGTGGGACATTGAATGATTCACTTAGGAATGTTCCTAGTCATAGCTGCAGACACCCACCATGTCCAGCCTAAAAGTGGCTGCGCTGGGGTGGGTCCGTGTCTTTCGAAAATGTGGAAGTTGTAGCCTCACCCAAAATGAAGAAGTATGCATAACTGTTAATTAATCCTAAGAACACTGAATAACAGTCAAACAAACAATGTTATGGCCAGAATACGCCGAGTACGTCAAGCCTGAAACAACATGTTGAGTGATTTCCACAACATAGTTCAGGCATGATGTCGCGGTAACATCAGTCCTGCAAAATCACCTGTTAACTTAAATCGCCGACAATGACCAATCTGTCATGGACCATGCAGAAACACCGCAGAAAATCGGAGAATTCGTCCATGAACATCGATTCGTTCAAACCATTGCGGGCAGAAGGCGGAATATTGTAGATGACATATCAGGAAGCAGGGTGATCTGTGCTTCAGCTGAACACACACACTTTCACATGATTTGTATGTATCTGTGGGAAGACGCTTCATTTCGATTCAAGGTAGATGACACAAATGCCTCCCCCAGTTATGTCACAACGAGGTTCTAACTTAAAACTTCTTGGTGACAACGCATTGATTTTCGTTTGACTAGCATCACCCGGTCTCAGCCAAATTTCTTTCAGTGCCAGAATATCAAGGTCATTGTCATCGAGTAGCTTGACAACTTGGTCCTCTTTATACTTCACATACCGAGTATTTAACTTACACACATGCAGCAATTGCGGGTTTCTCGTGATGTTTTACACGTAGATATTTGTAGATCTCCACTGCAATTATATTTTTGATGCAAGCCTCAAATCTCACCATAAACGATGGCGGGGGCGAGGATTAATCAACAGAGCAGTAGGTCTTTGCTTTCACCTCCCAGCTCTAGAACGCCTGCAAGACCGACCATTGCTTAAGTGTCTAAGCGGTGCAACACCAGTCACACCTGTCAGTCAAGACCCAATCTTCAAGCTTTAGGACACTGTCATAAATAACTGCCTACATCAAGCGAAACATCACTACTGCGACAACAAAGTTGTTGAAACTGCGTCAAATCAGAAGAAGCTGCATGACACAATGCAACCCTTGACGCACACTCAGGTTGACACAACATGCTATGCAGACAACTACTGAGCACCAAGATGGAATTCATCCATTTAACAGTCTTTGACAGGTCAGAAACATCATCATAGCATCTGCTCATCGATTTTGTGCTCTCAATCCTCTAAAATGGTTACTAAAGATCTGTGTAAACGCATCTGTCCCTGTCATTACCAGGATTGTGAACATCTCATTACCTACAGGAGACTTGTCAGCCAACTTGAAAGCACCACTTGTGACTCCACTCATCAAAAGCCGCCACTGGATGTGGACTGTCTTACAAGTTACCGACCGGTATCAATTTTGAGTTTCTAGTCCAAAGTCATCGAGTAGGTGGTGTCCTCACGAGTGTCATGCTATATGACTGAGCACCACTTGTTTGAAGTGAACCCGTCACGCTCGTCTCATCACCAGAACAAGGAAACACGAACACGTAACACCGGTCCTGAAATCCCTGCATTGGCAGCTTATCTGAAAAAGAATCGCGTTGAATATTCTTCTAAACATCTTCAAGTCACTCCACGGACTTGCACCACCCTACATATCTGAACTTCTCAGTGACTATCAACACACACACACCCTACGATCAAATTGTGTGGGTTTGTTGAATGTGCTCACTACATGCTTCAAAACATTCGGAAACCTGCCTTATCTAAAGGTTCCTTCGGTTTGTTAGACATTGTAAAACCACTGGTTTTTAAAGACAGTACTGAACACGCACCTTTTAAAAACTGCATACATTAGTTAATTGGGGACATCTATCGATATAGAACTGTGTTGTAAAGCGTTTTGAACAGACCAAAGAACTGAAACAGTGCTATAGCATACTTTATTATTATTATTATTGACTGTATAATGCCACGGTGTAGAGTATTCAAATATGTTTCCATCGATGCCTCACTTGCTGTAGGTCAATATATTTGTGTAGACAAAATGGGCTACTGTCATCCTCATTTTCAAGTTTTGCTAATGACATTGATTGTATTAAACGTATTAAGCCATCAACATTTACACGAATGCCACAATTTCCAGATGAAAAAAAAACTGAATTTTACATTTCTATATCATAAGGTGTCAACCAACATTGTGGCGTAAATCCCCAACCGGGGGTTTCTCCTATATGGCCCATGGTTTACGTTTGCTGAACTACAGTTAGCAATGCATCTTTCCGGTCTGCATACATGCATGCACACACACACACACACACACACACACACACACACACACACACACACACACACACACACACACACACACACACACACACACACACACACACACACATATATATACATATATTGTAACTATATTTTGTTTTTGCCCTATTTAGAGGTGGAGATACGTGAGATAGTGGCAAGACTACCGGAGAAGACTTGCAAGTTTGTGCTGTTACTTGCTGCGTCTCCTACATACAGGGCGAACACAGAGTGCACGAATGGTAAGTTGTGAGATTCACGAATCCCTGTGCAGAATATGCAGCGCTAATTTAATCTAGCTACAATCGAGCTAGCGTATGTGTGTTTGTATGTGGTTATTTTAACGTTTTCCTCCTAGATAGCTTGCACCTCGGGCGCCAAACTTTCAGGCATTAATCTACGACCCCATGAATGAAACGTAACGCTTTTATTTTTGTCAAAATCAACCATCACAAGTATACATGGGTCAAAATTCACGCGACCTGCAACAATTTGAACATGGAGCGAGTATTGCATCACGTGCGAGATGCAATTGTTTCTGGTAATACGTTTAACGTTCCCGTAAACCAGCGTTGCTTTAAACAATCTAGCGTTTTGATGGCATATTGGCCTGAGGCCTGGGAACGGGTATGTTGCTAGTCTAACTATAACCGAGCTAGCGTATGTTTGTATGTGGTTATGTTAACGTTTTCCTCCTTGACGGCTTACACCTCATTCGCCAAACTTTCAGGGATTAATCTACGACCCCACGAATGAAACGTAAACCTTTATTTTTTGCAAATACCCTGTATGTCAAGGGTTCTTTGTGGTTTTTATGGTAAATCAATGTTATGGTAAATCAATTGTTCGCTACGTAAAACGTTAACTTCCAACAATCGCAGAAACCTCGCGCGCGCGACGGATACTTCGGTATGTAAACTGTTTGAGAGTACGAACAGCCATCAATCAGGTCTTTATTTCAACAACACAGCACAAAAAAGTAGCCAAATATAAAATATAAACCCTAGTCTTGTTTTTGAAAAGGGCAAGAAGAAGTGTGTCACTTATAACACTTGCCCAATTACCATAAATATAAAAAGAAGCAAATAATTACAGTATGCAGCATGCATAATTACAACTTAACTATTTATATTTCAGTATGAATAAACAGCCATCTTGCACATAACATTTAACTATGTGCGCCGTTTATATTAAGTATAGTAGAAAACACGCGTAGCAATTGTACGTAATTAATAGTAATTACTTGTAATTACTACGTACAATTATCTGTAACGTTACGAGTGAAATATACGAGTAGAAGTGCAAAACTATATAAACTGTTCGATGTCGCCGGTGTGTATGTAGCGCTCTGGCACAGACCATCGACTAGGTCGCCTGGCAACGGCAACATGAATTAGACGTTGACACAAGGTAGGAAGACGTAGATATTGTTGTGTAGCCATATTCATAAAAGCGATCACCTATTTGGTAAACATTGCTATCATGGCTGTCACGTGAAGTTATCCTGTCATGGGGATGGGCATTTTTGCTAGTTAATAAACTTGTGGTAACACTTTTATCAAC
Organism: Lamellibrachia columna; assembly: GCA_963662155.1. Taxonomy (NCBI): domain Eukaryota; kingdom Metazoa; phylum Annelida; class Polychaeta; order Sabellida; family Siboglinidae; genus Lamellibrachia; species Lamellibrachia columna. Next base: position 45,108,348 of record OY759263.1, on the reverse strand, counting down.
TTGAATTTATTTAAACATGTTTGTTATTTAATTCAATCCCACTTTTTAAGTGGACAATATATTTCGTAGTTAAAACAAATCAAATGAAATAGCTTAAGAAAGAAAATCGTACCCAACAACAATAGGCAATAAGCAATATACATGTATGCGTTGTTGACCAATGGTATAATACATTTGATTGTTATCATGAACATCGCCAGCTTTTCTAAAAGACCACGGAAGGCACGATCGGTATTGAGAATTGTCAGTACTTCTATTATGATGCCGCACTGTTTCGTAATACGCTTACCAAAGGTATTTGAAAGATGGGGAGGTCAACGACAAATTAACTGGAATGTTTGACAAATAAGATCTTTATATATTTGATACTGCTGTCACTCGACAAGCAAATTAACAAATCCAATATTATAACAATTCTGTTTAATTCGAGAGATACATTTGTTTATGTTATAAGATGAAAAGATTAGTTTAAACACACATATGTTCTTACTACTTTGAAGTTAATGTGTATGGATATACTGTTGAAGTATATATATATACATACATATATATGTATATAAATACATCAATATATAATTATATATATATATATATATA
>OY759263.1:45095251-45105251 GCA_963662155.1 Lamellibrachia columna | reverse complement strand
TGACGTTAATCTCAGTGGTCTGTGATTCTCTGACTTATCTGGAACTGGTAATGAGTTAACATTCTCTCTGGTAAACACTGAACTGAAGTAACCATTTAAGTCTTCCGCCATTAAACACCCCTGTGATATTATATTACCAGCACTACGTTCTAGAGATCCGACCTTGTCTTGTACGTTTTGTTTACTCCTGACATATTCATAAAAACTCTTGCTGTCATTTTTTACGTTACATGCTAGTTTTTTAATAGATTCTTTTAGATTGTCTAATTCCATTTGTAGCTGCATTAAGTGCCTCTTTGTTATTTGCATATTCTTCATCCTTTCTGATACGCCTATAAACCCTCCACATAGATTGCTTGAACACTATTTTTGTAATAGCTTCTTTTGAAAACTGTTTCTTTCTAGACAGTTTTCCTTGTTGTTTCAAGGGAACAAATTTATCGATGATACTCTCAATTTCATATTTTAGAATATTCCAACATTCAGTTGCGGTCTTATACATCAGCATGTTATTCCAATCTAGCTTTGCTAAGTATTTTCTCATATCTTTATAGTTACCTTTGTGGAAGTTTCTCCTATACGTTTTTTTATTTTTACTTCCTGATTTTACATTGATGTCAAAATGTATTTGATTGTGGGGACTGTTACCCAATGGTTCATGTATTTTTACATTGTCCCCTAATTCTTTTTGTGATGACAAAACCATATCTGATACATTATCTCCCCTGGTTGGTTCTAGCACGTGTTGAGTAAGGAAGCTATCCTGAATTAAAAATATAAATTGTTGGTCCTCACCCCATGTACTCTCTAGAGATTTCCATTGTATGTGTCCACGGTTAAAATCTCCCATTATGATACATTCCCTTTTACTAACTTCCTTTATAGCATTTTGTATTTTTGTGTTATCCTCTTCGTTTATGTTTGGACTTCGGTAAACGAACCCAATAGTTAATTTTGAATTTTCTGAAACTATTTTGCACCAAACAGCTTCATCGCAATCTGCTTCCTTTTCTAATTTTATTTCATCAGCCTGAATAGATTAATTAACATACAAAATAACTCCACCACCCATTCTTCCTATTCGATCTCTCCTAAATATTACGTATCCTGTAAATCCTAATTCAGCATCTCTATGTCTGTGTTGGCCCATGATTCGGTAATACCAATTACGTGAGGGTCAATATCTTCTAACATAATGTATAATTCGTTTTTCTTAGTTACTACACTCCTAGCATTTAAACACACGCATCTATAACCTACTTCAGACATGTTTTTCGGACATTTTATTATTGGTTTTTCTATCTATTGGTGGCCTCTTGTCCTGCTTGAGTCATCTCTATGTAACCCCCCTGCGCTTCTAGTTTAAACAATGTTTACTACCAAAAATAGTTGTTATGCTACCCATGCCACTGTCTACTGCTGCTGTGAGTCCATCCGCAAATACTGCTGACCCCTTTCCACTTAGATGAAGCCCATCCTTCATGTGCATATCAGCCCTTCCAACAAAACTTCCCCCATATCCACAAATCCAACTTCCTCTTCCCAACATTGCTTCTGGACTAGCATGTTAATTGCCATCCCCCGGCAATTTCGATATATCTGACCCCTCCTTCTTATTACTGGTAAAATCCCTGACAGTATTACCTGCTCAAACCGCGTCTGCTTTAGTGTCCTGACCAACTTCCTGCATTTCCTAACTATAGCAGTCCTACCATCCCTCTCTACGTTATCTGTCCCTACGTGTAATAAAACAGATCCACCCTTGCCCGAACCCAAGCTTTTTCTACCCTCTCAGTTATCGCCTCTATTTTGGCCCCAGGCAAGCAAACCACCACGTCATCTCCCTTGTTTAAGACTCTGTCAGTCTTCCTAACTATTGAGTCCCCCACAAACACCCTCGCTCTCTTTCTCACCCCCTCTATCACTGCCTCAGAATAACTCTTCCGATTGAACCCTTCCATCACATTCTGTCCTGCAACCTATATTGTGTACTTTGTGTACTTGGGAGGAACAGTGTGTGAGGGTGGAGGAAGTAGCAAGGAGGCAAAGAGGAGGTTGTAATATATATATATATATATATATATATATATATATATATATATATATATATATATATATATATATATATATATATATATATATATATATATATATATATATATATATATATATATATATATATATATATATATATAGTTTCACATTTTCTCAGAACCTTGTTTTTCTCTCTACCTGTAGCTTCTCCTCTTGTCTCTCTGTAAGTCCAAGTGTTTCCAATCCATAAATACAAGCTGGTAGCACACGATTTTTCCAGCACTTTTCCCTACAGCTGTTTCTCCAACGTTCTGTCCCACATATTACCTTCCACCCCCCTCCATGCTGTTGTTCCTGCTTACACCCTCCTCTTTGCCTCCTTGCTACTTCCTCCATCCTCACACACTGTTCCTCTCAAGTACACAAAGCTGTTCTCTTGCTTAATTATATTTCCATCGACAACTAATATACACATGAATTTATAAATGAGGTTCCGCATTGCTGCCCGGCAGCATTGAACATCAAATACTGTAATATGAAACATACAATTTGTGAATGGATGTTTTTGTGGTTACACCACAATTGAGTTATGTGGAATGGAGAATAATAATAGCGAAAAAAAGTAAAGTTGGCAACTTAATTAAATACTTGACAATACTGATTTTATCTGACGATACTCAAATGTATAATGGTATACTGTGTGCGTGCATGCGTGAGTGCATGCGTATGTGTGCGCGTGCGTGTGTGTGCGCGTGAGTGTGTGTGCGTGTGAGTGTGTGCTTGCGTCTGTGAGTGCGTGTGTGTGATAAAGCAAAACTAGTAACATTACAAAAGAAAACAAAAATAAGGCAACAACAGTTCAAATATGTCTCAAGTGTTTCTGTATGTCCAACTTTGCAAAAATAACTGTGTGAGAAGAATTGCTGGAGTAAAGAGAGTAGACAAGTGAATAATGGAAGAGCTGAAGGAGGATGTTGGTGTGAAAGAGATTTTCAGGATGAAGCCGGTGAGGAGTCGGTTAAACTGGGCTGGGCACGTGAAACAAATGGAAGGGGGACGGGTGACGAAGAGAGCGGATACGCTCAGAGTGTGTAGAAATAGAAGAAGAAGACCGAGACTGAGATGGGAGAACTGTGTGAAGAGAGATTTGGTGGAAGTAGGAGGGAATGGAGAACGAGAGAGGTGGTAGGTGGGAGTTGCAGCGGGTGGTGGAGACGGCAGAAAACAGGAACAGTGACGGAAATGAAGGAAAACATGCCAGCTGCACCCCGGAGTCCAGGGATAAAGAGGAGAGTAACAACATCACTGCTGTTCTCATATGTTGTCCAAATATAATATTTATTTTTATTCATAACATAATATATAATGAAACAATAAATGAGTCTTGAACTCATGTCCTGGAAACAAGTGTTAACGATTAACCTTTGTTCCACTTATAATATAGCGAAATAGTTGATTAGTGTACAGTAAAATTTAATATGTGTAGTTGGGTTGTCAGTCCTAATTTGGTTCGCTCTTTTTGTTCTCCATTCTTCACAACCCATTTGTGGTGGAACCTTAAAAGGATCAATTCACAAAATGCATGTATCATATTACAAACGTTGATGTTCACTTTTACCATGCCGTTATTTTGACCCTCATTTATAAACTAAAGTGTATATTAGATCAGGGGTTCCCAAACTGTGGTCCGCGGCCCTCGTGTGGTCCGCGGGATGGTTTGTGGTGGTCCCAAGGGACAACGCAATGTGCATTTGTACTTTTGACTGAACCCCATTTCTCATTCTTAAATATTTAACGCAGTAGAACTAATTGGAATATTGTGCAAAATATACTTGGGTGCCATCAATATCATTTTAATATCTTTTGATTTAATAAAATGCACATCTTCAATTGTATCGATATATTTTTGCAATACAGTGGGCCTCAGTGAATTTTGCAGCCCCAAGAGTGGGCCTCAGGGAAATGTTTGGGAACCCCGGTATTAGATAACTCTTAAAATGAAATTTTTATGGGTTTAACTGCTAGCAATCTTTATTATGTATCCAGATTTAAGCCACACATGTTGAAGATGTTCACATTGGTTGAATATGTTACACATCAACTGTTCTTTCTCTACGGGCCTCTTATCTACACATGAATGTGAAGATAAGTCTGCAATAAAGTGTTTTGAATTTGAATTTAACAAGATTTAAGATTTAACAAGAGTGCCATCCCAAACAACAAGTTCCAGATGGCAAGTGAACAATGAAGCCATTGGCTTATCGATAGTCCAACAATTTTCTCAACTATGTGTAGCTCGCCCTTATCAAATATCTGTCAATTCTATTTTTAAACATTTCCACACTTCTAGCATTAACACAGTCATTTGGCAGTTTGTTCCATTCATGTATCACCCTCTGTAAGAAAGAGTACTTTCTCATGTCCAACCTACACTGCTCCTTAACTAATGCTTATTTGTGTCCTCTGATTATACTGCCTTCTTTAAGTTTGACGAACATATTCCTATCAACATCCTCATAACCGTTCACTATTTTAAACACTTCTATTTGGTCTCCTCTTAGTCTTCTTGTCTCTAGTGTTGTCAAACCACATTGTAATAAGCGACTTTCGTAACTAAGGTCTCTCAATTCTGGAATCATTTTAGTTGCTCTTCGGTGTATTCTTTCTAGCCTGTCTATGTCCTTTTTATGATACGGTCTCCATGCTTGAATACAATATTCCAAAAGTGGTCTAACTATTGCTTTGTACAAGGGTACAATTAGCTGTTTCTCCTTATACATGATAGTTCTCCTAATTAGTCCAATAATTTGATTTCCTTTCGAAGTAGCAATCCCACATTGCTCTGAAACTTTCATGTCAGCACTAAATGTTACTCCTAAGTCCTTTTCTTGTGTGGTTCTACCTAGTACAGCATCCCCCATTTTATATTCTTCGTCCATGTTTCCATGTCCTATGTGTATATATTTACACTTCCCAAAATTGAATACATTTGCCATTTCTCTGACCGTATAACTAATTTATCTAGATCATCCTGTAAACTTTGTTTGTCTGTATCATTAGTAACCTTTCTGAATACTTTTGTGTCATCTGCAAATTTGAGTACAGTGCTAGATATGTCATATTCCAAATCATTTATATATATATATATATATATATATATATATATATATATATATATATATATATATATATATATATATATATATATATATATATATATATATATATATATATATATATATATATATTAAAAACAGTATAGGGCCTAATACTGATCCCTGTGGTACCTCACTCAAAACCGATTTCCAGTTTGAAATCTCACCATCTACTATTAATCTCTGTCTTCTGTGTGTAAGGCACTTTTATATCCAGTTGATTACATCATTACCTATACCATGGGCTTTTAGTTTAAGTAACAATCTTTAACATCCATGGGCTTTTAGTTTAAATAACAATTGAATGGTCAATTTATATTCTTTCCTCGAAAACACTTATTCCATGTTTAGACATTTAATTTTGTAAAGTGGAAATGACGAAATAGCTTGTGCTAATTCAATTGATGCATAATTAATACATCATTAATGTTTGCAGGAATTGTTTTTTGCGGGAAATTTGCTGAGCAGTAATTAGTTAAATGCTAAATATGCATGTTGAAATAAAAAGTAAGTGTTGCATGTGTTATATTATTGTGTTACTATTATTTTTTAGTTATGGTACCGACCGCTAGCAAACCTACAGTAATTGTTTTGTATTTTCTTTTATGATTTCAGTTGCACAGTATGCCAAGAATCATCTGAATTGTAACACCATTAGACTGAAGCTTTCGTCGGACGAAACGACTTCAAACCCGCTGGATTCATTCACAGGGATTGAGTGTGAAGATGATAACATCAACGATTTGTGTGATCTGCTCTTTACCATGTTTCGCACTCAGGTATTACGGCAAAATAACACTGTAATAACACTGGTTTCAATACATAAGTTAATACATCCAATATTTGTAAAATATACGTCACGTTATGAAAGAAAGTTAACTAATCGACTTATTGGTTGCTGTTCCTCCAAAATATGATGACGATGATGACGTATTGTACTATTATCTTGTTCTTGTTTTAGTGTTATCACTATAGTGCTAAGCGAGAGATATGCTTACATTTCCGGGAGATTTACAGTATGGGAAGGGAGGCGGGAGGTAGACAGTGATTTCCGGGAGACTCCCGGACAACCAGGGAGGGTTGGGATGTCTGTATGTCTGCAATTATGTGGTGAGCGGTGGTCTAATGGTTAGAGCACCCGCCTGTCGATCGAGAGGACGGTGGTTCGATTCCACCTCCGCCGTTTCGAAGCTTGGGCAATTTCGTTCACCCCACTTTGCCCGTGTCTTTCGGAAGAGACATTAAAAGCCGTTGGTCCAAACCCTGCGTTAGCTCAAGATTGGGCTGTTTGGAGTATAACTACTTGTGACTTGTGATGACTATCACTTCGGTGCTATTACATGATTCTACGGATAGCTTAGGAAACGACTTTGGTAATGTGAGTTACATCGACAGAGACAGACATTGATACCTCTCTATTGTGTTCACCATGTTATGCCCATACATCTTGTATCGTCACTCAATATATTCCTTGCACAGCTTACCATCGATGTTTCACTGTTAATCGTGCTTTTAACATCGTTTTAGCGTAACAGGAGATGAAAAATAAATCGTTTTGTGAAGAAAAATCGAAAATGTCTCAATCAACTTTCGCGCATTGATGTTTTATTTAATAATACATGAACCACCAGAAGATATATGGAAATAAATAAAATATACATACAACATTACAGTAATATTACAAGATTAAAAACCTTTGCTAAAGTATTGGATAAAAGCAACTCCATTCGTTAAATTATTATCAGTCCAGCTTATGCGCAACATTCTATTCACACACCACATTTCGAACGCTTCCAGTCTCTTCTGACTTTTTTGTAATTGAGTATTCCCGCACCATAAATCAGCGTGGACCACATAACTATATTATATATGTCGTATACGATCCATGATTATTTTTAGGAGTTATTACATGATAATGTCCTGATCCGTTCCAGGAAGCTAGCCAAATGGGAGTTACCAGTAATTTTATTAATTAACTTCCGATATATAATGCATAATCATAATGAAACATTTTGTACATTGGGTTTGTAGGACGACCTTGCCAGATTCGTCGTTACACACATCACACATGAAGACGAACAACATAATTCCAAGTAACTAAAATGCACATCAAATACCATAGTCATCAGAGGTGTAAGACGGCAAAAGTTCTTCGTCCATATTTACATGACCCGTTTAATTTTGCTGGTGCGATGCGGAATATATTCAGTAGTAGTAGATCTGTCATGGTTCATTCATACGTTTTGCATACAAGTTCTAGGGAACCTCGTGCGGTTAATGCTAAGTCCGCCCCTCATATTATAAATACAATGCCATGAATGCATGATGCAACAGCAGCAGCAGCAGCAGCAGCAGCAGCAGCAGCAGCAGCAGCAGCAGCAGCAGCAGCAGCAGCAGCAGCAGCAGCAGCAGCAGCAGCAGCAGCAGCAGCAGCAGCAGCAGCAGCAGCAGCAGCAGCAGCAGCAGCAGCAGCAGCAGCAGCAGCAGCAGCAGCAGCAGCAGCAGCAGCAGCAGCAGCAGCAGCAGCAGCAGCAGCAGCAGCAGCAGCAGCAGCAGCAGCAGCAGCAGCAGCAGCAGCAGCAGCAGCAGCAGCAGCAGCAGCAGCAGCAGCAGCAGCAGCAGCAGCAGCAGCAGCAGCAGCAGCAGCAGCAGCAGCAGCAGCAGCAGCAGCAGCAGCAGCAGCAGCAGCAGCAGCAGCAGCAGCAGCAGCAGCAGCAGCAGCAGCAGCAGCAGCAGCAGCAGCAGCAGCAGCAGCAGCAGCAGCAGCAGCAGCAGCAGCAGCAGCAGCAGCAGCAGCAGCAGCAGCAGCAGCAGCAGCAGCAGCAGCAGCAGCAGCAGCAGCAGCAGCAGCAGCAGCAGCAGCAGCAGCAGCAGCAGCAGCAGCAGCAGCAGCAGCAGCAGCAGCAGCAGCAGCAGCAGCAGCAGCAGCAGCAGCAGCAGCAGCAGCAGCAGCAGCAGCAGCAGCAGCAGCAGCAGCAGCAGCAGCAGCAGCAGCAGCAGCAGCAGCAGCAGCAGCAGCAGCAGCAGCAGCAGCAGCAGCAGCAGCAGCAGCAGCAGCAGCAGCAGCAGCAGCAGCAGCAGCAGCAGCAGCAGCAGCAGCAGCAGCAGCAGCAGCAGCAGCAGCAGCAGCAGCAGCAGCAGCAGCAGCAGCAGCAGCAGCAGCAGCAGCAGCAGCAGCAGCAGCAGCAGCAGCAGCAGCAGCAGCAGCAGCAGCAGCAGCAGCAGCAGCAGCAGCAGCAGCAGCAGCAGCAGCAGCAGCAGCAGCAGCAGCAGCAGCAGCAGCAGCAGCAGCAGCAGCAGCAGCAGCAGCAGCAGCAGCAGCAGCAGCAGCAGCAGCAGCAGCAGCAGCAGCAGCAGCAGCAGCAGCAGCAGCAGCAGCAGCAGCAGCAGCAGCAGCAGCAGCAGCAGCAGCAGCAGCAGCAGCAGCAGCAGCAGCCACTATTCATACATTATATCATGTCGTAGCAGACATATGGAGGCCCGCTTGATCATCTTTTTCTATTCTGTTCTATCGAACACTTCCTCATGTAGTTCCATCAGCCCCAACTGCGTCATCTGCTTCACCACACCATCCACCTACCTAGCTCACTTTTGCCACCAATGCTATCAGTGAACATGTCGACCCAACTTTAACATTAATATATTCGTTATTAGCGATGTACACGGGATCTGTAAAATTTGCCTTCAGATATATCGAAATCATTAAATGTCTGCCCTGTTTCGTCGCTGTTCACGTCTCACATCAAAACTGGGAATACCACAACCTCATTCATCCTTTTCTTCCATGCTAGTGAAACGTCTCTTTCCAGATCTTCCTCTCAACGAAGCCTGGCACCGATTTTTTTCCAAGCATCAGACGTTTATGGATCTCCTCTTTGCAATCTCCATTTCTCTGAATCACTGATCCCCCAAAAATTATTTGTTTACTACCTCTATCTTTCGCTTTTAAGTAAATTTAAAATAAATTATGTAAATTCATCGAACTCTGCAGTCGAAATTACTTTAGTCTTCTAGATGTTAACAAATAGGCCGACCTTCTTGCTCTCCTTCTTCACGCTTTCTATTAGCTTCAGCCAATTCGCTTTATTATCTGCAATGAGAGTGGTATCGCCAGCATACCTCAAATGATTGACTGTACACCCTCCGAACTTCACTTCTTCTTCAATTCTTGCTCTTCTCGCTGCCCGTATTAAAAATCGGTATCGGGATAGTTATAATCCCAGTCGTACTCATTTCCTCACTCTAATACACTTTGATTAACCGCATTCTGTTTTAACTGAGGTTTATTGGTACATGTATAGTCCATGCTTCAAGCCCATTAGATGGTCCGGAACACCCATTCGTCGCCGTAGCACCTTCCAACTTTCTGATGCACACTTCGGTTCACAACATCACATGCTTTGCTATAATCGATAAAACGCAACCTCATGTTTGTTTGATCTTCTCAATATGTTTCCATGAACTATCTAGAATTTGCTATGTGGTCTTTTTTCTGAAACCTGGTAGCTGTTCTCCTGGTAGCCGATGCTCTATGTACAGCTCACGTCTTCTATGGATGGATTCAGCACAACCTTGTGATTCATATGTGACGCATACCTTTTGGCCTATTGCTATAAGTACCCTGACTGATTTTTCTCCTGCTGCCTTAAGGAGTCCGACGGAGATATCATCCGTTACAGGGGCTTTTCAATTTGCCAGTTTCCACAGTGCCCACCGTTCTTCTCTTTCCAAGGTCATCGGTTCCTCCTCAAACGTTTGAAAACGTCATTCATATGTCATGTTATCGTCTCTTCTTTAATGTGTTACTGTAT
>OY759263.1:44992751-45090251 GCA_963662155.1 Lamellibrachia columna | reverse complement strand
CTTAGACATTTCTTCTCTTGATTATCTTATTGACTGGCATTCCACTCTCTTTTTAGCCCTACTTTGTTGATCATCTGTCGGAACTTCAGCTATCTCTGTAGTGAATGGAACTTTTGTTTCGCAAGCTGGCCGTCAGTCTACAAAAACATTTCTGATACTAATGTTTCAAGTACATCAATGTTCTTTGTGAATTTTCATTCATACAAAACATATAACGTAGTCTACGTAGACAATTAATATCGGAAGTGTTTCATTGTTTCGAGGATACGCCTACATTATTTATCTTCCAATAACCAGATAACTCAGTGACGAAACTGCTGGTGATACAGACTGGTGAATCGTTACATATTTTGGAGCTACCATGAAAATAATTGCTATGTTGTAAGCCTTAAACATGGTACCTTACAAAACGGCAACAGTGATTTTACAAAGTATCACAGGTTACATATACACAACCATATTTAAATGAATGGAGTCAAAGTGTATATTCTATCTATATGGATAAACACACACATGTCAATGTTCCAGCCGTCTGTTTTAACTGTTATCATTAAAGGCTTCATGGCAAAATGTGATAAATCCGGTTTTTGGGTAAAAACCACTTCTGTCTTTCATCCTCAGAATATAAATGAAAACTTGTACGTGATATTGGGATATCTTAGGAATGCACCATCAAAGTAAATGGAACTGAAATTTCATAATTTATCGCAGATTTCAATTATGAAATTTTACTACTTACTGAGTTATTGGACTCAAAATTATGATGCTGATAATTTATGCGGAAAAAGAGCACTACATAATATAAAGAAAATGAACTCCGAAACTATTAGAAGTAGGAAGGTGATTTAACGTTGATTAACCCTCTGTCCATACTTCAAAATGATGAAGGTACCCCTAAATATTTTTCAAAGCGGCTGGTTTTTCTGCTATTGGCACCAAATGGGACGGTAACACTTGAACATTTCACAACCGTAATATATGTATATATGTATGTATGTATGTATGTATGTATGTATGTATGTATGTATGTATGTATGTATGTATGTATGTATATATATATATATTTCATATATATATATATATATATATTTCATATATATATATATATATATATATATATATATATATATATATATATATATATATATATATATATATATATATATATAAAACCTGTGTATATATATTTATATATATATATATATATATATATATATATATATATATAATGGTGGTCCCCCGTGCATACATTCATATATTGCAAATGCTATGCCTGATATGGAAACGATTTGGTAAAGAAAGATTGTATGGGTAGGTTCATGGATCTTCAAGGAAGCCACCAACCACAACGGACTAGATACACTCGCGGAACTCTCTCGTAATGAAGGTGTCGTATCTTTTGGAATCTCCAGCTGGTCATCGGTCTACAACGTGAACAGTTTGGTACCAGGACGTAACGAACAACTACCAGTAAGTGTATTTTTTTAATATCAGTACGCATTATTGTTGGTACGGTGTATTATTTGCTGAAACGATAATTCGTTAAATATTTGTGTTCTTCTCAGTGTCTTGGATACATATTTGTTCTAGCTCTCTCATTTAAAGCAAAGAGCATAAGAACATATATAATAATAAGGCCGACTTGCGTCAAAACGTATAACAGACGCGATCGCAGCGCCACGCAGCGTCGAATATATATTGTCCAATGTTTACGTGATATAATTTGTTTTTGGGTTCTGACAGCAAGGTGATTCTGTAAAGCAGTATGATGACGTCGCAGTGTAAACATTCGACACCAGATGGCGTTATACAGACAAACATTTAGGAGTCTGCCTTACTGTTATTGATGTTCTTTGTTTAAAGTATTAAATTACGTGTCATACACCCGTCAACAAGTGCACGCGATTCACTATTATATTAGTGTTATATCATGTACCAGAGGCGGGTTATTTCGGGTAGCCTCTATTGGATACAACTTGTTTGGGATAAACACATTTTCCAATTAGTACTTCCTTGTTAATAATAAACAACGAACAAAAGTGTAATCCAATCGCTTAAGATCGCCATGACTGGTGGCCTAACGACTGATCGATGCAATATAATAATTTATGAGTTTACATGATCATATGATCTGCAGTTGTGAATAACCATATTAGCGTACGGCGGATAATTGCAACCTGCTTGTTACTTTTTTAATATATCGATACAGTTTGCCTAGATTGTTATCAATGTTATAAAAGAAATCCTTAGCTGAGGATATACCAGCTGGTATTATTGTCTACTCAAACTAACTGGGATGGTGCTGTTAATAACCGCTTATGCCATTTGCTGGGAAAAGCCGCGTTTAACGTAAGACAAACTAACAATTATATCTGAAACTTAATCAAATTATTTAACATCAGAGAATATTTAATGTCTTTAAATTACAGTTTTATAAGATATGGTTATCACAACATATCGGTACGCATCAACTAGCTAATCGCCGATTGCACATTTCTACCAACTTATATTCTGTCACTTCTTTCCAATTAATCCATTTTCATTCCATTTCACATTTGAACCATTTCAACAACCTCTCCCCTAGTCAGGCAGCTTAGCAAATTGAAGAGAACCAGATAAAAAAACACAACATCGGTTGTGCTGTTTCGCTGGGTAATAAGATTTCACTTATTGATAGGAGTCAGCAATGTCATGCCCTATGACACCTGGAGTTGATGGGATACCACCAAAATTGCTTACGGAAATTGTTGAGCAAATTAGTACACCACTTGCAAATTTGTTTAACTTATCACTAGAAGAAGGGATAGTTCCTGCAGAATGGAAAGAAGCAAATATTACGCCGCTATTTACGAAGGGATCGAGGAAAAAGCCAGAGAATTACAGACCAGTGAGTTTAACATCAGTTGTATGTAAATTACATTAGAGACCACATGATGGAATTCCTTGTGAAAGATAAATTAATAAATACATCTCAACATGGGTTCCTAAAAGCAAGGTCATGTCTAACCAATCTCTTATGTTTTTTGGAAGAAATTACAAAGTGGGTAGATGACGGGTCACCAGTGGATGTTGTCTACTTAGATTTTCAGAAAGCTTTCGATAAAGTGCCACATCAAGGATTGTTACTTAAACAAAAAGCCCATGGTATAGGTAATGATGTAATCAACTGGATAGAAAAGTGGCTTACACACAGAAGACAGAGAGTAATAGTAGATGGTGAGATTTCAAATCGGTTGTGAATGGGGTACCACAGGGATCAGTATTATGCCATATACTTTTTTTAATATATATAAATGATTTGGAAGATGACATATCTAGCAAAGTACTGACATTTGCAGATGACACGAAAGTATTTAGAAATGTTACTAATGATACAGATAAACAAAGTTTACAGGATGATCTAGATAAATTAGTTAAATGGTCAGAAAATGGCAAATGTTATTAAATTTTGGGAAGTGTAAATGTATACACATAGGACATGGAAATATGGAAAAAGAATATCAAATGGGGGATGCTGTACTAGGTGGAACCACACAAGAAAAGACTTAGGAGTAACATTTAGTGCTGACATGAAAGTTTCAGAGCAATGTGGGATTGCTGCTTCGAAAGGAAATCAAATTCTAGGGCTAATTAGGAGAATTGTCATAAATAAGGAGAAACAGCTAATTGTACCCCTGTACAACACAATAGTTAGACCACAATTGGAATATTGGAGGCCGTATCGTAAAAATGACAAGCTAGAAAGAATACAACGAAGAGCAACTAAAATTATTCCAGAATTGAGATACCTTAGTTACGAAAGTCGCTTATTACAATGTGGTTTGACAACACTAGATACCAGGAGACTAAGAGGAGACCAAATTGAATTGTTTAAAATAGTGAACGGTTATGAGGATGTTGATAGGAATATGTCTTCAAACTTAAAGAAGGCAGTAGAATCAGAGGACTCAAAGCATCATTAGTTAAGGAGCAGTGCAGGTTGGACATGAGAAAGTACTCTTTCTCACAGAAGGTGATTAATGAATGGAACAAACTGCCAAGTGATTGTGTTAATGCTAGTAGTGTGAATATGTTTAAAAATAGAATTGACAGATATTTGATAAGGGCGGGCTACACATAGATGAGAAAATTGTTGGACTCTCGATAAGCCAATGGCGTCCGTGTCCACTTGCCATCTGGAACTTTTTGTTTGGGATGGCAATCCTGCTAAATCTTGTTAAATATGCTGTTTTTTTCTCATTTCACCATATTTTAGCGCAAAGCGTAAATTATGTTTTTACTCATGGTACGTCTATATGACAATGGGTAGTCTAAAATGGCAACAAAAATTACGTCATTTATATATGTTGTAGAGCAAAAACAGTTCTTTAATTTGCTATATGATATTCTTCTACAGTAGAACGAGTTATATGGAGAGGGATCTAGTCATTGACGCTCACTAATATTCCTCATAGTCCGGCAGACAAATCCGAGTTTTGGGCTGGACCGCGTTTTGTCGTCTATGTTTTGTCCCTGCTGATTTAGCAAGACTAGGGTGTACACTTTCAGAAATTGCCAGGCAGTTACTGATTCACCGTCCAAACATTCCCCCACATTGAAAAGTCAGGAGTGTCTCTTGTGTAAAGCTACATGCATTAAGGTAACATTGTAGCCCTTTATCCATATTATATTAGTTTGTTTACTATTTTGACATACATTGATTCATATAAACCGTCAGGTGACCTGCTAGATATATATGTTGTTACTAACATCGTTCCAACGATTACATAAAAAACACGTATTACCCATTCATTGGCAACCTTAATAGATAACATATATATATATATATATATATATATATATATATATATATATATATATATATATATATATATTCACATGTTCTCTCCCGAGTACTTTACAGTGACATGTCTGAACATTTGGCTATATTATGTTTGATTGACAAACAGAAACGTCACCAAAAACAAGGAAACCGCTAATGTTCAAACACAGACCTGTATCTGAAACAGCCATTCGTCATATAGCATCAAGTAGATTGGACGTTTTTACACAAATTAAACGTAAACAAAGCGCTGAGATATTTTACAAAACAACTTAACTGTGTTATGGATTTATTCGCACCTGAGAAGATGGTAAACATTAAATCCAAATATGTAGTCCGGAATGAGTGGAAGACCAAAAGTCTAATGAAATCTTCCATAACATCCAATAACCTTTATCGAAAATGTATTGCTAAATCAAGGGTAAGTCCTATTAATATTCGTTATGTTAACTGTAGAGATATTTATAATAAATTAAAACATACTGCTAAGACAACTTACTATGCTAATCTACTTACCACGTTTAAGAATGACTCAAAGAAGACGTAGCAGTTGCTTAGAACTATAATAGGGAAACACAATGACGAATCCTGTATTCCTATGTGTTTAAATATAACAATGACTTAACTCATGATCCTGATCAAATTTAGAATACATTCTTCACAAATGTTAGTCCTAATTATGCTAATGCAATCCCTCTTCCCCAAAAAACAGTTCACCAGATATATATAAAAAAGTCAATGTTTATGAATCCCACTGATGCAAAAGAGATTAAACAAATTATAAGGTCTCTTCAACCTAAGAAAATTGTGGTCATGATAACCTTTGTCCGCATATGTTTAAATTACTAGGCGAGCAAATATCCCTACCGATAGCTATTTTGAAACAAATCCTTCAGTGAAGGTATTGTACATGATGAAATTTAAATTGAAAAAATTTTACCTGTCTATGAGTCAAAAGCCAAAAATTAATTGTCCAACTACATACCTATATCCTTACTACCCGCTATTTCAAAGATATTAGTAAAGGTGTTACATGAAGGACTTACGGCTTTCTACACAAAAATAATATATTCAATGAAAATCAATATGGTTTCCGCGTGAAACACTGCCACCAATGCCGCAACATTTCTCAATATTGATGTTGTAAACGCTTTAAACAAAATTCAGTCCTCTGTGTTTTCCTTGATCTAAGTAAAGCATTTGATATAGTACACCACCAAATCCTTTTGCTTAAACTTCATTTTTATGGGATAAGGGGTTCTGTACTCAGATAGTTCAAAAACTACCTCAAAAATAGGAAACAATATTATGTTAGTTGGAGTAACACTACTTCGCTTCCCCGTGGTATCATGTATGGTGTCCCACATGGTTTTATCCTTGGTCCGCTCTTGTTTCTTTTATATACAAATGATCTTCCTTTGTGTCTAAACAAGAGTAAATCCATTTTATTTAGGTGACTGGTTTCATGCAAACAAGCTACATTTCAATGTATTAAACTATATGTTGTTTTTTAGACCCCATCCTGTCCAAAGGGAAGGAACTGTTTTAATGATATCTGATAATATAATGAAGCCTACACATTGTATTACATGTCTAGGCTTCTATATTGACAAAAAGGCTAACAGGTGTTTTATATGCAATACATACAGTGAATTGCTTTCTTCCAGTTGCCTCCCTAAAACTATTTTATTACACTTTAATTTATACCTACCTGACATACAGAATCATACTGTGAGGATCTACGTATAAACTCCACGCTACAAAATGTTTTATCATGCAAAAAAAATTGTTCGTGCTATTCTTCAAAGAAGCTTCCGTGAACACTCTCATCCACTCTTTGCACACTTAAAGTTAATACAATTGCACGATATCTATCACATTGAAATTGCTAAGTTTATGTACAGTTACATCCATAGCACCCTACCAGTTTAATGTTCAAACATCTTTACATTTACATATGAAATTATATAAGGCAACTTAGATATATTCGTCCGATAAGTACTTCTACTGTTAGATCATCGAACAATATATTATGTAAAGTTCCATTGATCTGGAACAAAGTTCCATATGATATTAAAAGTAAACCTAATATAGCAAGTTTTGCATCTGCATTAAAGGTTTGTGTTTCAGTGGCTATGAAAATTTACATTAATATTATTTGTTCTACCGTTTTTCTATTATTTTATTTAACATATTCATTGGTATTACCTATAATCTTGGTAAGTTCAACTATTTATTTTACTTTATATTTGTAATTTAGCCTGATTGCTGCTTGTTGCGCAACGTATTATTAATCGTCATAATGATATAATTAACATTGGTTGACAGCGATCAGTATTATATATATATATATATATATATATATATATATATATATATATATATATATATATATATATATATATATATATATATATATATATATATATATATATATATATAGATTTAACAAGATTTAACAAGGTTGCCTTCCCAAACAACAAGTTCCAGATGTCAAGTGGACAAAGAAGCCATTGGCTTATCGAGAGTCCAACAATTTTCTCATCTTTGTGTAGCCCGCCCTTATCAAATATCTGTCAATTCTATTTTTTATTTATCACCCTCTGTGAGAAAGAGTACTTGCTCATGTCCAACCTACACTGCTCCTTAACTAATGTTGCTTTGTGTCCTCTTGTTCTACTGCCTTCTTTAAGTTTGAAGAACATATTCATATCAACATCCTCATAGCCGTTCACTATTTTAAACACTTCTATTTGGTCTCCTGTTAAAACCACATTGTAATAAGCGGCTTTCGTAACTAAGGTCTCTCAATTCTTGAATCATTTTAGTTGTTCTTCGTTGTATTCTTTCTAGCTTGTCCATATCCGATACGGCCTCCATGCTTGAATACAGTATAATGTAATATTTTATATATTCAACCGCAACTGTCAACCGCAATTGTGTTTAGATATATAACTTATAAGTGTTTGCCTCACTGAATACAGCCATATGGCTCCACTGTTAACCTGAAACTGTATTACGTAGTACCGGTTTGCATTTGTTTTGTTTTGTATATGTGTATGTACGTATACAGTTTCTAAAAATAAACTTACTCACACTCACTCGCACACACCTACTGGCAGGTTTACTCCTGATCATTTTGAGCTATTTTGCAACTCTAGGTACAGGTATTGATATTCTGGCCAAACGATTTCCATACTCTTTAAGGTCATGAGTTCTAATTTGGTTAAACAAATACACAATGTGATAAACTTGTAAACAAATTATTTGTATAAAAAGTGTCTTGTTATAACAAGAAACGTTCATGTTATATCAACAAAGAAGTTACCTATATTTATATAACAAGAAACTATCTATAACAAGATAGGTTACTAATTATTGAACATTACTCAGGATAGTTCGTTTTCATGATGATATATTTCTAGTATCATATCCAAAAGGTCTGTTTTACCTGTAGAGCTTTCGCCATTTTTTCAAGATGGCTTCATCAATAGTAATGACGTCCTGGTAGGATGACGTCATCGTAGACGAGGGCTCCAAAACCAAATCTATCCGCACAGAAAGAGAATACGAACAGCTCTGGAGCAATTGTAGAAGGAGAAATCCATTATTATACTCCCTGCTGACAATGGAAGACAGTCATCATGGAGTCGGAAGAATATTAAGAAAAATGAATAAACTGCTAAGTGACAAAGCCACATATGATCAGAAGGAGAGAGTGTCCCATTCAGACCAATTGTTGACACACACACACAGTAGCATACAGAATGTCCACAGACTTGGTGAACATACTACAACCATTCATGGGAAAAACAGAACACCAAACTGAGAATTCACAAGAACTGGTGAAAGAAATGACAGTACCAAAAATAGAAGGAAAATAATTTGTGTCATATGATGTTGTATCACTGTTCACGAAAACACCTATTAAGGAAACATGCGAATTGATCAAACACAGACTAGAAAACGATAAGACAATCAGGAAGAATTTGCCTTGTACACACAGGAAAAGCAGAGGAATTACAACAACATATGAACACTGTTGACCCTACAGGCAGCATACGTGTCACCAGAGAAGATGAAGAGAACAACAGAATGTCCTTCCTTGTTGCGAAATTTAAAAGAAAGGATGACGGTAGTGTGAAGTCATCAGTATACAGAAAGAGACCCACGCCGACCAGTATCTGAACTTCGCTTCCCACCACCCCAGGCACCAGAAGTTAGGAGTAGTCTTAGAAGATGCGGCTCTTTGAAGGCTCTTAGAAGGTGCGGCTATCTGTCCTGGGCCTTGACAAAAATGTGATGAATAACAAGAAGAGCAAGAAGACAGACACCAGAAGAAAGGACAAGAACTACAGAAGCCAGGTGGTCATTCCTTATGTGCAAGGTGTCTCAGAGAGGGTTGATCGGGTACTGAACAAATATGGTGTGGCCACAGCCAGGCGTCCCCCCACAACCATCAGACGTTTGTTGGCACACCCAAAGTATAAAGTAGAGCCGGAAGAATAGGGAGAACTAGTGTACCGAATACCGTGTAAGAGCTGTGGTGCAACCTATTTAGGAGAGAGGAAATTTTTTTACGACCAGACTAGATGAACACCAGAAAGATGTTGAGAATACACAAAGAGAACAATACACGAGCAGGGAAAGAAACGGTCGCAGTTCACCATCAACAAGTCCACCCTGGCAGACCACACTACCACCGATAACCTTCTAATAGACTGAAAAGGAGTGAAAGTGGTACGCAGGGAGTCCCACAGAAGGAGAAGACACGTGAAAGAAGCGACATGGATACGGAAAACAGAGGCAGCGATCAACCGAGATGAGGTGAACTATGAACTTCCACACATCTACGATAACGTCATCCTACCAGGACGTCATTAGTACTGATAAAGCCACCTTGAAAAGATGGCGAAAGCTCTACAGATAAAACACTGTTGGATATGATAGTAGAAGTATATGATAAAGTTAGATAACTATTTTATTGATATAATAATATCTTTATTTCAATAAACTAGTTACCTTTCTTGTTATAACACGAAACTAGTTATCTCACAAACACTTTTTTTTTTAGATTTGCATCTTGTTCTTTCTGCACTTCGTACATTTCTATGCTTCCATAGGTTTCAATCGCTCCGATCCATCATATTGGATCAGCACGCATGTCTTATTCAGTCGTATTCAATTGCACAGTGTGCGGCGGGCTTCATAACATTTATTTGAAAGTCAATTTCGACTTTGTAGTACAAAGCTAACTACCGGCACGAACAGAACAAAGCGGATGCACTGGATGGTCGTCTGAACTACTTCATCTTAGTGGATACAAACAACAATACAGAAAAAACAAGAGATTTCAAGAAGAGACTACGACAGAAGCTCCTCTCTAAAGGTAGGAATTATCATATAGGGACTTGTTTTGGTTCTGAATATAGTGCATGTGTTTGTCATGTGATACGTGCCCTGTCCACTATGAACCAATCAATTAATTGTGTTCCTATAATACCAATCACTATAGTAGACCATCTACACGCACGCATACACAAACGCACACAAACACACACACACACACACACACACACACACACACAAACACACACACACACACACACACACACACACACACACACACACACACACACACACACACACACACACACACACACACATGTTGCATTTCCTCTTTTCTTCATAAAGGTAATAATTACATATTAGTCCCATTCTTCTAGACAATAAAATACAACTACGATCAACAAAATAATCTTCACACATTAAATAAAGCTTTGATATTCTGCAGCATACTTCTTTTTATATTAATTTAAAAAATTATGTGTGTTAGTAGACACCGTCGTGTTTTTATATAGAATAGTCCTAAGTTGTAGACACATATTTAGACTTGGCTGTTATTCTTGCAACTGCTGGTTTTAATGTATGCTGTTGTCGAGTTGCTTTCGACGAAACATAGGTTGCAGTGAAAATATGTTGTAGCCATATAGGAAGGGAGCACGTATAAGTTGGTGCTATGACAAGGTGTTTTTATTTATGTATTATTGCAATATGTATTATTGCAATATATATATATATATATATATATATACATATACATATACATATACATATACATATATATATATATATATATATATATATATATATATACATATACATGTACATATACATATACATATACATATATATTGGATCCCAAGATGTTAATTGTTTAGATAAGTTTATGATTAAATATAATAAAAAAATTGTATTACATATACCTGTTTTATGTCAGTAGTATTAATCCTTTTAGCAAACATATTGTCTACATTTTGAAAACAACCTATAATTATCTTTGAATGGATTGACCTTGGATTTATTTTTTCTTGGAATGTGACATTTGACATTATTACCTCTGAAGAAACTTGGTGATGTTTCTTCCAAACACCTGTCTTGTCGCCAACCATTATCAGCCATCATAGCAAGGACTATCAGTGTTAAGGATCTTACGCCATCAGGAGAACTGGTTTAGAAGGAATATCAAGGAAGCCATCAACATCCACCGAACGAGACCTGCCTTGTGCAGAGAGGTGATACATCTCGTCCACACAAATCATCATATAAACAATTACGTCAGTTGACAAAAAAAAAACATTTTAACAATCTAAAATTTAATGGACAATGCTGATTACTCAACTGTATTATTCACTGCCGATGCAGATAAAGCATATGATAACTTTATGCTAATATATGAACCACTTTTTGAAAAATCTTGTCACGTGAAATATGTCAAAGTCCACAGAAAATATATTAAACGAGAACCTTGGATTATATCAGGAATTTTTACTTCATCAATACTTAAAGAGAAATTAAATAGAAGGAACGCTCAGACAGTGACCCCGGTTCCTCGTACGAAGGTCGCTGTGCACCGCAGGTCCTCCAGTAGGCCAAATATCGTTTCTTTTACTGGTGTTTCTGTAGGCCAAGTTGTCTTCCTTTCGTTTTGGTGTGTAGTAAAATCTTGCAGGAGGTGTGGCACTGTCATTGGAGCCATGCTACAAGGACACATGTATGTGACTCCAATGTGTAGTGTTGTGTGCAAATGGTGCCTGAGTGTGCAGTGTCCTGTCCTCAGGTGCACCATTATCACCTGGTCTTCTCTGGACAGCTGGTAAAAGTTGTCCTCACTGTTGTGGCTGGGATGTTGTTTCAGCCATATATTCTCCTTGTGATACACGATGGTTTTTGCTTCTTTGTAAGCAACCTCTTGATCCAGTTTTTCCACTCCTTTGCCAGTCTCTCCACTTCCTCGTTTAACGGGATGTTGCAGTGTGCTGGCCTGTTGGTTCTTTCATCCATCCTTCAGATTCAAGAGAATCCCTCCACCTCCATTGCGGGTTGCTTATTCCGCTGGGCCGTCTGTGTACGCATGGGTCGATAAGTCATGGGGGTAGGTTTGTGCAATGAACTCCATGGTGAGTGCCTTCTTTTCTGCATATGTCTGGATTCCCTTCTTCAGAATGCCTGGGATGCTGCCCCTAATGAGTGGAAACTGGGTCGTCTTCCAGGCAGGGAGTGTACATTGCGTTGCGATTGGCTTGTCCGTGTGGTCCATGAGCTCTGAGTACTTCCTCTCCAGTATTTGTGATTGGTGGATGAAGCTGCTTCAGTTCAGTCTGCCTTTAGTCAGGGTATACATCCTGTTGTGCATGGGGTGGTTTTCCAGTCGCTTGAACTTGGCAGATTGTGTGAGTAGTATTGTGTCTCTTCTTTCTTCCATGGACTGCAGTCCAGTGAGTGTTTCAAAGGAATGGGTCAGTGTTGATCTCAAGGTCCCAGTCATGACTCTTGTGGCTTGATTCTAAACCTTGAAGACTCTCTGGAAGTTGGTCTTTGCTGCTGTCCCCCAGGAAGATATTCCGTACTCCAGCATTGGTCTGATGCGTCCCTTGTAGAGCCTCTTCTGAATGTTGTGATCTGTTCCCCAGGACGATCTTGAAAGCTTTTACGATACAATTATTCACGATATGTTGTTGTACAAATTAAATGTTTATGGAATTATTTGCAAATTACCTATCAAATCATAAACAGTATACTGAGATAGATAAATGTTAATCGTCTCAACAAAACATAATAAATGGAGTACCACAAAGTTCCATGTTATGACCACTTTTACTTTTTATTAATATAAACGATATAAAAAATGCAACACCTTTAAAGTTATTCTCTTTCGCGGATGATACAACTCTTTACCAATCATATCCATATATTGATATTAACACTTCAATTAATAATATAAACCTGGAACTGAAACATGTATATGACTGGCTTTGTGCCAATAATTTGTCTTTAAATATTAAAAATTTACTTTTCATATTTAGCCCCCCAAGTAGTAAATACCAAATATACAACTGTATTACAATAAATAATGAAATTATTAACCATGTTGGTAAACATGACAAGGAAGAGTGAACTTTTAGGAATATATATTGGTAAACGTTTAACATGGAGTAAACATATTAACGTAATCAGCTCCTATTTTTAAATAAAAAATAGGATCAGTGTAACATTTATAATTTGTTTTTTTTATCGCTTTTTTGTAAAACTTCCTTATTGTATTTCCCCATGCTTGTGTTCATGTATATAATGTTTGGCTACATTAGCTTGCCGGAAGATGAGCAGTTTAATTTAAGTAGTAATCTTTGATGTGGCACTGTTTCGGCAGTTTACCCAGTTTATTGTACACGTTTTAGCCGCTAGGGACTTGACCTCGTTAGTGACACGCCTCAGTGACCACTCGTCATTATTCGCCAGTCGCCATATCGCCTGCTCGCCTGTTCGCCGTATCATTTATTCTAATTTAGCCACTGTTTCACGCACTAAATGTGAGTATAGAACTGTAGATTATTGACTTATAGTACACATAGTTGTATTTGTCGTAGTAATTAGAATGTATACATAGCTTAGTAATAGATTCGTTTGTTTCATAGCATCTATCGTATTACGTAAATCTAGCGAAAGTCGGCCCGCTGGCAGCACAGCTCTAAGCTTATTGTCCACGCCGCTACACGTGTTTATGTAGGTCATGTGCGCCTATCGCTGTTAGGCTACGTTCTATGTGCTATCCGCCTATATACAGTGCAGTATAATTGTGTTATTTCTAAAGTATAGTACTATTGTAGTTTTGATAGTTAGTCTAGTATGATGCGTAATTAGGCTTAGGCTTACTGTTAGCTTTATTTAATACACTTCGCCCTAACAAGTTAACTTATTGTTCTTATTATTCTTTGCAGTTCGACAGATGTATTTTGTAACCAGTTAACGCCAATAAAACCTGTACGGAAACGAAACAGTGTGGATCGCCGAATTAGTCGAAATTTATGTAGCCTACTGAAAGTGCACTACGCCATGGAAGAAGTAGTTCGGGCCTACGAAGTCCTAAAGAAGACGCGCACGATCAAAAAGGGTCTGCTGACGAGGTGCGTCAACAGACTGCGCGCAGTTGTCGGCCAAGGAGCTGACGTACAGGCCGACACTGTAGATGATGCTCGACGCCGCGCACGACTCTTGCTTGAAGAACTCAATAACATCAACGTGCAGATGGAGACCGTCTTGCTGGAGAATGACATCGCAAGAGAAGACGACGAAGAAGGCGTCTCACGTCCAACGGCTCGCTTCGTCGATGTTGAGAGTAACGTTGAAGAAGTCACCGCTAGAGAAATAGAGATCGACAAGCTGCAGACAGGGTGGACGCACGATACGCAACCCGCCGACGCCAACGCCAACGCCGACGTTCTCGCCAAGACGCTCGAAGCACTGAGCATCATCACCGACAAGCTAGTCACCCCGAGAGAAAGCGCATCAATCCGCACGACAGGAATGCATCCGCCAAGATGGGATGGCCAAAACAAGAATTTCTACTCGTGGCGATTGCAGCTAGAACAATACTTCAACTCCGCTGGTATCAGCAAGGAGGCAGACAAGCTGATGTACATACTGCACGCCTCAGTTCTGCCGTCTCGAGTGACCGCCTCTATCGACAGCTGCACTGCTATGAGCGGCCCTAACGGAGTATGGTGCCGGCTAGAAGAGAAGATACCGAAGGCAGCTGTAGTCCAAGAAATCATCGCTGACATGGACGGCATTCGACCGATCAAACAGAATGCAGCATCAGAGATGAGAGCCGTATTGGATCGATTGACCGACTTTGCGCGACGAATCACGGAAATCGGCAATGAGAGCGAACTCGACTCGCCCACAGTGGTACGCATCGTAAGCAGCAAGCTGGAGCCAGAACTTTACTACGAGTGTGAACGCTGGATGCGACAGAACCACCCCGCAGAACAACTCTCCGTCAACAGAATCGTCGAATTTCTACGAGCAGAAACAGAGGCGCGTGAACGACTGATGCCAGCCAAATCGACCAGGACTGAGAAGAAATCGTCACTCCATCACGTCAACGGAACCGGAACGTCATTTACCGATCCGTGTATCTTGGGCTGCGGAGTTCACCACAAGTTTATCGACTGCCAGGCGTTTCAAGCGATGCAACCTGCACAACGCCGCGATGTCATCAGAACCGCCAGACGCTGTTTCAGCTGTTACGGTCGTCACCGAAGTAGCGACTGTACACGGCCGAAGCGATGCATCGAATGCGGTGATCGACATCACAGACTACTCAACTGTCAACCGAATCGCCAGTTGTCAGCGCCAACGTCAACGACACGTCGTGCCTCGCCACCTACGTCACAGATGAACCCTGCATCCGCCAGTTTTACGCCACAGCAAGGCGCCGCAACGTCAACGCCAACCTTCCTTGGTCACCTGCACGGGAATCAAGGCCGGTTCTCGCCGTCAACCTACGTGGAGGTTCGTGACTCGACAGGAGCGTGGCACAAGATAGTCGCTTTTCTCGACACCGGAAGCGACACCACCCTCGTGAGACATTCACTGGCAAAGCGACTTGGCATCACCGGCGATGATCAAGTCTTCCGTTACGGTGTAGCAGGGGGCGGAGTCAGATCTGAGAAGAGTGCGAGATACGTGCTTCGCGTGCGACCGGTGCAAAGAGACGCGAGCATCGCCTACGACATCATCGCCATGGGAATCAAGGCGCCAGCACACGACGCGCCCGCGATCGACAGCAGCCTGTTTCAACAGTACGAGTACCTTCAACCGGCGCGAGATTGCGTTCCATTGGCGAAAGAGAAAATTGACCTGTTGGTAGGATACGACCAGGCCTACCTGATCTCAACACTTCACACGATCTCCTCACCTACGAACGAAGCGCAACTACCGAGTGCAGCCTGCACACGGTTGGGCTGGGTGCTCTATGGTGGTCAGATACAGCCCCCAAGAGCCGTCGCTAGATCTGCAGTTCACCACGTGCAGCGACTCATCGAAGATGACATCAAGAAGCTGTTCTACTCCGACGTAGCGGGGGTCAAGCCGACGACCGCCTGCATCTGCAGTGACAAGGAACTAGCTGAATCGAAGTTTTTACTACACGCCAAGACAACTACTTCCATCACAAAGGAAGGAAGAATCAAAGTCTTCATGCCTTGGCGTGATGGATACCCTGAGGCTCTCCCTTTCAACAAGGAGAAGACAGTTGCCAGAATGTATCAGCAAGAGAACTCCTTGAGACGAAATGGTCGTCTTGAAGCATGCAACGCCGAAATCAGAAATCTCATCACGCAGGGATTTGTACGTCCACTCACGATTGAAGAGACTCACGACGGGCGTGGTTGGTATCTGGAGCATCACGCCGTCTATCGAGAAGACAAGTCCACCACGAAGACCCGCATCGTCTGGAACGCCGCCGCACTGTTCAAGGGCGTTTCACTCAACGACGGCTTTCACAAAGGCCCCGACCTGCTCAACTCACTCATCTCATGTCTTCTCGCTTGGCGTCGCGATCGAGTCGCACTCGTAGGAGACGTGAAGAAGATGTTTAACCAGATCGAAGTTGCCGAACCGGACCAGATCTTTCACCGGTTCGTTTGGCGATTTGGAGATGAGTGCTCACCGCCAATCGCATTCCAGTGGATACGTCTACCGTTCGGGGAACGACCCGCACCGGACATCGCCATCAACTCCGTCAGAATCCTTGCTGAAATCGGTCGTCAATCGGAACCGATTGGAAGCTACATCGTCGACAACGAGATGTACATGGATGACATCAGCCACTCAACCGCCACTGCAGAAGATGCCATCAGAGCAAGAGACGAAGTCGATGCTGTCCTCGCCAGAGGGAAGTTTGACATCAAGACGTGGCATTCGAATCATGCAGCAGTAGATGACAACCCCGATGAGCCGACAATCGACGTCTTAGGTCATCATTGGGACAAATCACTCGACCTGTTTTCACTGAAGGCCAAAGATGTTGAAATGGAATCTGACCCGGTAACGAAGCGAACGATACTGAGTCTCGTCGCGAAGATATGGGATCCTCTGGGCATGCTGTCGCCTGTCTCGTTAGCATTCCGCATCGACCTACAAGACTTGTGGCGCCGTGGTGTGTCTTGGGATGAACCACTCGACGACGACGACAAGCAGCGATGGAACACACACGTGATTCAGATGCAAGAGTTATTGAAGTTTCAAGTGCCTCGTTGTGTGAAGCCAAACGATAGCGTCGGCAAGCCACAACTACACTGCTTCAGCGACGGAGGTGCGAATGCCTACGGTGCTGTTCTATGGCTACGTTGGCCACTCAGCAACGGCGCCACGACGACGACATTCGTCATGGCGAAAGCACTCGTCGCTCCTCTGAAGAAGAAGTCGATTCCACGGTTGGAGTTGATGGCCGCCGTCATCATGTCTCGACTCGCAAAGTTCATCGAAGACGTCATGGGCGGATTCGACTCTATACACTTCTGGGTCGATTCGCAAACCGTCCTGAAGTGGGTTCGCTCTGCCTCCGCCAACTTCAAACCGTTCGTGTCTGCCCGTATTCAAGAGATACAGGACACACACCCGCGCTTCATGGACGAGTTTCGCTACGTCCCGTCCAACATGAACGCCGCCGACGCGCTCACGAAGCCTCTCTCAGTACGTGAACTCCAGTACTGGCATGAGGGACCGCTCTTCTTACGTCAACATGAAGACACGTGGCCGCAAGAGTCTACATGCGAACAAGACTCTGAGATTGAAGCCGCCACACGAATCGAAGGTCGCAACGAGAAAGCTCGCACGCCACGTCACCGCCGTATACATCATGTTCGCGCCAATGATGTATGCATCGCCGACATGACCATTGCAGATCGACTCGTCGCTCAAGTCAGCGAATGGGACCGCCTTACCCGCCACGTTGCGCGCTGGAGACGAATACTGCAACCGAGAGTTAACCGCGCCGATACCAGAACGATTGGAGCAGAAGAACTGAAGGACGCTCAGCAAGCGCTTTTCTTCCTCTGCCAGTCGGAGTTCCGAGAAGACTTTGCCGCGTGTCGCTCAACATTCGCCAGCATCGCTCCAGTGCTCGACGCCAAGGGCATTGTCCGCGCCGAGGGACGCATCGGACAGTTGCCTCTGCATCCTGATGTGTGCCACCCGATCATCCTACCAGGAAACAGTCCACTCGTCGAACTCTACGCTCGCCGAAAACACATACGATATCTACACCAGGGGTACCGAGTGGTGCTCGCAAACATCGCCAAGGAAGGAATCCACATCGGCAATGGGAAAGAACTGCTGAAGTCTGTGGCGAGTAAATGTCTGTACTGTCGCACCAGGCGGGAGTCCATGCTACAACAACAGATGGGCATCTTACCTGCCTTCCGAGGAAACCCCTGTACGCCACCGTTCGCCGCTGTGGCCGTTGACTTTTTCGGACCGCTACAGACAAAAGTCAGCAGAAACGTTACGACAGAATCATCTGTGATGATCGTGACGTGTACTACCACACGAGTCGTCCACCTGGAGCTAACCAGCAGCGCATCCACTGAATCATTACTACTCGCGTGGCGTCGATTTGTCTCACGCCGAGGTGTACACCCGACGACAGTCTTCAGTGATCGAGGCAAGAACTTCCAGGGGGCGCAGCGACCGCTCCGTGATGCGATCGACTCGTGGGACGTTTCGCGTCTCAAGCGAGAACTCGCTGCCGAACGAACACACTTCGAGTGGCAGTTCAACGTGCCGAAGGCGAGCCACATGAACGGTGTCTTCGAGTCCCTCATACGTAGCTTCCGCCGAGGACTCGATGCTGCCGTCAACTACCTCAAGCGCCGATTCACCTTCGAGGAATGGCAGACCTTCCTCTCGGAGGTGATGTACGTTATCAACTCGAGACCGCTGTTTCCCGACGGACCTGATCCTGTCGGGTCACCTGCGGTCACCGGCAACGACATTCTTCACCCCTTCGACCAGCCAACGGTGCCGCAGCCCGTTGTCGAGGACCGTCCACATCCGCGAGAAGTTGTGAAAGCTCTGCATCAGCGTGTCCAGTTGTTCTGGGAGACGTGGCTGAGATTCATGCCGCCGCATCTCATCGCTCGCTCGAAGTGGTTTCACTCGCGGCAGAACCTGCAAGTCGGCGACTTGGTGCTTCTACTGGAGCCCGGGATGAAGGGCGCGGCCGCCCCACGCACTCTGTGGGAACGTGCCGTCGTCACAGCTGTCCAGCCCGGTGATGATGGCCTAGTACGGAAGGCTACCGTGCGAACAGCCAACGCAAGGCTCTATGATCGGCCTATTCACAAGATGTGCCTGATCGCCACCGACGACGAATTGAGCAACGGCTTACGAAGAAAATGAACGTTATCATATTGCAAACTGCTCTGTTTACCGCTAATGTTTTATATTTTTCCTTTTTTTTTCCAATTAGCTAGGCGGGAGTGTTTCGGCAGTTTACCCAGTTTATTGTACACGTTTTAGCCGCTAGGGACTTGACCTCGTTAGTGACACGCCTCAGTGACCACTCGTCATTATTCGCCAGTCGCCATATCGCCTGCTCGCCTGTTCGCCGTATCATTTATTCTAATTTAGCCACTGTTTCACGCACTAAATGTGAGTATAGAACTGTAGATTATTGACTTATAGTACACATAGTTGTATTTGTCGTAGTAATTAGAATGTATACATAGCTTAGTAATAGATTCGTTTGTTTCATAGCATCTATCGTATTACGTAAATCTAGCGAAAGTCGGCCCGCTGGCAGCACAGCTCTAAGCTTATTGTCCACGCCGCTACACGTGTTTATGTAGGTCATGTGCGCCTATCGCTGTTAGGCTACGTTCTATGTGCTATCCGCCTATATACAGTGCAGTATAATTGTGTTATTTCTAAAGTATAGTACTATTGTAGTTTTGATAGTTAGTCTAGTATGATGCGTAATTAGGCTTAGGCTTACTGTTAGCTTTATTTAATACACTTCGCCCTAACAAGTTAACTTATTGTTCTTATTATTCTTTGCAGTTCGACAGATGTATTTTGTAACCAGTTAACGCCAATAAAACCTGTACGGAAACGAAACAGTGTGGATCGCCGAATTAGGCACTTTGTCGAATGTATTCTGAAAATCTAAGTAGATAATGTTTAATGGTGATCCCTCATCTATCCACTTAGTGATTTCTTCTAAAAAAACATGACATATTCAGGGGTGAGATTTAGCAAGTCATGGAAGGTAGCCAGTCGGGCTACTAACCTTGCAAAGTGAAGTAGCCCGGCAGCTTCTTAGGTAGCTCACTTGCTAATCAATATGTTGATGATAAAAAGTAAATACTTTGCAGATAGAATGTGTGAACGATATAAAAAATATATATAAACTTCAAAAACAAACAGTTTTTAAACATTTATTTTCTAGGCAGGATCAATACAATGTAATACATAATACTGAATAAAATACAAAATACATCTGTACACGTGATAGATTGTTTTGTTTTCATAACATGGTACACCAACAGTCTACGCGAAAAGTCTCCAAGCATCACAGGACATCAGGTCCTGTGAACTGAACTGTTTACAGGCCCTGTTGATTTTTCACAGGAGCTGATTTTACTTCCAGATATTACTAAAACGGTGTCACGCACACCACTTGGATAAATATATATAAGTGGCACCACGCGGGCCAGCCTAGAGAAACATTAACCAGGTTCCCGATTAATTCACCAGAAGCGCTCAAGCACCAACAAGAATATTAGCATGACCGGTTATTATTTCAGTGTAGAATGACCGTACAGTTGCATGTTGAGCGTCGATGTGGTTGATTAAAAATACAGTGAATGCTCCCCATTATGATATAGCCAGGACAACACTTCTGAGATGTTTATTAACATTCCGTTTATTTTTGCTGCGTCTAAAATATTGCAGCTCCGTAAATATGTCGTGTCGCCATTCGGGCCACTGTAGTCAAAATTTCAAGTCGCCCAACGCCATTTTTGGGCGTCATTGGCGACCAGGCTAAATCTCACCCCTGCATATTTGTTATACATGACCTCGCTTTTAGGAATCCATGTTGAGATGGATTTAATCTTTTATGCCTAACAAGAAAGTCCACCATATGATCTTAAGTATTAATCTTTCTAATAATTTACATCATTGATGTTAAACTCACTCTGTAATCTGACTTATTTCTCGAATCCTTTATGAATAATGGTATGATGTTTGCTTATTTCCGTTCAAAAGGAATCACTCCCGCTTTTAATGACAAGTTGAACACTCTTGCAAGTGGTATACTAATTAGGTCTTATGCAATTAAAAACTATATATTTCCAGCATTGTCTTCTAGTGGTCCAACATTGTCTCGTACGTTTTGTTTTCTCCTGACATAACTTCTTTTAGATTATCTAATTTCAGCCGTAGCTGCATTAAATGCCTCTTTGTAATTTGTGTATTCCTCATCATTTCCGGTACGCATATAGACTCTGCACATAGTTTGCTTGTATGCTATTTTTTCTAATAGCTTCTTTTGACAAGGGTTTTTCTCTAGACTATTTTCCTTGTTTTTAAGGGAACATATTATTAAATGATACTCTCAATTTCATATTTTAGAATGTTCCAACATTCAGTTGCTGTCTTATTCATCAGCATGTTATTCTAATCTAACTTTGCTAAGTGTTTTATCATATCTTTATATTTACTTTTATATAAGTTTCTCCTGTATTTCTTTTATTTTTATTCTCTGATTTTAATTTGATGTCAACATGTATTTGATTATGATCACTGCTACCCAAAGGTTAATATATTGTGACATTGTCGACTTCATGATCCAATGAAGACAAAGCTTTATATAATACATTGTCTTCAATGGTAGATTCTAGCACTTGTTGAGTGAGGAAGCTATTCTGTATTAAAAATATAAATTCTTGGTCCTTATCCCCTGTGCTCTCTAGAGATTTCCATTTCATGTGTCCGTGGTTAAATCTCCCATTATGATGCATTCTCATTTACTAACTTCCTTCATAGCCACTTGTATTGTTGCGTCATCCTCTTCATTTATGTTTGGATTTCGATAAACTAGTCCAATAGTTAACGTTACATTTCCTGAAACTATTTGGTACCAAACAGCTTCATCGCAATCTGCTACCCATTCTAATTTTATTTCGTAAGCCTGAATATATTCTTTAACGTTCCCTTCTTCCTGTTCGATCTTTCCTAAACATTACATATCCTGTCAATCCTAATTCAGCATCTGATAAGTCTTTGTTGGCCCATGATTTCGCTATACCTATTATGTGAGGGTCAATATCTTCTATCATAATGTTTAATTTGTTTTTAATTCTTATTTACTATGCTCCTTGCACTTAACCAAACGCATTTAAATCCAGGAACAGATATGCATTCACGACATCTTGCTGCTGGTTTGTGTGTGCTATTGACCTCTTGTCCTGATTGAGGCATGTTTAAGTACCCAATGGGCTTCTAGTTTAAACAATGTTTGCTACCAAAAAATATATTTGATGTTACCCATACCACTGTCGACTGCTCCTAAGAGTTTATCCGCAAACACTGCTGCACCTTTTCTACTTAGATGAAGCCCATCCCTCATGAACATATCAGCCCTCCCAACAAAGCAACCCCACAAATCCAACTTCCTCCTCCCTACATAGCTGCTGAACTAGTGTGTTAATCGCCACCCTCGTGCAATCTCAATAACCCTGACTGGCTTCCCATTACTGGTAAAGTTCCTTACATAATTAGTTGTCCAAACCGTGCCTGCGTTGGTGTCCTGATTACCTGCCTCTATTTCGTATCTATGGTAGTTGTGCCCTCCCTCTCTGCGTTATTTGTGTATACGTGCATCCGAATGGACCCTCCCTTATCAGGAACATGGACTTTCTCTACAATGTCTGATACATCCTTGGTCTTGATGTTAATGGTTTGTTTATGATTGAAGGCCATATATTTATAAGTATTATTTATTCCCCTATCTCCACTGATGTTTCAATTCCTTGTAGTAGTTCTTCAGTCTGTTGAATTTCTTCTGACGATGTCATCGGCAATGTCAAAATCTTTGACAACCACTGGCCCAATCCGTCTGCTTCTCCTTCTTTCTGTTTTGAAGCCTAACTCTCCTTTATGTCCATCAATGGCCGCCCTTATAGCAAAGTAGAGGACTATGACAAAGATATATGGCGCGAGAGTGTCTCATTGTAGCACTCCAGTCAAAATATCTTCTAAAAAGTTAAGTTACCACCTTTGTTTTTATCTGGCTATCGCATTTACAAGTTGACCAGATATACTGTAGACCCTAAGTGTATTTAGCATTTTGCCTCGTTGAATGATATGGAAATCTACGAAGGTTATTATGGCTTGCATATTGCTTGCCCTGTTTCCCTCTATTAGTCTGCGGAAAGCGAGTATATGTCGCCCTGTAGTTCTCCCAACTCGAAAGCCATTTTCGTTGCACCTCAGGTAGCTAATAGGTTCGGGTATTAATCTGTTTAAGATCATTATATTGTAAATGTTGGCCAATGCTGACCGCAAGCTGGTACTACGGCAATTCCCTCCCAAGCTGATGAGTCAAGCTTCCAGATTTAGGAATGGGCATAATGTTTATAATAGACCACTGATCAGGTTTCATCCCCAGTTGCAATGCTTGGTTGTCGAGAATAGTGTCATTAAGGTTACACCTCTTCAGTACCTCTGGTGCTATGTTGTATTCACCGCAGCGACAAATGGACCATCCTTGATAGCTAGATTTTATAATATAAGGGTGATCTTTACCTTACCGTCTGCAATATCTGGAAGACTTCCAAGAAGACATTTGATGTGACTGTGCCAATTATATAGATGCTCTTTTTGTGTATTCCGTTTTAGTTACCCATTCTTTGACGTTTTCCTTTGAGTGACATCATTGACGAAACGCAAGCGCTGACCATGCTTAATATTTACATGTGCTATTTCTACTTCTCTTCGGGGTCTAGATCATTTTATATATCCTTTTCGTATGCCCCCTCTAGGTTCTTCTTTGCTTGTTAATACCCTACCTGGTTCACATGAACTGTGTTTTGTTGGTATGCTTCATATACTTTGCTGACTTTCTCTCTGGCCTCTTCTAATGTGGTATCAATCGAATGTCTTGCCTTTTTCGTGATCAGAATGATTGTCTCACTGACTTCTTTGTCAGCTTTAATAAAATCACTCATAATTGTGTGTAGCAGATTCATCTATGTCTTCGAGAGGTTGACACCTACTGCGCACTTCGATAGCATATCGCTCTTGAAGGTCACTACTTAACAACTTCCGGTTATATTGCTTCTTCCCGTCTAGTTTTGTTTTTCCTAAAAGTGAGCCGAATCCGTTCCGTGATAATTCTATGGTCTAATCCTACACTTGCAAAAGTGCTGCATGCCTTCGTTTTCAGTAAACTATTTCACCATTTCTTGTGGACAAGTTTGTAATCCAGTTGATACTTGTTTCCTCCTTTCCTCCGTCTGCGTCGAGTGGCCGCGGCGGTATGCCATTGTGTTTTTCAGTCTACTAATATGCACTTCCTTTAAAGATACTATTATCATAAGCTATGCACAAACGGATGAACCTCGTGTCACCAACAATGATACAACAAAAGCAGTACCTTTTGTTTGACTGAATTCTGGTTTCTTGGAACATGACGTGTCATGACAGTTACTTCTCAAGGCACTTTCGCATTTGCTCGGAATGAAAAAACACACTATCCCTTATTCTAGCTTTAACCCTAACCCTAGTATGTATGTATGTATGTATGTATGTATGTATGTGTGTGTATATATTTACTATGCTCCATATATTTATGTGTGCGTGCGTGCGTGCGTGCGTGCGTGCGTGCGTGCGTGCGTGCGTTATAAATGGGGTCAATTTAACTTTCTGTTCTGTTCTGTTTCTCTACGTCTGTTTTCTGACAACCGTATTTCCTTGTATGCCGATTTTTTTTCAAAAACAGTCATACCCACCATTTCCAATGTGGATTCTACGGAGCTTGTTCCGGGATGTTCCATTGATAGTAGACTGGATAGTTTCTGTTAAAACCAATGATGCCTCCCCGTATTTCGCGGTGATTGATTGTTTGTTCAAATGTCAATTCGACTGGATTCCTTGGAGCTGGTGTATCTGATCGGGACAAATTGAACCTATACTTTCTCAGCAAATGTTCCGCTCCAGTTTGAATACAAAGACCTTTCTTTCAATGGGCCAATCTCTGCTGTGGCATCGTCGACCATGGAATTAACTTCAGTCACTTTTCTGAAAGTGTCAACAAGTCGTGCGCAATGCCTTTTTGTAATGCTTTCCAGTAAACACTCTCCCGATTCATCCATTTGCACCCACTTCCGACTTCACTGCTAAGTCAGTGGAACACCTGGCACGTAGTTACTTCCCATGATCTCCCATCTAAGAGCAGACTGAGCAAGGCTCAAAGCCGCACAATAACATCCGTGAACTGGAGTGAACATTGCCACAGTAGCGTGTATGCGCTCTCTTGGCCACTGCAAGGTTAAACACAAACGTGTATTCTAGACCGACACGTTTATTAGCTCCCCAAGACAATTGGAGCACACACTGAACGGTGAAGTTCTCTCTAATATACGAGCTGACAGGAGACACGTAGTCCACGGTGGGACATTGAATGATTCACTCAGGAATGTTCCTAGTCATAGATGCAGACACCCACCATGTCCAGCCTAAAAGTGGCTGCGCTGGGGTGGGTCCGTGTCATTTGAAAATGTGGAACTTGTAGCCTCACCCAACATGAAGAAGTATGCATAACTGTTAATTAATCCTAAGAATACTGCATAACAGTCAAACAAACAATGTTATGGCCAGAATACGCCGAGTACGTCAAGCCTGAAACAACATGTTGAGTGATTTCCATAACATAGTTCAGGCATGATGTCGCGGTAACATCAGTCCTGCAAAATCACCTGTTAACTTAAATCGCCAACAATGACCAATCTGTCATGGACCATGCAGAAACACCACAGAAAATCGGAGAATTTGTCCATGAACATCGATTCGTTCAAACCATTGCGGGCAGAAGGAGGAATACTGTAGATGACATATCCGGAAGCAGGGTGATCTGTGCTTCAGCTGAACACACACACTTTCACATGATTTGTATGTCTCTGTGGGAAGACGCTTCATTTCGATTCAAGGTAGATGACACAAATGCCTCCCCCAGTTATGTCACTACGAGGTTCATGGTCAAACTTAAAACTTCTTGGTGACAACGCATTGATTTTCGTCTGATTAGCATCACCCGGTCTCAGCCAAATTTCTGTCAGTGCCAGAATATCAAGGTCATTGTCATCGAGTAGCTTGACAACTTGGTCATCTTTATACTTCACAGACCGGGTATTTAACTTACACACATGCAGTAATTGCGGGTTTCTCGTGATGTTTTACACGTAGATATTTGTCGATCTCTACTGCTATTATATTTTTGATGCAAGCCTCAAATCTCGCCATAAACGATAGCAGGGGCGAGGCTCAATCAACAGAGCAGTAGGTCTTTGCTTTGACCTCCCAGCTCTAGAACGCCTGTGAGTCCGACCATTCCTTAAGTGTCTAAGCAGTGCAACACCAGTCACATCTATCAGTCAAGACCAGTATTGCGGGGCTTGTTGAACAAATATGCTCCCGTAAAGCAGAAAATGGTCACTCTGCAAACTTATGTAAAATAGTGTTACGAGCATATACAAATATGTAAGTATGAGCGTCTGGGGAGACAGTTTGGACAGATGTTCAAGCTTTAGGACACTGTCATAAATAACTGCCTACATCAAGCGAAACATCACTACTGCGACAAAGTTGTTGAAGCTGCGTCAAATCAGAAGAAGCTGCATGACACAATGCAAACCTTGACGCACACTCAGGTTGACACAACATGCTATGTAGACCACTGCTGAGCACCAAGATGGAATTCATCCATTTAACAGTCTTTGACAGGTCAGAAACATCATCATAGCATCTGCTCATCGATTATGTGCTCTCAATCCTCTAAAATGGTTACTAAAGATCTGTGTAAACGTACCTGTCCCTGTCATTACCAGGATTGTGAACATCTCGTTACCCACAGGAGACTTGTCAGCCAACTTGAAAGCACCACTTGTGACTCCACTCATCAAAAGCCGCCACTGGATGTGGACTGTGTTACAAGTTACCGACCGGTATACATTTTGAGTTTCTTGTCCAAAGTCATCGAGTAGGTGGTGTCATCACGTGTGTCATGCTATATGACTGAGCACCACTTGTTTGAAGTGAACCCGTCACCATACAGAAAGGGCTATAATACAGAGGCAACACTGCTGAGAATTGTATCTGCGGATAATCGTTGCGTCTCTTATGTGAGGCGTTTGACATGATTGATCACAAAGTGCTCGTATCACGTGTATCAAGCAGGATCAGTCTTTCAGGGACAACGTCAAACTGGTTTACTCCGTACCTCGCAAACAGGAAACAACCAGTCAAGATTGGAGAAGCCATCTCGAACGTGTCCATACTAACATGTGGCGTCCATCGAGAGTCATTCTTGGGGCCGTCACTATTTACCATCTATACGGCCTGTGAATTGTTAATGATATGTTGGCAGGTAAATTGACTCGTTGTTTCTCGGCGAGGAAGATGAATGCCTCTGACTCTCTGTTCAACTTCAGTTGATTTATGTCCCTCCAGCCTGTCACATCGGCTACACATGCCTCGATGTTAGACAGTGCCGCAACGATGGATTCGTCTCGTTCTACAGTGATACAAATCTGCGTGTCATCCGCATAACAGTGGTATTGCATACCGCGTCGAACAGCAATATCGGCGAAGGGTTTTGTGCATATACAGTACGGTATTGGGCCAAGCACTGACCCTTGTGAGACGCCACATTTCAAGGCACAATTAGTCGACGTGGCGCTGTCCACGGCGACTTTCTGACAGCGTTCGCTGATGTACTACCACAGCCATGCAAGCGCCGAGTATGTGATGCCAAATGAGTGTTACAGTCGAGTCATCAAGAATTCGTGATCGATTGTATCAAATGCACTTGGCAAATCAAGCATCACGAGGACAGTCTTGCACTTTCTGCCGCGGCGATGCCATTCTTGACTCGCAGTAGCGCCGTCTCCGTCGAGTGGCTGCGGCGGTCTGCCGATTGAAATGTGTTGCGTAAGTTGTTCGTATCAACGTGAGTGTTGATTTGTTTTGCAACCACTTTTTCCACGCGTGACAAGTTCGAAATAGGGCGGTTGTTGCGTATGATATTTTTATCCAGCTTCGATTTTTTTTTAGAGGTGGTCTGACGCCCGCACGCTTGAAGAAAGCGGGTACGATTGATTTGGTCAGATATGTGTTCATCATGATGGTGCTCAGTGGCCCTAGTTCAGATTAACACAGATTGAGTGGCCAAGTCGGTATTGGGTCCAGTTCGCAGGACTTACACGGAGCAACTGCAACCAATCGAATGACGTCTGGTTATGTGATTTACATGGCGCGAAGCATGTTAGTGGAACACCACAAAACCAGCGTCATCGCTTACTGCAGCCACCATTGCGTCCTAACGATCGCCGCCACAAGAGCCTATGCTCTGCCGGGTGTCATTTACTTTTTCAATGAAGTAGTTGTCAAAACGTTGTGACATATCTCCCGGAGACACACACGAAGGCAATTTCGTGATGCCATTGTTTCCCATCGGGTTCTTTGTGATGTCGAAGAGTTGTTTTTGGTAGTTCCCGCAATTGGCTATCTTAGCCGAATAGTTGTTTCGCTTCGTGGTGAACAACATGCGGGTGACGGTCACGCCTTGCGATCGATACGCCTGTCGATGTACTTCTATGCCAGTTCGTCAGCGTACTACGGCGTGTCTGGTCGCAATGTTACAATCGTCTCGCGCAAGAGAGTGTGGTGATCGACAATCCGACGTAAACCGGTGTTCTACGTCCCGTTAACGCACACACACGCACACAAACGCACGCACGCACGCACACACACACACACACACACACACACACACACACACACACACACACACACACACACACACACACACACACACACACACACACACACACACACACACATAGCTATTGTGTTTTTCAATCTACTAATATGCACTTGCTTTGCAGATACTATTATCATCAGCTATGCACACGAAGATACAGATAGAGTATCTGCGATCGAAGAGGGCCTCAAGCGAAACATGAAGTCTACTCGTGTATGCAAGGTGGATGAAACAGGCGGAGGTATGTATTTTATTATCAATATATTATCGTCCGTGGGCCTGGCATAACAACATCCCACTTTAGCGAAATGTGTGATGTATGAAATGTATCTAAATTCGCTGTAGGTCAATATGGTTACAGCGTAAGTTTAAAAGTGTTCCGTCACGTCACGTCATAATTACCATATATAATTGAAAGCAGGGAACCATATGCGTATATAATATATATATACATATATATGTGTGTGTATATATATATATGTATATGTATATGTATATATATATATATATATATATATATATATATATATATATATATATATATATATATATGTATATATATATATATATATATATATATATATATATATATATATATATATATATATATATATATATATATATATATATATATATATATATGTATATATGTATATATATATATATATATATATATATATATATATATATATATATATATATATATATATATATATATATATTGCTACATACATCAATTAAACATGCATGCACACACAAGCATTAATATTATTAAATATTATTTACAACAGACTATTTCGGACGTGTATTTAACATTATCACCTTCGACGTCGTAGATGATGTCTGGATTGTCTGCAAGGCCTGGCCACTTGTACGTTTTCTTCATTGTCGTGTCAGAGTCGAAGGCATTTTCAGACAGAATACCTAACAACCTATATGGCAGGATGTCACCTTCAGTCCGGTCGTATTCCAGATCTTCATTATTGTCGACATGCCACCTATATCCAGCTGGGGTATGGATGGCTGGATATGGAAGACGATCGTTCTTCCGTGCGTTAATTTGGTAGTTGATCCTCACAATGTGCATATTCAGTGAGGATCAGCGTAGTAGAAACACAATTGATTCTACCATAGTTGGAGTGTGGTGGCCCAAATTTGCACTGGAATTTCTGCCTGGCGTAATTAGTTAACACATGTGGACGATGGTTTATCGTACAGACACATTTCTCCAGCTCGGTCCGACTACCTTCAGGAACGTCAACTGTCATTTCCCGAACATGTCCACAAAAACAGGATACTGTGATAGTTTTGTTGCGAATGAAGGCGCTGGTTGAATCATATCCAGAAAATTCATGCAGTTTACGCATATCTGAACACAACTACGTTTACTGATGAGGCATTTCCTCTTAATCTGTCGTCTTTTGTTTGCAACATCGGTGTCAAAGTACATGTTCTGCTATATTTGGTTACCATAGTACAATCTCTGAACAACATGAACCCATCGGCGTCATACGATCGAACAATGAGGTTAGCTTTACATAAAACAGCCACATGGAAACAGTGCAACATGATTCCTGAAACGAGGAGAGTGCTGCGACGAAACAGCTTTCTACTGTTTTGCCATCATTTGTTGTCGAGGAGATACAGTTACCCCACTGACAAAGTAGATCTGACGACGCTGACATTGTGCAGCATATTGTGCCTTTAGTAACTCTGAAAAAAATCGTAATTGGTGACAACGCATTGATTTCCGTCTGATTAGCATCACCCGGTCGCAGCCAAATTTCTGTCAGTGCCAGAATATCAAGGTCATTGTCATCAAGTAGCTGGACAACGTGGTCCACTTTATACTACACAGACCGAGTATTTAACTTACACACATGCAGTAATTGAGGGTTTCTCGTGATGTTTTACATGTAGAGATTTGTCGATCTCCACTGCAATTATATTTTTATGCAGGCCTCAAATCTCACCATAAACGATGGCGGGGACGAGGATTAATCAACAGAGCAGTAGGTCTTTGCTTTGGCCTCCCAGCCTTACAACCCCTGCGAGCCCGACCGTTGCTTAAGTGTCTACGCGGTGCAACACCAGTCACATCTGTCAGTCAAGACCCAGTCTTGAGGGGCTTGTTGAATAAACATGCTCCCGTAAAGCAGAAAACGGTCACTGTGCGAACTGATGTAAAATGGTACAACCCAGCGTTACGTGAGCAGATACAAATACGTAAATATGAGCGTCTGTGGAGACATCACTACTGCGACAAAGTTGTTGAAGCTGCGTCAAATCAGAAGAAGCTGCATGACACAGTGCAACCCTTGATGTACACTCAGGTTGACCCGCCACTGCCAAAGCATGTCTCTCCAGAAGCACTGGCTGAAGTATTCCGGAACTACTTCCAAGACAAAACTGCTAGCATTCCCTCTATCCTGGATCGCCGAGCGGAAACACAACATGCTGTGCAGACCACTACTGAGCAATAAAATGGAAGTCATCCATTTGACAGTCTGTCACCGGCTTCTGAGGAAGAGGACAGAAACATCATCACATCATCTGCTCATCGATTATGCGCTCTCGACCCTCTAACATGGTTTCTAAAGAACTGTGTAAACGCACCTGTCCCTGTCATTTCCAGGAAAGTGAACATCTCGTTACCCACAGGAGACGTATCAACCAATTTGAAAGCACCACTTGTGTCTCCTCTCATCAAAAGCCGCCACTGGATGTGGACTGTCTTACAAGTTACAGACCGGTATGAATTCTGAGTTTCCTGTCCAAAGTCATCGAGTACGTGGTGTCCTCACGTGTGTCATGCTATATGACTGAGCACCACTCGTCTAAAGTGAACCCGTCACCATACAGAAAGGGCTATGATACAGAGACAACACTGCTGAGAATCGTATCTGCGGATAATCGTTGCATCCCTTATGTGAGGCGTTTCACACGATTGAT
The DNA here is from genome assembly GCA_963662155.1 of Lamellibrachia columna. Classification (NCBI taxonomy): domain Eukaryota; kingdom Metazoa; phylum Annelida; class Polychaeta; order Sabellida; family Siboglinidae; genus Lamellibrachia; species Lamellibrachia columna. The sequence continues at coordinate 45,058,089 of OY759263.1, read as the reverse complement.
CACCAAGTGCTCGTATCACGTTTATCAAACAGGATCGGTCTTTCAGGGACAACGTCAAACATTACTCCGTACCTCACAAAGCTTGGAGATCTTGAACGTGTCCATGCTAACATGTGGCGTCCATCAAGGGTCATTCTTGGGGCCGTCACCATTTACCATCTATACGGCCGGTGAACATAGGTGGAAAATCCGACAACGCAGGCTAGGTTTCTACGTGTACGCTGACGACACGCGGCTGACGTGTGATGCCATATATTGGCTTGAGATCGGAGATGCACAAGTGACACAAACTAGATGCATCAGAACCCTCGTCGTCATGTTCCATTCCGGACAATGCAGTAACAAGTATGTGCCATTTGTAAATCTTCTGGTCGGCAAATCCGAAATGTTGGTATAATTATCAGGTTTCTCACGCTGCTCGCTTCTGGACAAATTATCTACTCGTGTATTACCTTCAGACGAGAATGTTGTAACTCACTGCTGTTTGGAATTAGCAAGAGTCAGCTGCACAGAGTGCGTGGAATATTTAACTAGGTTTAACAAGTTTGTCATCCAAGGAAAAACACCTAGATGGCAAGTGGACAAGGAATCCATTTGCGTTCCGAGAGTATAAAAAAACGCTCGTCTCATCACCAGAACAAGGAAACACGAACACGTAACACCGATCCTGAAATCCCTGCATTGGCAGCTTATCTGAAAAAGAATCGCATTCATTCTTCTAAACATCTTCAAGTCACTCCACGGACTTGCACCACCCTACATATCTGAACTTCACAGTGACTATCAACACGCACACACCCTACGTTCAAATTGTGTAGGTTTGTTGAATGTGCTCACTACATGCTTCAAAACATTCGGAAACCTGCCTTATCTAAAGGTTCCTTCGGTTTGTTAGACATTGTAAAACCACTGGTTTTTAAAGACAGTAATGAACACGCACCTTTTAAAAACTGCATACATTAGTTAATTGGGGACATCTATCGATATAGAACTGCGTTTTGAACAGACCAAAGAACTGAAACAGTGCTATAGCATACTTTATTATTAGTATTATTATTATTGACTGTATAATGCCACGATGTAGAGTATTCAATTATGTTTCCATCGATGCCTCACTTGCTGTAGGTCAATATATTTGTGTAGACAAAATGGGCTATGGTCATCCTCATTTTCAAGCTTTGCTAATGACATTGATTGTATTAAACGTATTAAACCATCAGCATTTACACGAATGCCACAATTTCCAGATGAAAAAAACTGAATTTTACATTTCTATATCATAAGGTGTTAACCAACATTGTGGCGTAAATCCCCAACCGGGGGTTTCCCCTATATGGCCCATGGTTTACGTTTGCTGAACTACAGTTAGCAATGCATCTTTCCGATCTGTATTATGCAGAGCAATTATGCTAAAACAACACGAAACATTCGTCTTAATGCAGTATGAAGAGAACACGTTTTTTTCAACAAAACTTTATTGAATGTTTGTATATTAAGACCACGAACTTTGTGTTGCATTTTGTCATTATTAGATGTATATATATATATATATATATATATATATATATATATATATATATATATATATATATATATATATATATATATATATATATATATATATATATATATATATTTAGAGGTGAAGATACGTGAGATAGTGGCAAAACTACTATTGTCACCATATTTGTTTTGCCTTATTTAGTGGTGAAGATAAAAGAGATGGTGAATCAACTACAGACGGCGGATTGCAAGTTTGTGCTGTTACTTGCTGCGTCTCCTACATACAGGGCGAACGCAGAGTGCACGAATGGTAAGTTGTGAGATTCACGAATACCTGTGCAGAATATGCAGCGCAAATTGAATCTAGCTACAATCGAGCTAGCGTATGTGTGTTTGTATGTGGTTATTTTAACGTTTTCCTCGTAGACAGCTTGCACCTCGGGCGCCAAACTTTCAGGCATTAATCTACGACCCCACGAATGAATGAATGAATGAAACGTAACGCCTTTATTTTTTCGAAATCAACCAACACAAGTATACATGGGTCGGAATTCACGCGACCTGCAACAATTTGAACATGGAGCGAGTATTGCATCACGTGCGAGATGCAATTGTTTCTGGTAATTTAACGTTCCCATAAACCAGCGTTGCTTTAAACAATCTAGCGTTTTGATGGCATATTGGCCTGAGGCCTGGGAACGGGTATGTTGCTAGTCTAACTATAACCGAGCTAGCGTATGTTTGTATGTGGTTATGTTAACGTTTTCCTCCTAGACGGCTTGCACCTCGTTCGCCAAACTTTCAGGGATTAATCTATGACCCCACGAATGAAACGTAACGCCTTTATTTTTTGGAAATACCCTGTATGTCAAGGGTTCTTTGTGGTTTTTATGGTAAATCAATGTTATGGTAAATCAATTGTTCGCTACGTAAAACGTTAACTTCCAACAATCGCAGAAACCTCGCGCGCGCGACGGATACTTCGGTATGTAAACTGTTTGAGAGTACGAACAGCCATCAATCAGGTCTTTATTTCAACACAACACAAAAAAGTAGCCAAATTAAAAATATAAACCAAAGACTTGATTTTGAAAAGGGCAAGAAGAACTGTGTCACTTATAACACTTGCGCAATTACCATAAATATAAAAAGAAGCAAATAATTACAGTATGCAGCATGCATAATTACAACTTAACTATTTATATTTCAGTATGAATAAACAGCCATCTTGCACATAACATTTAAATATGTGCGCGGTTTATATTAATTATAGTAGAAAACACGCGTAGCAATTGTACATAATTAATACCTAGGAATTACTTGTAATTACTACGTACAATTATCTGTAACGTTACGAGTGAAATATACGAGCAGAAGTGCAAAACTATATAAACTGTTCGATATCGCCGGTGTGTACGTAGCGCTCTCTAGCACATACCATCGACTAGGTTGCTTGGCAATGGCAACATGAATTAGACGCTGACACAAGGTAGGAAGACGTAGATATTGTTTTGTAGCCATATTCATAAAAGCGATCACCTATTTGGTAAACATTGCTATCATGGCTGTCATGTATGTACTTCCAAGTTAACCCGTCATGGGGACGGGCATTTTTGCTAGTTAATAGAATTGTGGTAACACTTTTATCAATTTGAATTTATTTAAACATGTTTGTTATTTAATTCAATCCCATTTTTTAAGTGGACAATATATTTCGTAGTTAAAACAAATCAAATGAAATAGCTTAAGAAAGAAAATCGTACCCAACAACAATAGGCAATAAGGAATTTACATGTGTGCGTTGTTGACCAATGGCATAATACATTTGATTGTTATCATGAACATCCCCAGCTTTTCTAAAAGACCACGGAAGGCACGATCGATATTGAGAATTGTCAGTACTTCTATTATGATACCGCGCTGTTTCGTAATACGCTTATCAAAGGTATGTGAAAGATGGAGAGGTCCACAACAAATTAACTGGAATGTTTGACAAATAAGATCTTTATATACAGTCGCGCCTCGTTATTACGCGCCCCGTTATTGCGCGGATTCGGATATAACGCGGTCGGTTGTGGACCCCGATTTTCTGCCGCCAGGGGTGTAATGGTTGGGCTGCCATCAAACGTGTTTCGTTGGCTTCGGCCGGGCGACTTGTTAATTGCAGTGGTGATTCACACAAATGCGTTGCATGTGAATAAAACGTTCACACATTCAGTTGTAATTTAGACATCAGAGACACGCCAGCCAATTCACTCCTGCACCTTTCAACTGATTAAAAATATTGAAGTTTAACCCGTTTATTCTACATAACAAGCAGGAAGAGCGAGTCGATTTCAGGCGGCAAGATTAAACAATTCTTACTGAATGCCGATACATGAAAGTAACTCACAGTGCATTAAAATAAAAGTTTAGTAAAATCGTGTTAAACGTAAAATCGTGTTAAACAGCAATATAAATCTCCGGTGAAACAGCAACGAAGTATCATTAGCCTTCCGTTAGTCTGTTACACACATTACAAATATCGTTCTCGAATCTTCGCTATGCCAAAACGCAAGGCGTGCACGGTACGCGAAAAGTTAGGTTTGGTCATCCGAATACGAAAGGGTGAATCGCAATGCAAAGTGTCTCGGGAGATGCGCGTTCCCGAATCGACACTTCGGGGATGGCTAAAGGATGAAGTGAAGCTACGAGTCTCCAGGCTATTGTTTTCGATGAGCATTACTCATAGTGACGCGTCATACAGTCAGCCCATCGTAACAGATTATTGTCGATTTGTATTCCACAATTCCACACACGTTTAATTTATTCAATTCAACATTTTGACATTTTAAAATCGATACAGCACACATTGACGTTAATATTCTACTCTAAATAAGCTTTATAAACCGTGCGGCACAACAGGGCTTCCTCGCAGTGGCGGCGATCAGTCAGTCCATCGGCATCATAACAGATTATTTGTATTCCATATTCCACACACACACGTATTTTACTCAGTTCAACATTCGATAAAGTATGACATTTTAAAATCGATACAACACACATTAACGTTAATATTCTACTCTAAATAAGCTTTATAAACTGTGCGGGACAACAGGGCTTCATCACAGCGGCAGCGATCGGTGGCGTGTTAATTGCTGTTCGTGGTACCCCTGGTGGCAGATACGGGAACACCTAACGCGCCTCACTTACAACGCGGTCCAATATCGTGGACCTCGACCACCGCGTTATAACAAGGCGCGACTGTATTTAACAATATTTGCCATCCAAGCAAAAGGCACAGATGGCAAGTGGACAAGGAAGCCATTGGCTTATCGAGAGTCCAACAATGTTCATCTATTTATAACCCGCCCTCCTGAGATATGTGTCAACCTTGTTTTTAAACATATTCACGCTGCTAGCAGTTACACAATCTGTAGACAATTTGTTCCATTCATTTATTGTCCTCTGTGAGAACGAGTGCTTCTTGATGTCCAATCTACATTGATCCTTTACTATTTTTACCTCATGTCCTCTAGTTCTGCTATCATTCTTGAGTGAGAAAAACATATTTCTATCAATATTTTCATACCCATTCAATATCTTAAAAACTTCAATCTGATCTCCTCTTAACCTCCTTGTCTCTAGAGTTGTTAAACCACATTCTTCCAGGCGTTCTTCATAACTAAGGTCTCTCAGTTCTGGAATCATTTTAGTTGCTCTCCTTTGTATGCGTTCAAGCGTATCTATATCCTTCTTACGATATGGTCTCCATGCTTGTATACAGCATTCTAAATGAGGTATAACTATTGCTTTATAAAGAGGTATAATTAACTTTTTTCCCTTGTATGTTGTTTCTTCTAATCAATCCAAGAATTTGATTACCCTTTGAAGCTGCAATACCACACTGCTCTGAAACTTTCATATCAGCGCTTATTGTAACTCCTAAGTCCTTTTCTTTTACAGTAGTACCCAGAACAGTATCTCCCATTTTATAGTTTACATTCACGTTCCCATGTCCTGTATGTAGGCATTTACATTTCCCAAAATTGAACAACATCTGCCATTTCTCAGACCATTTCACTAATCTGTCTATATCGTTTTGTAAATGTTGTTTATCACCATCAGTATTAACCTTTCTAAACAGTTTTGTGTCATCCACAAATTTCAGTACGTTACTTGTTATATAGTCGTCCAAGTCATTGATATATATTAAGAATAATATAGATCCTAATACTGATCCTTGAGGTACACCACTCAAAACCGATTTCCAATTTGAAACTTCTCCATCTACTACAACTCGTTGTCTTCTGTCAGTCAGCCATTGTTCTATCCAGTCAGTTATGCTATCCCCGATACCATGGGCTTTTAATTTATGTAGTAATCTTTGATGTGGCACTTTGTCAAAAGCTTTCTGAAAATCTAAGTAAATAATATCTACTGGCGATCCAACGTCTATCCACTTAGTGATTTCTTACAAAAAACATAACATATTTGTTAAGCATGACCTCGCTTTAAGGAATCGAATTTAATAATTTATGCTTAATGAGGAAGTCCACCATATAGTCTTTAATTAACCTTTATAATAATTTACAAATCACTGACGTTAAACTCACTGGTCTGTAATTCTCTGACTTATTTCTCGAACCCTTTTTAAATAATGGTATGATGTTTGCTTCTTTCCATTCAAACGGAACAACTCCCTCTTTTAATGACAAGTTGAATACTATTGCAAGTGGTATACTGTTTCCATTAGTAATTTAGGAGGAATCCCATCCACTCCCGGTGATTTGTTATCCTTCATTGCCTTTATTTTCTTAGCTACCAATTCTGGAGTTACAACTAACGGACCTAAATATTCAGATTTAGCCTCCTGAAATTTAGCATCAGCAACTGGTAATGAACTAATATCTTCTTTGGTAAACACTGAACTGAAGTAACCAGTTAGGTCTTCCGCCATTAAAAACCCGTGATATTATATTTCCAGCACTGTCTTCTAGAGGTCCAACCTTGTCTTGTACGTTTTGTTTACTCCTGACATATGCACAAAAACTCTTGCTGTCATTTTTTATGTTACATGCTAGTTTTTGCTCATAGCTTCTTTTAGATTGTCTGATTTCACTTGTAGCTGCATTAAGTGCCTCTTTGTAATTTACATAGTTTTCTTCCTTTCTAGTACGCCTATAAACCCTCCACATAGTTTGTTTTAACACTATTTTTCTAATAGCCTCTTTTGACAAGTGTTTCTTTCTACACCGTTTTCCTTGTTTTTGGAAGGGAACAAATTTATCGATGATACTCTCTATTTCATATTTTAGAATATTCCAACATTCAATTGCGGTCTTATTCATCAGCATATTATTCCAATCTAGCGTTGCTAAGTATTTTCTCACATCTTTGTAGTTACCTTTGTGGAAGTTTCTCTTGTACGTTTTCTTATTTTTGCTTTCTGATTTTACATTGATGTCAAAATGTATTTGATTATGATCACTGTTACCCAATGGTTCAAATATTTTTACATTGTCCACTAATTATTTTTGTGATGACAAAACTATATCTAATACATTTTCTCCCCTGGTTGGTTCTAGTACGTGCTGAGTAAGAAAGCTATCCTGGATTAAAAATAGAAATTGTTGGTCCTCAATCCCTGTGCTCTCTAGAGAATTCCATTGTATGTGTCCATGGTTAAAATCTCCCATTATGATACATTCCCCTTTACTAACTTCCTTTATAGCGTTTTTATTTTTGTGTTGTCCTCTTCGTTTATGTTTGGACTTCGGTAAACTAATCCAATAGTTAATTTTGAATTTCCTGAAACAATTTTGCGCCAAACAGCTTCATCGCAATCTGCTTCCCTTTCTAGTTTTATTTCATAAGCCTGAATAGATTCTTTAACATATAAAATAACTCCCCCGCCCCTTCTTCCTATTCGATCTTTCCTAAACATTACATATCCTGTCAGTCCTAATTCAGCATCTGTTATATCTATGTTGACCCATGATTCAATTATACCAATTATGTGAGGGTCAATATCTTCTACCATAATGTTTAATTCGTTTTTCTTATTTACTAATTAAACATTATGGTAGAAGATATTGACCCTCACATAATTGGTATAACTGAATCATGGGCCAACATAGATATAACAGATGCTGAGTAACGATTTTTTTGTAAATGTTATTTATCACCATCAGTGTTAACCTTTCTAAATACTTTTGTGGCATCTGCAAATTTGAGTACGTTACTTGTTATATTGTCGTCCAAGTCATTGATATACATTAAGAATACTAAAGGTCCTAATACTGATCCTTGTGGTACCCCTCTCAAAATTTATTTCCAGTTTGAAACTTCTCCATCTACTACAACACGCTTCTGTCAGTCAGCCATTGTTCTATCCAGCCAATTAAGCCATCCCCGATATCATGGGCTTTTAATGTATGCCTTATCTTTGATGTGGCACTTTGTCAAAAGCTTTATGAAAATCTAAGTAGATAATATCTACTGGGGATCCCTCGTCAATCCACTTAGTGATTTCTTCCAAAAAAACATAACATATTTGTGAAGCATGGCCTCGCTTTTAGGAATCCATTTTGAGATGAATTTAATAATTTATGCCTAAAAAGAAAGTCTACCATATGGTCTTTAATTAACCTTTCTAATAATTAAAAAATCACTGACGTTAAACTCACTGGTCTGTAATTCTCTGACTTATTTCTCAAACCCGTTTTTAAATAATTGTATGAAGTTTGCTTCTTTCCATTCAAAAGGAACAACTCCCTCTTTTAATGATCAGTTGAACACTCTTGCAAATGGTATACTGATTTGTTCTATTGTTTTCATTAGTAGCTTTGGAGGAATTCCATCCACTCCCTGTGATTTATTATCTTTCGTTGCCTTTATTTTCTTAGCAACCATTTCTGGAGTTACAATTAACGGTCCTAAATAGACATATTTAGCCTCCTGAAATTTAGCATCTGGAACTGGTAATGAGTTAATATTCTCTCTGGTAAACACTGAACTGAAGTAACCATTTAGGTTTTCCGCCACTAAACACCCCTGTGATATTATATTACCAGCACTACCTTCTAGAGGTCCGACCTTGTCTTGTACGTTTTGTTTACTCCTATCATATGCATAAAAACTCTTATCATATGCATAAACACGTTATTGTCACCCCAGGCAAGCAAACCACCACGTCATCTCCCTTGTTTAATACTCTGTCAGTCTTCCTAACTATTGAGTCCCCCACAAACACCCTCACTCTCTTTCTCACTCCCTCTATCACTGCCTCAGAATAACTCTTCCGATGGATCCCTTCCATTACATTCTGTCCTGCATCCTATATATATATATATATATATATATATATATATATATATATATATATATATATATATATATATATATATATATATATATATATATATATATATATATATATATATATATATATATATATATCGTTTCACATTTTCTCAGAACATTGTTGTTCTCTCTACCTGTAGCTTCTCTTGTTTCTCTATAAGTCCAAGTGTTTCCAATCCATAAATACAAGCTGGTAGCACGCAGGTTTCCAGCACTCTTCCCTACAGCTGTTTCTTTAACTTTCTGTCCCACATATTACATTCCTTCCCCCTCCATGCTGTTGTTCCTGCTTACAACCTCCTCTTTGCCTCCTTGCTACTTCCTCCATCCTCACACACTGCTCCTCCCAAGTACACAAAGCTGTCCTCTTGCTGAATTATCTTTCCATCGACAACTAATATACACGTGAATTTATAAATGAGGTTCCGCATTGCTGCCCGGCAGGATTGAACATCAAATATTGTAATATGATGCACACAATTAGTGAATGGATGTTTTTGTGGTTCCACCACAATTGAGTTGTGTAGAATGGAGAATAATAATAGCGAAAAAAGTAAAGTTGACAATCCAATTAAACATTTGAGGACACTGATTTTATCTGACGTTACTCAACTGTATATTGGTATATTGTGTGCATGCATGCATGCGTGCGTGCGTGCATGCATGTGTGTGCGTGTGTGGCACGTGAATGTGCGTGTGAGTGTGTGCGTGCGTCTGTGTGTGCGTGTGTCTGTGTGTGCGTGTGTGTGACAAAGCAAAACTAGTAACATAACAAAAGAAAACAAAAATAAGGCAACAACAGTTCAAATATTTCTCAAGTGTTTCTCTATGTCCAACTTTGCAAAAATAACTGAGTGAGAAGAATTGCTGGAGTAAAGAGAGTAGACAAGCGAATAATGGAGGAGCTGAAGGAGGATGTTGGTGTGAAAGAGAGTTTCTGGATGAAGCCAGCAAAGAGTTGGTTGAACTGGGCTGGGCACGTGAATCGAATGAAAGGGGGATGGGTGACGAAGAGAGCGGATACGCTCAAGGTGTTGTGTATAAAGAGAAGATGAAGACCGAGACTGTGATGGGAGAACTGTGTGAAGAGAGATTTGGTGGAAGTAGGAGGGAATGGAGAACGAGAGCTTTGGTAGGGGGAGCTGCAGCGGGTGGTGGAGATGGCAGAAAACAGGAACAGTGATGGAAATGAAGGAAAACATGCCAGCCGCACCCCGGAGTCCAGGGATGAAGAGGAGAGTAACAACATCACTGCTGTTCTCATATGTTGTCCAAATATAATATTTATTTTTATTCATAACATAATATATAATGAAACAATAAATGGGTCTTGAACTCATGACCTGGAAAAAAGTGTTTACGATTAACCTTTGTTCCACTTATAATATAGCGAAATAGTTGATTAATATACAGTAAAATTTAATATGTGTAGTTGGGTTGTCAGTCCTAACTTGGTTCGCTCTTTTTATTCTCCATTCTTCACAACCCATTTGTGGCAGAACCATAAAAGGATCCATTCACAAAATGTATGTATCATATTACAAACGTTGATGTTCACTGTTACCAGGCTGTTATTTGGACCCTTATTTATAAATTAAGCGTATATTAGATCAGGGGTTCCCAAACTGTGGTCTGCGGCCCTCATGTGGTCCGCGGGATGGTTTGTGGTGGTCCCAAGGGACAACGCAATGTGCATTTGTACTTATGACTGAACCCCATTTCTCATTCTTAAATATTTTACGCAGTAGAACTGGAATATTGTGAAAATAGACTTGGGTGCCATCAATATAATTTTAATATCTTGATTTAATAAAAATGCACATCTTCAATTGTATCGATATATTTTTGCAATACAGTGGGCCTCGGTGACTTTAGCAGCCCCATGGGGTGGGCCTCAGTGACTTTAGCAGCCCCATGGGTGGGCCTCAGGGAAATTTTTGGGAACCCCGATATTAGATAACTCTTGAAATGAAATTTTTATGGGTTTAACTGCTAGCAATCTTTATTATGTATCCAGATTTAAGCCACACATGTTGACGATGTTCACATTGGTTGAACATGTTAAACATCAAATAGTAGCCAATAGTTCTTTCTCTACGGGCCTCTTATCTACATATGAATGTGTAGATAAGTCTGCAATAAAGTGTTTTGAATTTGAATTTAACAAGATTTAAGATTTAACAAGATTGCCATCCCAAACAACATGTTCCAGATGGCAAGTGGACTAGGAAGCCATTGGCTTATCGAGAGTCCAACAATTTATTTTCTCATCTATGTGTAGCCCGCCCCTATCAAATAACTGTCAATTCTATTTTTAAACATATTCACACTACAAACATTAACACAATCATTTGGCTGTTTTTCCCATTCATTTATCACCCTCTGTGAGAAAGAGTACTTTCTTATGTCCAACCTACACTGCTCCTTAACTAATGCTTCTTTGTGTCCTCTGGTTCTACTGCCTTCTTTAAGTTTGAAGAACATATTCCTATCAACATCCTCATAACTGTTCACTATTTTAAACACTTAAATTTGGTCTCCTCTTAGTCTCCTGGTCTCTAGTGTTGTCAAACCACATTGTAATATGCGACTTTCGTAACTAAGGTCTCTCAATTCTGGAATCATTTTAGTTGCTCTTCGTTGTATTCTTTCTAGCTTGTCTATGTCCTTTTTACGATACGGCCTCCATGCTTGAATACAATATTCCAAATGTGGTCTAACTATTGCTTTGTACAAGGGTACAATTAGCTGTTTCTCCTTATACATGATAGTTCTCCTAATTAGTCCAAGAATTTGATTTCCTTTCGAAGCAGCAATCCCACATTGCTCTGAAACTTTCATGTCAGCACTAAATGTTACTAAGTCCTTTTCTTGTGTTTTTACCTAGTACAGCATCCCCCATTTTATATTCTTCGTCCATGTTTCCATGTCCTATGTGTATACATTTACACTTCCCAAAATTTAATAACATTTGCCATTTTTCTGACTGTACAACTAATTTATATACATCATCCTGTAAACTTTGTGTATCTGTATCATTAGTAACCTTTCTGAATACTTTTGTGTCATCTGCAAATTTGAGTACATTGCTAGATACGTCATCTTCTAAATCATATATATATATATATATATATATATATATATATATATATATATATATATATATATATATATATATATATATATATATATATATATATATATATATATATATATATATATATATATATATATATTAAAAACAGCATAGGGTCTAAACTGATCCCTGTGGTACCCCACTCAAAACCGATTTCCAGTTTGAAATATCGCCATCTACTATTACTCTCTGTCTTCTGTGTGTAAGGCACTTTTCTATCCAGTTGATTACACCATTACCTATACCATGGGCTTTTAGTTTAAGTAACAATCTTTAACATCCATGGGCTTTTAGTTTAAGTAACAATTGAATGGTCATTTTGTATTCTTTCCTCGAAAACACTTATTCCATGTTTAGACATTTAGTTTTGTAAAGTGGAAATGGCGAAATAACTTGCGCTAATTCAACTTATGCATAATTAATGCATCATTAATGTTTACAGCAATTGTTTTTTGCAGGTGATTTGCTTAGCAATAATTACTTTAATGCTAAATATGTTTGTTGAAGTTAAAAAGTAACTGTTGCATGTGTTATATTATTGTGTTACTATTATTCTTGAGTTATGGTACCGACCACTAGCAAACCTACAGTAATTGTTTTGTATTTTCTTTTATGATTTCAGTTGTACAGTATGCCGAGGATGATCAGAATTGTAACACCATTAGACTGAAGCTTTCGCCGGACGAACAGACTTCAAACCCGCTGGATTTATTCACAGGGATTGAGTGTGAAGATGATGATAACATCAACTATTTGTGTGATCTGCTCTCTAAGATGTTTCGCACTCAGGTATTACAACGAAATAACACTGTAATAACACTGGTTTCAATATATCAGTTAATACGTCCAATATTTGTACAAAAAATATACGTCACGTTATGAAAGAAAGTTAATTAATCGACTTATTGATTGCTGTTCCTCGAAAATATGATGATGACGTATTGTTGTATTATGTTCTTGTTCTAGTGTTGTCACTATAGTGCTAAGCGAGAGATATGCTGACATTTCCGGGAGATTTACAGTATGGGAAGGGAGGTGGGAGGTAGACAGCGATTTACGGGAGACTCCCGGACAACCAGGGAGGGTTGGGATATCATGACTAGCATGACTATCACTTCGGTGCTATTACATGATACTACGGATAGCTTAGGATACGACTTTTATAATGTGAGTTACAGTGACAGAGACGGCCATTGATACCTCTCTATTGTGTTCACCATGTTATGCACATACACCTTGCGTCATCACTCAATATATTCCTTGCACAGCTTACCATCGATGTTTCACTGTTAGTCGTGCTTTAAACGTCATTTTAGAGTAAGAGGAGACGAAAAATAAACCGTTGTGTGAAGAAATATCGAAAATGTCTGAATCAACTTTCGTGCATTGATGTTTTATTTAGTAATACATGAACTATAAAATATACGTACAACATTACGGCAATATTACAAGATTAGAAGCCTTTGCTAAAGTATTCGATAAAAGCAACTCCATTCGTTAATTGACTCTCAGTCCAGCTTATGCGCAACATTATATTCACACACCACATTTCGAACGCTTCCAGTCTCTTCTGACTTTTTTGGTAATTGAGTATTTCCGCACCATACATCAGCGTGGACTACATAACTATATTATATATGTCATATACGATCCATGGTTATTTTTAGGAGTTATTTCATGATAATGTACTAATCCGTTCCAGGAAGCTAGACAAATGGGAGTTACCAGTAAGTTAATTAATTAACTTCCGATATGTGAAGCATAATCATAATGAAACATTTTGTACATTGGGTGTGTAGGACGACCGTGCCAGATTCATCATTACACACATCACACATGAAGACAAACAACACAAGTCCAAGTAAGTAAAATACACATCAAATAGCATAGTCATCAGAGGTGTAAGACGGCAAGAGTTCTTCGTCCATATTTGCATGACCCGTTTACCTTTGCTGGTGCGATGTAACATATTCAGTAGTAGTAGATCTGTCATGGTTCGTTCATATGCATTTTGCATACAAGTTCTAGGAAACCTTGTGGGGCTAATGCTAAGTCCGCCCCTCATATTATAAATACAATGCCATGAATTGCATGATGCAGCAGCAGCAGCAGCAGCAGCCACTATTCATACATTATATCATGTCGTAGCAGACATATGGAGGCCCTCTTGATCATCTTTTTAATCGAACACTGCCTCTTGTAGTTCCATCATCCCCAACTACGTCATCTGCTTCACCACACTCTCCACCTACCTAGCTCTATGGTGCCACCAATTCTTCCAATGAACATGTCGACCCAACTTTAACATCAATATATTCGTTATTAGCGATGTACACGGGATCTGTAGAATTCGCCTTCAGATATCTCGAAATCATTAAATTTCTGTCTGTCCTGTTTCGTCGCTGTTCACGTCTCACATCAAAACTGGGAATACCACAACCTCAACCATCCTTTTCTTCCATGCTGGCGAAACATCTCTTTCTAGATCTTCCTCTCAATGAAGCCTGACAACGATTTTTTTCCAAGCATCAGACGTTTATGGATCTCCTCTTTGCAATCTCCATTTCTCTATTTGTTTACTACCTCTATCATTCGCATTTAAGTAAATTTTAAATAAATTATGCAAATTCATCGAACTCTGCAGTCGACATTACTTTAGTCTTCTAGACGTTAACAAATAGGCTGACCTTCTTTCTCTCGTTCCTCACGCTTTCTAGTAGTTTTATTATCTGCAATTAGAGTGGTATCGCCAGCATACTTCAAATGATTGACTGTATACACCCTCCAAACTTCACTTCTTCTTCAGTTCTTGCTCTTCTCGCTGTCCATATTAAATCGGTATCGGAATAGTTATAATCCCAGTCGTTCTCATTTCCTCACTCCAATACACTTTGATTAACCGCATTCTGTTTTTACTGTGGTTTCTTGGTTCATGTATAGTCCATGCATCAAGCCCATTAGAAAAAGTGTGGTTTAACAACTCTGGAGACAAGGAGGTTAAGAGGAGATCAGATTGAAGTTTTTTAAGATATTGAATGGGTTACACGTAGATGAACATTGTTGGACTCTCGATATGCCAATGGCTTCCTTGTCCACTTGTCATCTGGGCCTTTGGCGTAGATGGCAAATCTTGTTAAATTAGATGTTCAAAAACACCCATTAGTCGCCGTAGCACCTTCCAACCTTCTGAAGCACAGTTCGGTTCAAAACATCACATGCTTTGCTATAATCAATAAAACGCAACATCATGTTTATTTGATCTTCTCAATATGTGTCCATGAACTATCTAGAATTTGCTATGTGGTCTTTTTTCTGAAACCTGGAAGCTGTTCTCCTGGTAGCCGATGCTCTATGTACGGCTCACGTCTGCTATGGATGGATTCAGTACAACCTTGTGATTCATATGTGACGCATACCTTTTGGCGTATTGTTATAAGTACCCTGATTGATTTTTCTCCTGCTGCCTTAAGAAGTGCGATGGGGATATCATCCATTAAAGGGGCTTTTTCATTTGCCAGTTTCCACAGTGCCCACCGTTCTTCTCTTTCCAAGGTCATCGGCTCCTCCTCAAACGTTTAAAAACGTCATTCATATATCATGTTATCGTCTCTTCTTTAATGTGTTTCTGTATATTCTTTCTATCTTTCTCTTACATCGTCTTCTGTCAGATACTTTCCACTATTTATTTTAAGTGTCCCTATTGTTGCAGTAGATTGTCCAGTTATTGTTCTGATTTTCTTGTGAGCATTTTTTTTATCTCCTGACCTCCTATCATCCTTTTATCCGTAATTTGACTTTTACATTTCTCCCTTCTTCGATTTACAATCTCGATTGAAAAAAATAAATAAATATATTTATTTAGGTTTTGGGATATGTCATGCATCTTTTTTTTCACAATGTCTCTTGTATGACTTTACTTCGCGTGGGTTATATCATCACCATCTCATGGTAGTTGGGTTATATTTTGCTTTGTGGTGGCTTGCATGTCGTAATTTGCTGTTTTTGTGGTCTTTAAACTTGTGTCAGCTTCACACGAATGTCTTAAACCAGCAGTTCGTGATCCCTCTCACAGAAATAGCCCGGAAGTGTCTTCGCAGATAGTATTGCGCGTTTCCATATTTTGCCAAAACTTATGTAATATTATATTTGATTACAACCTCCGTTTCGGTTGTTGAAACCATGTGTTTGAAACATCCTCCTCCCAGGCTGAGGTGAGCTTTCGATGGCATATTTCTCATCACATTCTCCAACTCTAGTTCCTTTATATTCGCACATTCCCTACACTCAAAACTTAATCTATCCGCCTGAACCTCAGCCCAGGACTTCTAACACCCGGACTTGACGAAGTCTATCCAGTTGCTACAACTCCAGCATACTAAATGCCTAGCGGCCTTTACCTGCCGTTTGGACGGCGCCATCACATAATTTAGACTTTGGTAGATTAATGGTGTTTATGGTGTTTTCACCTTGCTACGTTAGCCTCACATTTTTTTAAATAACACATTATTGAATAACTTAAATTTAATTTCATGTTGACAATAATATACTTGCTAACTGTGTTCTATCTACTAAGCTCACATGAGCGAAAAAACTTACCACCTAGCGAATACGCAGAACACTGTGTAACCAAAACAATAGGACTCGGTGCTTACCAACTTACGCTAAAATCCTACTGCTAGTTCCTTTTACCGAAAACGTTTACTACGACTATCAGATATTACCTTATCTACGTAATTGATGTAAATCTATCACTTTATCTCCTATATATTAAGCAATGTGACGGATAATTTGATACACAAATTTAATTCACGAACTGTAAACAAACCTCTTTTATCACTCGTTGAATTTGAGTCCGGGAATCCGAATGGCTACCTAAAAAATGCTGCCTCTGATTAAATGTTAAAAAAACGGTTTGTTAGTATATGTCTATTGACTCGGAATAGTGGATAGTTTGCTGAAGACAAAAATACAAGTCAGATGTATGTTTGTATACGAGTTTTTATAGTAAACCAACTGATTATGCAAGAATACAATATGCATATATAATATAAAACGTCATCATCAAAATCTAGGTAATTGAAAATTCACCAACTAACTGCAAAGGTGGGGGAACCGACCACACCAGGCCAGTTCTGTAATGGCCCAATTTCAGAATGGCTCCCCCCACCCCACAGGATTCTGTGTCACTGGATAGCATAACAAGAATTGCAGCTGTATATGAATTTAGTCAATGTAGCCGGGAAAGACTAATACTGCATTGTTAACCGTGCCACACAGATTGCCCCATCTAAGTAGAAAGCAGTTGTGTTCCAGAAGTGGTAAGCTGTATTTCGTTACAAGCAGCAGCTATATCCGGAATACATAAATATATCGCGACATGGAATGTCCCACCAAAGTAGAAAACACCCATGTCACAAATAATATTTTATGCACACAAAACATGCCACTGATATTAAAAAATATATATATACATATATATAGTTTGCGTGAGGAAACATATTGCGACATGGAATGTCCCACATAAGTAGAAACATCAATGTCACCAATTGTCACAACTAGTATATCTGCATGAAAAACTACCAATTAATTTGAAAAACGTAGTTGGCGACATGGAGTGCCCCACCTAAGTAGAAAGCATCTGTGCCACAACATTTCACATATTCTGCTCCCAAAACTTGTTACTTATAGTTAAAAATAAAAATTTGGTGCGGCTACACTACCACAGCTATTGAGACATGAGATGCCCCACCTAAGTAGAAAGCACCTCTGTCACAAAGTTTCACTGAATGCAAAATGTTGCGGTTATTGCAACTGCAGCATTGGAATTCTGATATATTTCTTAAATGCCTGTGATTTCCATTGCCCCATGCATTTTATTTCTTCGTCCGAAACCCCTTGCATTGCTGCTGTTGTGGTCGCACCGAAGCGAAAACTATGTCCTTTATAGCATGTTGTTGGAAGGCCCAACCAGGACAATTATTTTTTCAGCTGCTCACCAAAGAAAGATATAGAAACAGGTGTACCTCTTGGAAATATAAATAGCGGTCCTGGAGAGTTCCCTTGTAATGCCAAATACACCTTCATAACTTTAACTGGGCAAATAAGGGGGTCCTTGTGAGCTGGAATAGTTAAGTTCACCGGAGGGCCCTGATAATGCTTGTATGAATAGAATAAAAACAACCGTACAGCAACTAGATGTTATTGCCAGCTGGCTCACCTGCAAGACATTACTGCCGTGGGCTGTTGATGTTAC
Organism: Lamellibrachia columna; assembly: GCA_963662155.1. Classification (NCBI taxonomy): domain Eukaryota; kingdom Metazoa; phylum Annelida; class Polychaeta; order Sabellida; family Siboglinidae; genus Lamellibrachia; species Lamellibrachia columna. Next base: position 45,039,853 of record OY759263.1, on the reverse strand, counting down.
AACAATTTCTCCAATTCGAAGAAAAGCATGAAACGCTAAAATATACATTGCAGAAGTCAAAATACTGTTATAGTAGCAAAGTGAAATAGGGATGTCGAACGCACCAACTGGTGTAAAATTTATTGTGTGACTGGTGCCCGTTGATCACCTGAAGGCCTGAGTTTGGTTGCACCCTGTAATAATTTCCTCACCATAATGTAGCAGTCGGATCGTCTCAGTCATATTTTCCACGTGGAACTTAGTTTGTAAAATCCACTGCAATTCACAGCTAAACTGTTCAAATACCTGGCATGAAATCGAGCATCCCATCGGAAGAGAGCGATCATAGAAATAATGACCTTGAAATGAAAAACCCAGCAAATAGTAATCGCTAGGATGAACAGGAATAATTCGAAAGGCGGATTCTATATCCGCTTTGGCAATAAAGCATCCCTGGCCCACCGATGTTAGCAAAGAAACAAAGTAGTCATAATCCTCATATGCTACATAACAAAACTCCTTTGATATTCCTGAATTAACAGAATCTCCCTTTGGAAATGAAAAGTCATGAATTATCCGAAACTTGCCTGGCTCTGTCTTTGGAATGAGTCCTAATGGTGATATGACCAAGTTATAAATTGGTATTGATGTGAATGGACCTGCAATTCTACCCAACGCAAGCTCTTTATGAATCATTTCCTTTGCTACTGAAAGGTTTTCTAAAAGAGATGGGTGATTACATGGTACTGCCCTATGAATTAGATCGCCCTGGAAATTGATGTGAAATCCCTCAATGAATTCCTGCCAAATGTCTTTTGTCAGATGTGGTTGGAGCTGTAAGAGCCGGGTAGCGTGGACCGGTGTTGGTAACTTGGGGGGGGCAGAGAAGGCACGATATTTACGTGTGCACTGTGACATGGCATGATCTCCCTTGCATGTTGGGCACAAATGTATGAATGAATACTTTGTCTTCCCGCAACGCCCATTACTGCAGAAGGCGAAGCAGTAGCCTGCAGGAAAGGACCATTTCCTCATAGGAGCCTGTTTTCGCGGGATGATTGGGGGACTGGTGTTACCGATGGCTTTACGACTCAACGCAAAGAACATCTCTGTGTGCAGATGATACCAAGGCATCAAGTTGACTGCCCGCAACTTCCGGAAATCCCGATCATAGGCCAGAAAAACCTGGTTGCGGGAGTTGGAGGCCATGGTGCGGATAATCTGCAAGTACTTTAGAATTGCTGCAGTTTCAGATGGATGTCGCTGTGTGTAAACAGCAATGAAAACCAAGAACGCATCGGACCATTGATCGATGGTGGAAATTTTGTGGGTTGCCTGGTCCTTGACATTTACAAAGGTCTTACTCGTGGCTGGGTCTAACATGAATGTGGTTTCATATATTGTTTCCCCAACTAGCAACTCAAGATCTACATATTGCTTAGCCGAAATCTTTGCCTTCGAGACTACGCTCTGCCTATTATATATATCAGCAAACTCCCCAGCGGAACAGAAGCATATGACTGCATATGGGAGGGCAACGCTTCCTCACCTACTGCATCACAATCAGTGTCCAACTCCACTAGGGTAGGAGGCGGCTTTTTATCCTTATAAGTTATGTTTCTCCTAATCAACCCAAGAATGTGATTACCCTTTGAAGCTGCAATACCACACTGCTCTGAAACTTTCATATCAGCACTTATTGTAACTCCTAAGTCCTTTTCTTTTACAGTAGTACACATAACGATATCTCCCATTTGTTTACATCCAAGTTCCCATGTCCTGTATGTAGGCATTTACATTTCCCAAAATTGAACAACATCTGCCATTTCTCAGACCATTTCACTAATCTGTCTAGATCGTTTTGTAAATGTTGTTTATCACCATCAGTGTTAACCTGTCTAAGCACTTTTGTGTCATCTGCAAATTTTAGTACGTTACTTGTTATATTGTCGTCCAAATCATTGATATGTATTAATAATAATAAAGGTCCTAAAACTGATCCTTGTGGTACCCCACTCAAAACTGATTTCCAGTTTGAAACTTCTCCATCTACTACAACACACTGTCTTCTGTCAGTCAGCCATTGTTCTATCCAGTCAATTATGCCTTACCCGATACCATGGGCTTTTAATTTAAGTAGTAATCTTTGATGTGGCACTTTGTCAAAAGCTTTCTGAAAATCTAAGTAGATAATATCTACTGGCGATCCTTCGTCAATCCGTTTAGTGATTTCTTCAAAAAAACATAACATATTTGTTAAGCATGACCTCGTTTTTAGGAATCCATGTTGAGATAAATTTAATAATTTATATATAACAAGGAAGTCCACCATATGGTCTTTAATTAACCTTTCTAATAATTTACAAATCACTGACGTTAAACTCACTGGTCTGTAATTATCTTACTTATTTCTCGAACCCTTCATCAATGTATTGTTTTAATTCAATTGTACACTTTGTAGTACGAATGAAAAATTTATTATGTATTGACAGAGGAGATTACGCACTCTGATAGTCGTTTCGCCGAAACTAGCCAGCGGTGAAAGCTGCAATCAGAAGCATGCTTGTCACATGTTAGTGTGACAAGCATACCCATCCGCTGTCACACTAACAACAGCACTAGAACCTGTGCTAAAATGTATTAAAAAAAACACTAAATATTGCAAGTTTCATTAAAACGAAACCAACAAAATGTTCAACCTTTTACCATTCCAGGCCAGCCACTTGTTTCGGAGATTTATCGTTCATAGGCCTACCAAGAAAGCTCCGTAAGGTAAGCAGCTGATCAATTATGGCTTAGTAAACATGAACAACTGATTCGTCGCGCACTTACAAGCATCCATATACGGGAGGATAGACAAGAGCATAATATATATATATATATATATATATATATATATATATATATATATATATATATATATATATATATATATATATATATATATATATATATATATATATATATATATATATATACACACACACACATTCACACACACACACACACACACACACACACACACACACACACACACACACACACACACACACACATATTATTCAGTATTAATGCTTACGAAAGTTTACAAATTATTCAAATAAATATTGTAAATAATAATCAAATAGGAATATCATATATAGTAAATGAATGTGAATATATTAAATAATATTTGAAAACAAAAAGTGTGTAACGCCTAAGCCAAATAATGTATTCAATGGATGATAAATTATTATTAACTAACTACATTTAGTTTAATACTAGCACAACATTGTGTCAACAAAATTCCTGAGATGTCTAGTCATTTACAGAACCCTGAGTCGTACATTTACCTGTGTGTGAACAAACCTAGTTCCCACTAATATTATTTAGGCCCTCACTGGACCAGCGACCACAACTGCTGTTTTCTTAGTGGGTCGATTAACAAATGCCAATACACAGGCTCAATAACTCAATAACACAGGCTCAATAACACCAGGCTATGGTTGTAGGCTCTATGCAGTATATTCCGGCCATTAACAAGTATTTTGGTCTCTGTTGCATAACCCCAACTTGCCGGACGGGGCTGTACATGTGTTCAGTTCCTTTCTGGTTTGCTTTGAGGAGCTCACATTCCTGTTAATGTGCTTCCCAAAGTGGCTGCATGATAAGCAGTCCACTTTGCAATAAAACGTCATTTATTTGGCCCTTTTCAATCTCTACTACATCGGACTTGTGTTGGTTATTGCATAAATGGATTTATGCAACTTACAGCTGCATAACAGATTTTATGAGATAACCAAGGCAAGTCTTGCCCGGGGTGTCCGAGACTACACCGGAACTATTTGGCCAAATAATTTGTATTACTTCACGATATTCAGCCAATCACGGCTTAACGGAAACCAGTTCAAACCAGAGCCAGCAGCTGGAATCTTTCACTCCTGTTCCAGTCTCTGCATCGCGAAGTTGTGTCTAGAAAATTTGTCTCTCGAAATCCGCCCTCCTCCCCACCTTCCTTCCTTATTTTCATTACTTAGTGTAAAATGCGATTGTACATCGTTGATGAAATAGGAAGTTGGAAGATGTCGAAACCACTTTCCCCACTTTTCGCTTTATACTAGATGAACACAGGGGTTTATCCCCTAGTAGTTGGTGTTCATGGGGTTTTCTGCGCAGACAGGCTTCCTGTTTCTTCATCGGTATTCTTGGCTTATGTTTATATAGGTTAGCGAAATGGCCCCACCTGTTTGTAATTAAATTTGTGTATTGGTGGTGGAATGTCTCTATTCTTTGCATTACATGTTCATGACGACTTCTTGATGTACATATGTTAGCGTCATGCCTGTAGGAATGTGGGCTCTGATATACATGTATACACATATATACATATATGTATATATATATATATATATATATATATATATATATATATATATATATATATATATATATATATATATATATATATATATATATATATACATATATGTGTATATATATATATATACAACTATTTCATTGAACTAAGTATGTTTCAGTACGTCAGAATTGACCCCAAGACACCGATCGAGAATGTCGTGACCTTACTGAAAATGGATCTTAGTCCGTCTGCTCCGAGACAGATAGTATTCATGGAAGAGGCAGAAAAGTTTCAGTTCCAAGATCTTCAACAAGGCAACGCGTTGAAGATGAACATACGCAATGAACTGGCTGGCACAGGTTAGACTAACTGACGAAACCCAGCTTAACATTGCAAAACTCATTATTAGCCAATAGTTTATCGTCGCATCACATTACACTGACATTTTTTTCTGGTGGACTATTGCTTTGATATTTCTTGTCTTGATTATCTTATTGACAGGCACTCCTACCTTGTTGGTCATCTGTTACACATCATATTCACTCATGTTGGAACATCAGCTATCTCCGTAGTGAATGGAACTTTTGTTTCGCAAACTGGCCGTCAGTCTACATTTCCGAGACTAATGTTTCAAATACATCAATGTTCTTTTCGAATTTTCATTCATACAAAACATATGACGTAGTCAATTAGTCTCGGAAGTATTTTAATTTTTTCGAGGATATTTATCTTCCAAATAACTCAGCGAATAAACTGCTGGTGATACAGACTGGTGAATCGTTACATATTTTGGAGCTACCATGTATATAATTGGTATGTTATAGGCCTTAAACATGGCACCTCACAAAACGGCAACAGTGATTTTACAAACTTTCACAGGCCACAGTTACACAACCATATCATAAATGAATGGAGTAAAAATGTTTATTCTATGTATATGGGCAGGATAAACACACATATAGCAGTGTTCCAGCCTTACTAATTACTGAGTTATTGGACTAAAAATTAAGATGCTGATAATGTATGCGAAAAAAGGGCACTACATAATATAAAGAAAATGATCTCTGAAACTATTAGAAGTCGGAAGCTAAAATTACTGATTTATTCATTTCGGTATTTGGGAATATCTTGGAAAAAAGATTGAAGAGATCTGAAGAACTAGTGCATGAACCATCCGGTAATGTGACGTTGATTAACCTTATGTCCATACTTCAAAATGATGAAGGTGTCCCTAAATATTTTTCAAATCGGCTGAAGGAGTGCTTTTTCTGTTATTGGTACCAAATGGGATTGTAACACTTGAACATTTCCCCCCAATTGGGTGGGACCACCGTGATATATATATATATGTATGTGTGTGTGTGTGTGTGTGTGTGTGTGTGTGTGTGTGTGTGTGTGTGTGTGTGTGTGTGTGTGTGTGTGTGTGTGTGTGTGTGTGTGTGTGTGTGTGTGTGTGTGTGTGTGTGTGTGTGTGTGTGTGCGTGTGCGTGTGCGTGTGCGTGTGCGTGTGCGTGTGCGTGTGCGTGTGCGTGTGCGTGTGCGTGTGCGTGTGCGTGTGCGTGTGCGTGTGCGTGTGCGTGTGCGTGTGCGTGTGCGTGTGTGTGTGTGTGTATTTATATATATATATATATATATATATATATATATGTATATATATATTATGGTGGTCCACATGCATACATACATACATACATACATACATACATACATACATACATACATACATATGTTGCGAATGCTATGCCTTATATGGAAACGATTTGGTAAAGAAAGATGTGTGTGTGTGTGTGTGTAGGTTCATGGATCTTCAAGGAAGCCACCAACCACAACGGACTGGATCCACTCGCGAAACTCTCTTATGAGGAAGGTGTCGTATCTATTGGAATCTCCAGCTGGTCATCAGTCTACAAAAGCAACAATTTGGCACCAAAACGTAGCAAACAAGTACCAGTAAGTGTATTTTTTTATATCAGTACGCATTATTGTTGGTACGGTGTATTATTTGGTGAAACGATAATTCTTTAAATATTTGTGTTCTTCTCAGTGTCTTGGATACATATTTGTGCTGACTCTCTTATTTAAAGAAAAAACGTAAGAACGTGTATAACAAGAAGGCCGACTTTCGTCAAAACAATTAACAGACGCGATCGCAGCGCCACGCAGCGTCGAATGTCCATTGTCCATTGTTTATGTCATATCAAACATTGTTTGGTTCTGGCCGCGAGGTAATTCCGTAAAGCGGTATGATGACGTCACAGCGTAAACCTTCATACCAGATGGTGAAATTGTTCCACTTTGTCTTTCAACCGCTCTGAACACATGAATTCACGACGCACATCTCCGGTACCACTTAACATCGATTCACTGTTTCATTTCTGGCCGCGAGGTGATTCCGTAAAGCGGTACTATGACGTCACAGTGTAAACATTCGACACCAGATGGCGAAATTTGAAAAACGTTCACAAGCAAAATATTTAGGAGTCGGCCTGATTATTAGTCATGTTCTTTGTTTAAAGTACTAAATTACGTGTCATACACCAGTCAACAAGTGCATGCGATTCACTATTATATTAGTGTTATATCATGCACCAGAGGCAGCACGGGTTATTTCGGGTAGCCTCTATTGGATACAACGTTTTTGGGATAAACACATTTTCCAATCAGTACTTCATTGTTATTAATAAACAACGAACAAAAGTGTAACCCAATCACTTAAGGTCGCCATGACTGTGACCTTATATAATATAATATAATAGTTTACATGATCATATGATCTGCAGTTGTGAATAACCATATTAGAGTGCGGCGATTAGTCGTAAACTGCTTGTTACTTTTTTTATATATCGATACAGTTTGCTTAGATTGTTATCAATATTATAAAGAGAACTTTTTGCTGAGGATATACCATCCGGTATTATTGTGTACTCAGATTAACTTGGGATGGTGCTGTTAATAAAGACTTATGCCATTTGTTGGGGAAAGCCGCGTTTAACGTAACACAAACTATTTAATGTAAGACAAAATAACAATTATATCTGAAACTTAATCAAATAATTTAACACCAGAGAATATTTAATGCATTTAAATTACAGTTTGATAAGATATGGTTATCACAACATATCGGTACGCATCAACTAGCTAATCGTATGGACATGGCCGATTGCACATTTCTACCAACTTATATTCTGTCACTTCGTTCCAATTAAACCATTTTCATTCAATTTCACATTTTAACCATTTCAACAACCCCTCCCCTAGTCAGGCAGCTTAGCAAATTGAAGGGGACCGATGTCACTTATTGATAGGAGTCAGCAATGTCATGCCTTATGGGACCGCATATGCTGTTTTATCGTATTTCACCATATTTTAGCGCAAAGCGTAAATTATGTGTTTACTCATGGTCCGTCTATATGAAAAAATGGTAGTCTAAAATGACAAAAAAATATACGTCATTTATACATGTTGTAGAGCAAAAACAGTTATTTAATTTGCTATATAACACTTATCTGTACCTCAAGTGATTAATGTACTTCACGTACAGTAGAACGGGTTATATGGAGGGGCATCTAGTCGTTGACGTTCACTAATATTACACATAGTTCAGCAGACAAGTCCGAGTTTTGGGCTGGACCACGTCAGGGTTGTTTGATTTAAATCATTGATTTAAATCATGATTTAAATCGCTCCAAATTCTTTTGTTAAATCATTGATTTATGATTTTTTTTTTTTTTTACTTCCGGTTTTTTAATCGCTGATTTATATGAATTTAACACAAATAATTGTTTACAAGCATCAAGATCAACGAAGTTTTGTGTGTTTTTTAATACAAAAGCACAAAGTGCGCACACTTGTGTAGCTGTATTGACACCAAATAGCCTGATAGTCAAATGTTTTATGACATTGTGTATACTAGATTTCAAAAAAATCAAATAAATAAATAAATCAAATAAATAAATAAATCCGATTTAAATAAAAAAATCCGATTTTTTTAAAATCATGATTTTTTCAACCCTGGACCACGTTTTGTCGTGTATGTTTTGTCCCTGCTGAATTAGCAAGAATAGGGTGTACACTTTCAGAAATTGCCGGGCAGTTACTGATTCACCGGTCAAACATTCCCCCACCCTGTAAAGTCAGGAGTGTATCTTGTCAAGCTACGTGCATTTAGATAACATTGTAGCCCTTTATCCATATTGTATCAGTTTGTTTGCTATTTTGACATATATTGATTCATATAAACCGTCAGGTGACCTGCTAGATATATATGTTGTTACTAACATCGTTCCAACGATTACATAAACAACACGTATTACCCATTCATTGGCAACCTTTAAGATAACATATGTGAGACATACAAATTCGCATGTTCTCTCCGGTGTACTCTACAGTGACATGTCTGACCATTTGCCTATATTATGTTTGATTGATAAACAGAAACGTCACCCAAAAAAAGGAAACCGCTAATGTTCAAACACAGACCTATATTTGAAACAGCCATTCGTCATATAGCCTAAGCTCTCCAGAACATAGATTGGACGTTTTTACACAAATTAAACGTAAATAAAGTGCTTTGATATTTTACGAAACAACTTAACTGTGTTATGGATTTATTCGCACCTGAGAAGACGGTAAACATTAAATCCAAATATGTAGTCCGGAATGAGTGGAAGACCAAATGTCTAATGAAATCGTCCATAACATCCAATAAACTTTATCGAAAATGTATTGCTAAATCAAGGGTACATCCTATTAATATTCGTTATGTTAACTATAGAGATATTTATAATAAATTAAAACATACTGCTAAGATAACTTACTATGCTAATCTACTTACCACGTTTAAGAATGACTCAAAGAAGACGTGGCAGTTGCTTAGAACTATAATAGGGAAACATAATGACAAATCCTGTATTCCTACGTGTTTTAAATATAACAATCATTTAACTCATGATCCTGATCAAATTTATAATACATTTTCTAATTTCTTCACAAATGTTGGTCCTAATTATACTAATGCAATCCCACTTCCCTCCCAAAAAAAACAGTTCACCAGTATATATTAAAAAAAGTTGTAAACAAATCCTAGAATAATGTTTATGAATCCCACTGATGCAAACGAAATTAAACAAATTATACGGTCTCTTCAACCTAAGAAAATAGTGGTCATGATAACCTCAGTCTGCATCTGTTTAAATTACTAGGCGAGCAAATATCGCTACCGATAGCTAATTTGAAACAAATCCTTAAGTGAAGGTATTGTACCTGACGAAATTTAAATTGCAAAAATTGTGCCTGTCTACAAATCAAAAGACAAAAATTAATTTTCCAAGTACAGACCTATATCCTTACTACCCACTATTTCAAAGATATTAATAAAGGTGGTACATAGAAGGACTTACGGCTTTCTACAGAAAAATAATATATTCAATGAAAAGCAATATGGTTTCCGCGCGTAACACTACCACCAATGCCGCAACATCCCTTAATATTTATCTTGTAAACGCTTTACAAAAAATCAGTCCTCAGTGTTTTCCTTGATCTAAGTAAAGCATTCGATATAATACACCACCAAATCCTTTTGCATAAACTTTATTTTTATGGGATAAGGGGTTCTCCACTCAAATGGTTCAAAAACTATCTCAAAAATAGGAAACAATATGTTAGTTGTAATAACAGTACTTCGCTTCCCGGTGATATCGCGTATGGTGTCCACAGGGGTTTATCCTTGGTCTGCTCTTGTTTATGTTTTCCTTTGTGTCTAAATAAGAGTAAATCCATTTTATTTAGCTGACTGGTTTCATGCAAACAAGCTGTCTTTAAATGTATATGAGGCAAACTATACGTTATTTTTTTAGATCCCATCCTGTCCAAAGGGAAGAAACTGTTTTAACGATGTTTGATAAGACAATGAAGCCTACACGTATTGCATTTCTAGGCCTCTATAGTGACAAAAAAAGCTATAGAGTGAACCGTTTTCTTCCAGTTGCCTCCCCAAAACTGTTTTATTACACTTTAGTTTACCCCTACCTGACATACAGAATAATTATGTGAGGATCTACATATAAACTCCATGCTACACAATTGTTTATCATGCAAAAACAATCGTTCGTGCTATTCTTCAAACAAGCTTCCGTGAACATACTCATCCACTCTTTACACACTTAAAGTTAATAAAATTGCAGGATATCTATCACATTGAAATTGCTAAGTTTATGTACAGTTACATCCGTAGCAGCCTACCAGTTTAATTGTTAAACATCTTTATATTTGCACATGAAATTATATAAGGCAACTTAGATATATTCGTCCGATAAGTACTTCTACTGTTATATAATCGAACAGTATATTATGTAAAGGTCCACTGATCTGGAATAAAGTTCCATATGATATTAAAAGTAAACCTAATATAAAAAGTGTTACATCTGCATTAAAGGTATGTGTTTAAGTAGTTATGACAGTTTAAATTAATATTATCTCTTCTACCGTTTTTTCTATTATTTTATTTAACATGATTCATTGGTATTACCTATAATCTTGGTAAATTCAACTATTTGTTTTACGTTATTTGTAATTTAGCCTGATTGCTGCTTGTTGCGCAACATATTATTCATCATCATAATGATATAATTATCATTGGTTGACAACGACCAGTTATATATATATATATATATATATATATATATATATATATTTATTTATATATATATATATATATATATATATATATATATATATATATATATATATATATATATATATATATATATATATATATATATATATATATATATATATATATATATATATATATATATATATATATATACATAATATTTTATATATTCAACCGCAAATGTTTTTCAATATATTTGTGTTTGCCTAACTGACTACAGCCATATAACTCCACTGTTAATCTGAAACTGTATTACGAAGTACCTGTTTGCATTTGTTTCGTTATATATTTGCATGTACGTATATAGTTTCTAAAAACAAACTCACTCACTCACACACACCTACTTGCAGGTTTACTCTTGATAATTTTTAGCTATTTTGCAACTCTTTGTGTGCACGTATTGATATCCTCGCCAAACTATTTCCATAACCTTTAAGGTTGTTAATTCTAATTTGGTTAAACAAATACACAGTATGATAAACTTGTAACATTTAACCAAATTATTAGTATAAAAAGTGTCTTGTTATAACAATAAACGTTCCTGTTATATATAAAAAACTAGTTACCTATATTTGTATAACAAGAAACTAGATATAATAAGATAGGTTACTAATTATTGAACATTACTCAGGATTGTTCGTTTTCGTGATCATATATTTCTAGTATCATATCCAAAAGGTGACAAAACCACATATGATCAGAAGGAGAGGGTGTCCCACTCAGATCAATTGTTGACACACATACAGTAGCATACGGAATGTCTACAGACAGAACACCAAACTGAGAATTCACAAGAACTGGTGACAGAAATGACAGGACCAAAAGTAGAAAGAAAATAATTTGTGTCATATGATGTTGTATCACTGTTCACAAAAACACCTGTTCAGGAAACATGCGAAGTGATCAAACAGAGACTAGAAAACTAAAAGACACGCAGGAAGAGAACCGACCTCAAAGTAGATAGCATAATTCGACATTCGGTGTAGCCAAATGTAGTGCGGTTTCCCCCATAGTTGTGAACTTTTACATGGAGGACCTGGAGCAAACAATCATTGCCACACCACCCGATAATTGCAAACCAAGGAACTGAAAGCGGTATGTGGATGATATAATTTGCCTTGTACACACGGGAAAAGCGGAGGAACTACAACAACATATGAACACTGTTGACCCTACATACAGCATACGTTTCACAAGAGAAGATGAAGAGAACAACAGCATGCACTTCCTTGATGCGAAATTTAGAAGAAAGGACGAAGGTAGTGTGAAGTCCTCAGTATACAGAAAGAGACCCACGCCGACCAGTATCTAAACAAGAAGAGGAAGAAGACAGACACCAGAAGAAAGGATAAGAACTACAGAAGCCATGTCGCCATTCCTTATGTGGAAGGTGTCTCAGAGAGGGTTGATTGGGTACTGAACAAATACGGTGTGGCCACAGCCATGCGTCCCCCCACAACCATCAGACGTTTGTTGGTACAACCAAAGGATAAAGTAGAACCGGAAGAACAGGGAGAACTAGTGTACCAAATACCGTGTAAGAGTTGTGGCGCAACCTATTTAGGAGAGACAGGAAAATTGTTTATGACCAAACTAGATGAACACAAGAAAGATGTTGAGAATACACAAAGAGAACAATACACGAGGAGGGAAAGAAACGGTCACAGTCCACCATCAACAAGTCCGCCCTCACAGACCAAACTACCACCCATAACCATCTAATAGACTGACAAGGAGTGAAAGTGGTAGGCAGGGAGTCCCACATAAGGAGAAGTGAACGAAGTAATATGGATACGGGAAACAAAGACAGCGATCAACCGAGACGAGGACGTCATTAGTACTGATGAAGCCACCTTGAAAAGACGGCGAAAGCTCTACAGTTAAAAAACTGTTGGATATGATAGTAGAAGTATATGATAAAGTTAGGTAACTATTTTATTGACATAACTATATTATATCAATAAATCAGTTACCTGTCTTGTTGTAACACGAAACTAGTTATCTCACAAACACATTTTTTTGTGCGATTTGCATCTTGTCCTTTCTGCGCTTCGTACCTTTCTACGCTTCCGTAGGTTTCAATCGCCTCGATCGATCATATTGGATCAGCACATGTCTTACTCAGTCGTATTCAATCACACAGTGTGCGGCGGGCTTCATAACATTTGTTTGAAAGTCAATTTTGACTTTTTAGTACAAAGCTACCTACCCGCAAGAACAGGACAAAGCGGATGCACTGGATGTTCGTCTGAAATACTTCATCTTAGTGGACACAAACGAAGAAACAAGAAACCTACGTGATTTCAAGAAGAAACTAAGACAGAAGTTCAATGAAGGTAGGAATTATCATATAAGGACTTGTTTTGGTTTTGAATATAGTGCATGTGCTTGTCAGGTGATACGTGCCCTGTCCACTTTGAATCAATCAAGTAATTATGTTCCCATAATACCAATCACTGTAATATACCATCTACACGCACGCATACGCACGCACGCATGCACGCGCGCACACAAACATGTTGCATTTCCTCTTTTCTTCGTAAAGGTGATACTTACATATCAGTCCCATTCTTCTAGACAATAAAATACAACTTCGACCAGCAAAATATTCTTCACACATTAACCAAAGCATGAATGATTTGTCAAAGTTTAATTGTATTAATTAAATCAAGTTGTTTAACTATCCTGAGTTCATAAAATAGTATATTAGAATTGTGTAGACAAACGTGCATTAACCAGAATTCATACAACTTTGTTTGTAACACATGTAGGCAGATAATATTAGTTGTATATGTCTTACCCCATACTAAGCAGCCATATGGGAAGCGAACACGTATAAGTTGCTGCTATAACACATTATTTACGCATTATTGCAATATATATATATATATATATATATATATATATATATATATATATATATATATATATATACATACATACATACATACATACATACATATATATATAAATAGATATATATATATATATATATATATATATATATATATATATATATATATATATATATATATATATATATATATATATATATATATATATATATATATATATATATATATATTGGATCCCAACATGTTAATTTTTCAGATAAGGTTATGATCAAATATAATATAAAAAATTGTATTACATATACCTGTTTTAAGTCAGTGTTTTTTTTAAAATCCTTTTAGCAATATTACATATTGTCTACATTATAAAAACAACCTATAATTATCATTGAATGGATTGACCTTAGGTTTACTTTTTTTTGGAATATGATATTTGACATTATTACCTCTGAGGAAACTTGGTGATCTTTGTTCCGAACACCTGTCTTGTCGCCAACCATTATCAGCCAGCATAGCACGGACCATCAGTGTTAAGGATATTAGGCCATAAGGAGAACTGGTATAGAAGGAATATCAAGGAAGCCATCAACATCCACCAAACGAGACCTGCCTTGTACAAAGGTGATACATCTCGTCCATACAAATTAACATATAAACAATTATGTCAGTAGACAAAAAACAACATTTTAACGTTCTAAAATGTAACGGACAATGCTGATTACTCAACTGTATTATTCACTGCCGATGCAAATAAACATAGGATAACTTTATGCTAATATATAAAACACTTTGAAAAATCTTGTCACGTGAAACATGTCAAAGTCCACAGAAAATATATTAAACCTTGGATTACATCAGCAGTTGACTTCATCAATACATACAGAGAAATTACATAGACAAAAATAAAGGCATTCGATACTTCTCAGACAGTAACCCCGGTTCATCATACGAAGGTCGCTGTGCGCCGCAGATTCTCCAGTAGGCCAAAGATCTTTTTTCTTTACTGGTATTTCTGTAGGCCAAGTTGCCATCCTTTCGTTTTGGTGCGTAGCAGCATCTTGCAGGAGGTGTTGCACTTTCATTGGAGCCATGCTACAAGGACACATGTATGTGTCTCCAATGTGTAGTGTTGTGTGGAAATGGTGCCTGAGTCTGCATTGTCCAGTCCTCAGGCACACCATTATCACCAGGTCTTTTCTGGACAGCAGGTAAAAGTTGTCCTCACTGTTGTAGCTGGGATGTTGTTTCAGCCATCTCTTCTTCTCCTTGTAATACAATATGGTTTGTGCTTCTTTGTAAGCGACCTCCCTCTCCTCTTGATCCAGTTTCCCCCCTCCTGTGCCAATCTGGAGCACTGACAGTCCAGTGGCGTTCTGCAGTACAGACACGGCACTGGCAAGGACGTTGAGTTTGGGATTGGATAGCCTGCATCACCGACAGTGTATCAGAGAAGATGACGACTTTATTTTGCATTGCCTCTCTCTGTTCTACCAATATTGTAGCTGCTGTCTTCGAGGACTGGGCTTCAGCTTTGTAATTTGTGGAGTAGCTTCCTGTAGTGATGTGGCCTGTTGGTTCTTTCATCCATCCTTCAGATTCAAGAGAATCCCTCCACCTTCATTGTAGGTTGCTTCTTCCACTGGGCCGTCTGTGTAGGCAAGGGTCCATATGTCATCGGGGTAGGTTTGCTCAATGAACTCCATGGTGAGTGCCTTCTTTTCTGCATCTGTCTGGATTCCCTTCTTCAGGATGCGTGGTATGCTGTCCCTAATGAGTGGAAACTGGGTCCTCTTCCAGGCAGGGAGTGTACATTGCGTTGGGATTGGCTTGTTCATGTGGTCCATGAGCTCTGAGTACTTCCTCTCCAGTATTTGTAATTGGTGGATGAAGCTGCTTCACTTCAGTCTGCCTTTAGTTGAAGTATACACCTGCAGTCCAGTGAGTGTTTCAAACGAATGGGTCTGCGTTAATCTCAAGGTCCCAGTCATGATTCTTGTGGCATGATTCTAAACCTTGAAGACTCTGGAAGTTGGTCTTTGCTGCTGTCCCCCAGGAACATATTCTGTACTCCAGCATTGGTCTGATGCATCCCTTGTAGTGCTTCTTCTTAATGTTGTGATATACTGAGATACATAAATGTAAATCGTCTCAACAAAACATACTAAATGGAGTACCACAATCAGGCCAGGGTTGAAAAAAATAATGATTTGTTTTTTTAATAAAAAAAATCGGATGTTTTAAATTTAAATCGGATTTTTTTTATTTATTTGATTTATTAGATTTTTTTTTATCTGGTATACACAATGTCATAAAATATTTGACTATCAGGCTATCTGGTGTCAATAGAGCTATACAAGTTTGCGCACTTTGTGCTTTTGTATTAAAAAAACACACAAAACTTTGTTGATATCGATGCTTGTAAACAATTATTTGTGTTAAATTCATATAAATCAGCGATTTAAAAAAATCGGAAGTAAAAAAAAAAATCATAAATCAATAATTATTTTTTTTTTGAGTGGTTTAAATCAATGATTTAAATCAAACAACCCTGACCACAATGTTCCATATTATGACCACTTGTTTTTTATTTATATAAACAATAAAAAAAATTCAACACCTTTAAAGTTATTATCTTTCACAGATGATACAACTCTTTACCAATCATATCCATATATTGATATTAACACTTCAATTAATAATATAAACCTGGAACTGAAACATTTATATGACTGGCTTTGTGCCAATAATTTTTCTTTAAATATTAAAAATTTACTTTTCATATTTAGCCCCCAAGTAGTAAATACCAAATATACAACTGTATTACAATAAATAATGAAAAAATGGTAAACATGACAAGGAAGAGTGAACTTTTTAGGAATATATATTGATAAACATTTAACACGGAGTAAACATATTATCATAATAAGCTCCGTTTTTAAATAAAAATAGGATCTGTGTGACATCTATAATTTTTTAATTATCTCGTTTTTGTAAAATGTCTAACTTCCTTAATGTATTTCCATTTCCCCGTGCTTGTATTCTGTATGTTATCTGACTTTGGATTAAGGTATAGTAGAGAGATTTCAAAGCATGGTGTGGTAAAAATATTTCACTCTGTTAATTGCAAAAATTGCTCTAAATTTTTTAGAGCTGATTATGTTAATATGTTTACTCCATGTTAAATGTTTATCATTTTTTTAAGATTATCATCATACCACACTAAAACACACCCAAATCGTTCAAACATTATATACACGAAACAATTATAGTGAAAAACAGCATAAATACTAGACAACATAACCTATTGAACACAGATCAATTGGGAAAATCGGCATAAAATCCTTTCCGCAACTTAGTGTTGTAATATACTTAAATACATAGTCGTCTTACCAGGCAAGCGATAATATTCGCTTAGATGAAACCAGAACAGCAATAAAAAAACTCATAAATTGCATAATGTAATGCTATACATCACAACAAGGATTCAGCTCCCAACAATTGTAAGGTATAACATATGTATTATCAATACATATTCAGAAACGTTATAATCAAGAAACTGTTACTCGTGTAGGCGTAATATTTTGTTATTAAGCCGAATAATATACCAAGATGAACAATAACCATGGCACTCGCACAACAAATGTTTTCAATAAAATCTAAATTCAAATGTTTCGTCACTTATTGTATAACATATTATGCAATATATAATTATATCTACTAATGTTGGATAAATACGTTCGCTAGACGTAGTACTCTTCATATGCCTGTGTCACGGTTCATGTGCAAGTGAGTGCAGGTTTCGTTGGTTTCCTTGGTTGCTTCACTCCATGTTTGGTCTTTAGTGCACCAATCGAGACATTGACTAATTCTCTCTCCTGGAGCAGTGACCTGCGAAAGGAATCTTTCGCTTTCTGATCCAAGACTTTGATTACCCTTCGAAGCCGCAATACCTCACTGCTCTGAAACTTTCATACCAGCACTTATTGTAAAACAGTATCTCACAAGTTCCTGTGTCCTGTGTGTACGCATCTATATATTCCAAAATTTAATAACATCTGCCATTTTTAAGACCATTTAACTAATTTGTCTAGATCGTTTTCTAAATGTTGCTTATCACTATCATTGTTAACCTTTCTAAACACTTTTGTTTTATCCCCAAATGTCAGTATCTTGCTTGTTATATCATCGTCCAAGTCATTGATATGTATTAAAAATAATAACATTCCTAATATTGATCCTTGTGGTACCTGCTCAAAAAACGGATTTCCAGTTTGAAACCTTCCCATCTACTACAACACGTTGTCTTCTGTCAGTCAGCCATTTTTCTATCCAGTCGATTATGCCATCCCCGATACCATGGGCTTTTAATTTAAGTAGTAATCTTTGATGTGACACTTTGTCGAAAGTATTCTGAAAATCTAAGTAGATAATAGCTACTGGTGATCCCTCATCTATCCACATAGTGATTTTTTCTTAAAAAACTCAATCCTAATTCTGCATCTGATACATCTTCGTTTGACCCATGATTCGTTAATATCTATTATGTGAGGATCGATATCTTCTACCATAATGTTTAATTCGCTTTCCATATTTACTATGATCCTTGCATTTAAACGTACGCATTTAAATCCAACTTCAGAAATGTTTTCCGGATATTTTATTGCTGCTTTTTGTGTATTACTGGTTTCTTTTCCTATTTGAGGCACCTCTAAGAAACCCCATGTGCTTCTAATGTAAATAATGTATGCTACCCAAGCCACTATCAACTGTTCTTAAGAGTTCATCCGCAAAACTGCCGCCCCTTTCGGCTTAGATGGAGTCCATCCCTCGTGAACTGATCAGCCCTCCCAACAACGTAACCCCACAAATCTAAGAATCATACTTCATCCTCCCCACATAGCAGTGCGACTTGACTATCCGTGGTACACTGATGAGCTTCGGGACGAGAAACAGCAGCGACGGCGAGCAGAGCGCACGTGGCTGCAAACTCGTTTTGAGGTACATCGGCAGGCATATCGCACGCAATGCGTGGCCTTCAACCGCATGCTGGCTAACGCAAAGAAAAATTACTACATGGCTAAGATCATAAATTGCAAAATTGACCAAAAACAACTATTTAACATCACAAGAAACCTCATGGATAACACTGACATAACGACAATGCCATCGTATGTGTGTCCGGTGGACATGGCACAACGCTTTGGTGATCATTTTATTGAGAAAGTATTGAACATCAGAAGAAAAATTGTCGACTGCGGTGAAGATTTGATAGCAATCTGAAAATGGAACACCAGATTGCTACTATCAGAATTCGGCCACATCTGACCAAAGAATCATGCAAGACACTTGTTCACGCACTAGTGACGTCACGTTTATATTATGGAAATGCACTTCTGGTTTCTCACAGACAGCGCTGCAACGTTTACAAAAGGTACAGAACTGTACTGCTCGCCTCATTACCCGTACAAGGAAATACGAACACATTACACCCAGCGTTTACATTGGCTGCCTGTTCATTTGCGACCAACTTACAAAGTGCTTTTGTTTACTTATGCATTAAATGGTCTGGCGCCGGACTACCTGGCTGAGTTAATTAGCTACTGTCCCGTTAACAGAACTCTACAATCTGCTTCGCTGCCAGCACTTTTATTCGTACCAGCTTCACTGACTGTCACACATGGTGATCGCCGTTTCGCTGTTCGCTCAGCCGTTCTATGGAACAATTTAACACCTTCTCTGAGGACAGCGAAATCATTACAAGTGTTTAAGACACTTTTAAAAACTCACCTTTTTAAACAAGCTTTTTTATAACTCTCCGATGAGGAAATTTTTTGTGCATTCATTAGATATTGTATATATTATTTTCTTAGCATATTTATTTTATTATTTTCACTTGTATTACTGAATGTTCTTATTTAAAGTATAGTTCTTAAGACGTTTTTTTAATTGTATTTAGCGTTTTATGGTTATATTCTGAGTCTTACTTGTATAAATGAATATATTTAAAGTAGTTTTTTTTATATATTAATATATTTAATTTGTTGGCAGTTTCATGATAAATTTTTACTTTTACTTGTATTACAAACTATATTTAAAGTAGTGTTATAGAATATTTTAACATGGCTATTTTATTAGCATTGTTTAGCATTTGTGTAGACTATTCTCAATATAATTATTCTCTTAGCATTGTCATGGCCTGCAAAATACTACCGTGTATGTAAAGCGCCTGAGAGCAATATCGATTCATCAGGCGCTATATAAGTACGTTTATTATTATAGCTGCTGAACTAGTGCGTTAATCGCCGTTTGATAATTGTAAGTATTAGACTGAAAACTACTTTTCTAACATTTTGTTTGCATTCGATCGATAATATAACTGTTAGTGGATTAGAACTTGTCTAGAATCTGGGCCCACTTCCATTTCACCATTATAAGGATACCGAAATAAAAAAGTTTACTTAATGTACTTGTTTCCCAGACAAGTGCCTTCCCATTTCTCAACTGCAATTGGGCAGTGACGATGAAGCTGTTGCTAAAACGCGTGAAGCCTCTAAGGATGGAATTCCAGTGACTGCGGTGGTAAATGACATCAAGCAGAAGAAGATTGTCACGAGTAAATTGCAGTAAGTTTGAATAGTAAAAAGGAATTCACAGATGCTTGTAATTAGGCAGGGGATTTGCTGTCTATGTGTAGTTTTTCGAAAGTATTCCCGCCCTGGAATACAGCCTAATTTTTGTCTGGTTACCCATTATGTAGTCGCTGTCATGTAGGCCAACACGGGGAATTCGTCCGAATGTGGGAAGGATGGTTCAGCTACATCATATGTAGCATTACATACATGGACTACATTCCATGCTTGTGCCCAACAAATAACACTATTTTCCATTAGACACCCTACTATTTAGGGTGTGTGTTCGCATGTGCGTGTTCTAGAGTCTACTTTATCTTCATGTTGTCAGTATTCTTATTGTGGTGTATTTGTAAAATAAAATAAGTTAATTTAGTGTTTGCAATTACACTTTCTATAAAAAAAATTGCACATGAAATTATTTTAATTCAAAGGTTCGCAGAACAATAAAAAACATATTCACAAGTAAACCCCATGCAACATTACACTTATAACTGATCATCATCATTATCGGGTGTGACCATGACGCTCCATTTCGCACGATCACAGGTGTCTTCAAACAGTCATGTTGTGCGCTTTCCTAGCCAGGCTCTTAGACCATTGAGGATTTAATTTGTATGCAGACATCTGCTTCTTTTCATAATTTGTTTAGCTTTCCGGATTTTGCACATGATCTTTCTTTTAGTGTTTGCTTTTCTAAGAATTACCTAATTACTTTTCTATCCATGATACTCTGAGCATTCTTCTCAAGAACTACATTTGCGTAGCTTATGTGGCTTTTTTTATTGTTTATTTATTGACCGTGATTTACACCCATAAAGCAGTTTGGGTTCTACATAGCATTACAGGACATGTTTCCTCACTTCAAATGATATACCTTTGTTAGTCTTGATCTCATCATTGCATCGGCCATCTGAAGATATTATATGACCCGACTTCTTTAGGAAAAGTAAATTTACTACAGTTCAAACTGAACAACACATGTTCTTGTGAATTTACCGATATGTTTACTTTTCTGCAGAGACGCTGGCGCATGCATGGATTTGGTAAATATTTTACGGATTTGTACGATTTAAAATGTAATCAGTATGCCGAGTTGTGTCATTGCGTTTAATAATTTTACACATCTGGACATCTTAGTAATCTGACATCCTATACACATGATCAGCTATTTTCCTGTCACATTTCAGTTATCTTTATTATAAACAAGTAATTTTATGTACTTTTTGCTTACTAATAAAAATAGCGCAGAAAACCTCTTATGCTGGCTAAATGACTATCTAACGGACAAATATATGAACATCACCATCAATTGAATATAATCTAGAGCTCAACTATTCAGGGAAGAGTGCATACCCTTTAAAGAAATCCTCCTAGCAGTAGAACACGGCCCTGTATATAGGCAAGAAAACAAAATAACTTACGCTTGGAAAGTATTAAAATAATATTAAAATATGTATGTCAATTTATCGAATGAACCGTCGCAAAATTGTGTTGGAGTGCTTTGTGTTTGTGCATATGGCATATACATATACTCACGATTTGTAACATAAAGGACAGTTTTCATTAATTCATCTACTTGAAATATTGGTGATGACAGCAATCAATATTTGGTCATGTGCAGGTGAGACTGTTCGTCATGAAGGCAAACACAAAAACTGGTTTATCAGCAAAACATCTCGAAGGTAATATTTATTGCATCATCATTAGGTGCCATATCTGTTGCAGGCGTAGGCGATCAATACCCTCCATTTCCCACGATCATAGGTGTCTCGTAATAGTTTCGTTGTGCTCATTCCTAGCCAGGTTGCTAGACCATCAAGGATTTTAAAACTTTGCCGACTTCTGTCCCCTCAATCATTCCCGTTATCACCGTATGTTGCAGGTTCTTCTGTTTCATCATTCAATGATTGCGTATTTAAATGATATAGGTAAAATGGTTTCAAAGGTCTTCGAATACAAATATAAAATGTAACATGCGCACATACAAAAACACAACTATTGTAATTATGGATATAATCACAGTAATGGTACTGCTACCCTAATATGAGGATACTGATATATATGCCAGAGTACAGTCAGATGTATATTCAAATGTTAATTTAATATTTGTCAGCAATATCCGTACTTGAATTGTTTTTCTGTTTTCATAATAATAATTGTTTTGTTGTAGACAAACGTGAAGGCATAAACTCAGAGACGATGAAAGCTACAACGGTACAACGGAGAACAATTATAAAGGCCACGCAAGGATTACTAATTGAAATACAAACATTTTCTTCAGTTCTGTTTATATTATTACTGTGCATATCGTGACCTTTCAACTCAGCCTAACCAACTGTTTGTGATTGTAATTTGTTGTCTAGTTTTAAGTAAATTGTAACAAAATGTAACAGTAACATCGCAACACGAAGTTATCCCTAGAATATCGTTGTTAACGTTACTGCACTATGATTGTATCTCAGCATTGTCGTTAAACGACTGATTATCTTGTCATACAAATTGGAGTAGAATCGTACTGGCATAGCGATTGCGTTTTACAACCGGCATTTCGATATCAAGCAAATCCTTAATACTAATGTTTCTGATCATGTTAATGTTGTTGTTCCTTAATCAACAGTTCCACGAGCTTCTGGTGTTAAACATTATCGACGTTGTGGAACACAAATTGAAACATGAAGATGACAAGTTTCTCACGAGAAAACGACTCGGAAAGCTGCTGAATGAGGCAAAGGTAATCCAACATTTGTTTTGTAATGTATTGTGATATGATGCAATTTGAATCAAGTTGCCGTAGAAAGTTGTACCTGTCAGCAATGTGTAACATTGGGGCTCAATAATTGATGGACAGCAGGACCACCAACTATGTAAAGTTGGTATCCTAGCCATACGTTGATGGTCCACATATTTACTGTAGCTGAGTGACAAACTTATATATAACCACGTTTCTGTAATAGTATTACCGTGTACGTTGTTGGCTGTAAATCAGGGCTGCATTCTCAACTATTAATTTGTTTATGTAACTAGTTACACAAGGACGATAACTGTTTTGAATTGAGTAGTTCCAGTAGAAGTTTAAGATAAATAACTTCTGCTTGTGGGGACTCAATAGTTAAGAAGACCGACAGAGACTTAAACAAGGGAGATGACATGGTAGTTTGTTTGCCTGGGGCCAAAATAGAGGTAATAACTGAGAGGGTAGACAAATTTTGGGTTCGGGCATGGGTGGGTCTGTTTTAGTATACGTAGAAACAAATAACGTAGTGAGGGAGGGTACAACTGCCATAGTTAGGAAATACAGGAATTTGGTTAGAACACTAAAGCAGACGAGGGTTGAGCAGGTAATACTGTCACGGATTTTACCAGTAATAGGAAGGAGGGGTCATAGATATCGAAATTGTCGAGGGTGGCAATTAACATGCTAGTCGAGAAGCTATGTAGGAAAGAAGAAGTTGGTTTTGTGGGGAAGTTTTGTTGCAACGACTGATATGTACATGAAGGGCGGGCTTCATCTAAGTGGAAAGGGGGCAGCAGTATTCGCGGATGGACTCACAGCAGCAGTAGATAGTGGCATGGGTACCATAACAAATATTTTTTGGTAGTAAACACTATTTAAACTAGAAGCGCAGGTGGGTTACTTAGAGATGCCTCAAGCAGGACAAGAGGACACTAGTACAGATAATCCAATAACAGAATGTCCGAAAAACATGTCTGAAGCAGATTATAGATGCGTGTGTTTAAATGCTAGGAGTTTAATAAATAAGAAACCCGAATTAAACATTATGGTAGAAGATATTGACCCTCACATAATTGGTATTACAGAATCATGGGCCAACACAGACATAACCGATGCTGAATTAGGATTGACAGGATACGTAATATTTAGGAGAGATCGAATAGGAAAAAGGGGAGGGGGAGTTATGTTATATGTTAAGGAATCTATTCAGGTTTATAAAATAAAATTAGAAAGGAAAGCAGATTACGATGAAGCTGTTTGGTGCAAAATAGTTTCAGGAAACTAAAAATTAACTATTAGATTAGTTTACCGAAGTCCAAACATAAACGAAGAGGATAACACAAAAATACAAAATGCTATAAAAGAAGTTAGTAAAGGGGAATGTATCATAATGGGAGATTTTAACCATGGACACATACAATGGAAATCTCTAGAGAGTACCAACAATTTATATTTTTAATTCAGGATAACTTCCTTACTCAGAACGTGCTAGAACCAACCAGGGGAGAAAATGTATTAGATATTGTTTTATCATCACAAAAAGAAATAGTGGACAATGTAAAAATTCGTGCACCATTGGGTAACAGTGAGCACAATCAAATACATTTTGACATCAATGTAAAATCAGAAAGTAAAAATAAAAAAAGTATAGGAGAAACTTCCACAAAGGTAATTATAAAGATATGAGAAAATACTTAGCAAAGCTAGATTGGAATAACATGCTGATGAATAAAACAATTGAATGTTGGAATATTCTAAAATATGAAATTGAGAGTATCATCGATAAATTTGTTCCCTTGAAAAAACAAGGAAAACGGTCTAGAAAGAAACACTTGTCAAAAGAAGCTATTAGAAAAATAGTGTTCAAGCAAACTATGTGGAGGGTTTATAGGCGTACCAGAACGGATGAAGACTATGCAAATTACGAAGAGGCACTTAACCTAACTGAAATTAGAAAATCTAAAAGAACCTTTGAAATAAAATTGGCAAGTAATATAAAAAATGACAGCAAGAGTTTATATGCTTATGTAAGGAGTAAACAGAAAGTTCGAGATAAGGTCGGACCACTGGAAAACAACAGGGGAAACATAATTTCAGACGGGTTTCAAATGGCAGAGGTCCTGAATGAGTATTTCAGCTCAGTTTTTACCACACAAGATATCAGCTCACTTCCAGTTCCATTTACTAAATTCGAGGGCAATAAATCAGAACATTTAGGGCAGTTATTTGTAACTCCTGAAGTGATAGCAAAGAAAATTAAGAAAATGAAAGATAATAAATCACCTGGAATTGATGGGTTACCACCAAAACTGCTTAAGGAAATTGTTGAGCAAATTAGAACGCCACTTGCTAAATTGTTTAACTTGTCACTAGAAGAAGGAATATTTCCTTCAGAATGGAAAGAAGCAAACATTACGCCGCTATTTAAGAAGGGATCGAGGAACAAGCCAGAAAAATACAGACCAGTGAGTTTAACATCAGTTGTATGTAAATTACTCGAAACATTAATTAGATACCACATGGTGGAATTGTTTGTAAAACATACATTAATCAATACATTTTAACATGGATTCCTAAAAGCAAGGTCATGTCTAACTAATCTCTTATGTTTTTTGGAAGAAATTACAAAGTGGGTAGATGACGGGTCACCAGTGGATGTTGTATACTTAGATTTTCAGAAAGCTTTGGACAAAGTGACACATCAAAGAGTGTTACTTAAACTAAAAGCCCACGGTAATGATGTAATCAACTGGATAGAAAAGTGGCTTACACACAGAAGACAGAGAGCAATAGTAGATGGTGAGATTTCAAAATGGAAATCTGTTTTGAGTGGGGTACCACAGGGATCAATATTAGGCCCTATACTGTTTTTAATATATATATATATATATATATATATATATATATATATATATATATATATATATATATATATATATATATATATATATATATATATATATATATATATATATATATATATATATATATATATATATATATATATATAAATGATTTGGAGGATGACATATCTAGCAAAGTACTCAAATTTGCAGATGACACAAAAGTATTCAGAAAGGTTACTAATGATACAGATAAACAACGTTTACAGGATGATCTAGATAAATTAGTTAAATGGTCAGAAAAATTGCAAATGTTATTAAATTTTGGGAAGTGTAAATGTATACACGTAGGACATGGAAATATGGACGAAGAATATAAAATGGGGGATGCTGTACTAGGTAGAACCACACAAGAAAAGGACTTAGGAGTAACATTTAGTGATGACATGAAAGTTTCAAAGCAATGTGGGATTGCTGCTTCGAAAGGAAATCAAATTATATGGCTAATTAGGAGAACTGTTACGTATAAGGAAAACAGCTAATTGTACCCCTGTACGAAACAATAGTTAGACCACATTTGGAATATTGTATTCAAGCATGGAGGCCATATCGTAAAAAAAGACACATACAAACTAGAAAGACTACAACGAAGAGCAACTAAAATGATTCCAGAATTGAGAGACCTTAGTTACAAAAGTCGCTTATTACAATGTGGTTTGACAACACTAGAGACCTGAAGACTAAGAGGAGACCAAATAGAAGTTTTTTTTAAATAGTGAACGGTTATGAGGATGTTGATAGGAATATGTTCTTCAAACTTAAAGAAGGCAGTAGAACAAGAGGACACAAAGCAGCATTAGTTAAGGAGCAGTGTAGGTTGGACATGAGAAAGTACTCTTTCTCACAGAGGGTGATAAATGAATGGAACAAACTGTGAAATGATTGTGTTAATGCTAGTAGTGTGAATATGTTTAAAAATAGAATTGACATATATCTGATAAGGGCGGGCTACACATAGATGAGAAAATTGTTGGACTCTCAATAAGCCAATGGCTTCCTTGTCCACTTGCCATCTGGAACTTGTTGTTCGAGATGGCAATCTTGTTAAATATTGTTAAACTTTTCACAGATTGCAGTAGAAATACTATGTAATAATCGAGACATACAATTTAAATTGTTTTACTTTTTTAAAAACATTCGTGTAACTATTACAACATGCTCAAAAGATTTACTTTATATAATTAAGACCAAGGCAGATTTAATTACAGTGCTACAATACCATAAGTAATAAAGTTGAATGGCAGCCATTAATGTCATTTTTTTTACAGGCTAAATTCCTTTCACATATCGTATTTCAACATCGTACAAGTGTTGTAGTTTTTTTTCTGAAACTAAGTATCAATTTATGAGATTATACCCAAATAATCCAACTGTAATTCAAGCCATGTGCTTTCTGTTGATGTCGTGCATGAATCATGATCGGTCGAATTATTGAACGGAAGTAATAGGGTAACCTGGGGAAACGGCCCCCCATCACGTACCAAAATATAAAACTACCCAAATCTGGACCAAAATGATGCTAACATCTATTGGATATCCATCCCGAAATCTCAGCAACACGAGACAGACGTAATTAAATCATTATTTTTTTCTTTTATATGCGCTATTATATGCACTGATCTAATATTTCACCAACAGCAAAAATGGTGCAACACACAACGATGTGATTCATGACGTTAATTGGGGACATGATAATATTATTATTCAGTTGACTGATCAAACAATAAAAAATGGGCAATACTATGTTGTGTTTTGTATACATCTTGTTAAGACACACGTAGTGCACGTGGGGCAAAACGGTCCCATGCATGTGGGATAAGATGGCCCCCGTGCATGGGGGGGGCAAGACGCTCCCCGTGCATGTGGGGCAAGACGGCCCCGGTGCATGGGGGGCAAGACGACTCCCATGCATGTGAGGCAAGACGGTCCCTATGTGTTATTCCACAGGCAGCTGGACACAATGTGTCAAATATACTACACATGCTCATTTATATGTAATATATTTAATATAATGTGAACATTGCATAATTTACGTTCTGCTAGCCTGTGGGCAGTAGCTATGATGGAATATTACTAAACCAAGGATTAGTGATATAATACTGTCATACTTTTTTATGTATACATTTTGTTTTCAGGCAGTGGTTTGTTCATGTAAGTAAAAACCACGGGGGAATGAATTTTGGACAGTCTTGGTACAATTTAGAACAATACGATTTATGTTTAAAGCTTATGTACATGAATTGGTTAAATTGTAAAGCATACAAATAAATACTGCAGACGAAGACAAAATCAGGTTTTTTTATAATAATAAATGTATAGATAAAAATAAATTAGGCTTAGATAATGCAACGTACAACCGGGCAAAAATCTGTTTACTGTGAACTCGTCAGACAAACTATTAAATTAGTTAATGCTTGTTCAAGCATTAACTGAAATGAAAATCTAAATGCTGAAAAATCACGATTTTCTTCCTTGGTGAAATTTTTTAACTTTGTCATGTGATCGGTGAGATGATGGAAGTCACGTCCATGATCTGCATTGACACAGTGTTTACCATTTCGGATATCCACTATTTTGATCCTTACTAGATCTAACGAATTAAATCAGTTTTTTTCGATGATTTGAAAAAAAATAGGCCTGCTTTATTAAATCGACTGCGGTTGTTACATAAACTATTCACACACTACATATTTGGACACCAATGAACTGGATTTGCGATAGGCTAAATCAATTGAGGAAGCAGTTTTAACATCAGTTAAGACAAATTAAATAAGTAAAGATTAATAAAGATGAGCTAAGATCAGTTAATAAATTAACTAAGTAAAGGGCCCTTGTCATTAAAACAACATTGGTCCTATATAAAATAATGCCCCAAAGGCCGCACGAAACATACGTGTCATTAACACTGCCTTTAACATAGCAACTGTGTTCGCGTCTCTCACGTTCAGGGCAGGGCGTTCCACAAAGTCAGCTTAGCCACAGAGAAGGAGTGGCGTCCATAGTGTACAAGATTGTATCGCGAAACAGTTAACAAGTTCTGGTCGGCGGATCTCAATCATCTGGCCGGCGTGTACGGAGTTATTAATGCCGACCGATACACAGGGGCGAGATGGTGTACAGCGTGTTAAACCAATAACAGAAGCTTGAATTCAATACGTTGACGAATAGGTAGTCAATGAAGAGCGAACTAAACTGGAGTGATGTGTTCTCATTTGCGGGTTCTAGTTATGAGACGCACTGCAGAATTCTGCACCATCTGCAGTTTCCGTAGATATGAATCAGGGACTCCGTATATTACCGCATTCTCATAATCTATGAGTGACCGCACTCGAGCATGTAAGATTGTTTTATATGCAATAGTGGAAATAGGTTATCTAATCATGGCGATGCTGTGGAGCTGAAATTATGCCATCTGGCAAGTGCGACTTATCTGGGAAGCAACACCAATATCACGGATGCAAAGTGCTGGTGTGATGGAGCAGCCATTGACGTCGACGACGACATTCACATGAAACTGAGCACGTTTCCAGTTAACAATGCTTTTGATTGATTGACTACCCGTAGTGTTCTAACGGAATCACGGCTTTCTTAAATATGTTCTGTCTTCATATGGTTGAGGGCATGTTCCGTTTTCTTGTCACGCTAAAATTGGTTCCCACGAAAATCGTTCCCCCGGACTGAATTTGGCAGCCAAGATGTTTTACTATGGTGTACCATGTGTCAAAAACAGGGTCCCGTACAAATTGATTTCCAAAGATGATTGTTTTGCAGGAACGTTATCTATAGGGTTTTAGTAAACATAAAAAACATGGGTGGCAATCTTACTCTACTCCTTTTTTGTATGGGGTCTCAAATATACCTACCCCAAGTGCTTGTATTTTCGCCCGAAATGGCCGCATCGACATTAATAACAAAATCATAGAAAACGAATATTCATTCAACAGTTCTGAAACAGATCAGTTTTACTATCAAGAACCCACCTATATACCAAATATTTAGTCAATTTAGAAATTATTGAAATGTCACCCCCCCCCCCCACTGTGTATGGTCGCGAGTGCCTATGTTGTCAAAATGGTAAAAAAAACTTTTTTATATGGTTTGGTATTTTTTTTACCAAAAAGGCAAACGCGATTTTACAGTGCCTCCGCAACTGCCTAACAACTGTGAAACTAGTGTCGTCAACCAGTCAGCAACCTCACAACCCGAATCCAAGCTCAGCGCCCTAGTCAGGGTGGGTGGCCATTACGGCCGTCGAAGGCCAAGGACTTGAAATTTTGCAGCTCAACGTTGAGGATCTTACTATCGCTAAGCTCAACGTGATCGAACAATTAGCCTTCAGCAACAACACAGTAGTTATCCTACTTCAAGAGACCCACTGGGAAACAACACCTAAACTGAAGATACACGGTTTTGCTCTGGCAGGCCACATCGACAGCAAGCACCACGGCATGGCCATCTTCGTGAAGACAGATGCCTTGGTCCACTACATCCCACTCGCCAGATGACTCCAAAGTCGAATGGATAGCCACCAAGGTGAAATACACAAATATCGTTAACATCTACAAGCCACCACCAACGAGGCTCACAACAACCCTTCCGCAGCTGCCTTCGCCAACAAATTACGCTGGTGATTTCCACTGCCAATACCCCGATTGGGGCTACAGCTTATCCACATAAGACGGCAACATCCTGACAGAATGGGCTTCAACAGCAGAAGCGGTTCTTCTCCACAACCCGAAAGAACATCCAAGCTTCTTCTCGTCTCGCCGCTGGAACAGCAACATCAACCCTGACTTGGCGTTTGCAACCTGCAACTACGAAGACCCACTTCCAGAAAGACGCATCCTCGATAAATGTCTACGCTCCAACCACAGACCATCTCTGGTGCAGCCGGTATCAGGTAAACCCGTGAAGTGCTGGCACTTCCGTAAGGCAGATTGGGACAGTTTTAGAGGCAACAAACACCGCTGCAGAAGACCTTCCACCAGCGGACACCCAGAATTGCAACGCAGCATACGCGGCCTACTGCAACATCCTTTTGGGTGCCGCCAAGCAACTCATCCCGCGGGGTCTAAACAGGAACTACATGCCGTGCTGGGACAATGAGTGAGAAGGGCTGCGCACCCACAAATAAGCCAAAACAAGAGAAGACGTGGGAAGAGTAGCTTCAATTCTAATAAAGATTAGGTCAAACGAGAAGCGTAGGAAACGTTGGACGGAGACCTTCGAATCCATCGATTCACCCACTCCAGCCGCAGAGCCTGGCAAGCCATAAACAGACTCACAGGTAGACCAACAGTGCCTTCCAAATGTCTCATTTCAGCAAACGTCATCGCTAAGCAACTCCTGAGGAACGGTCGCTTCCAGCATGCAGACAAGGAAATCACACAAAGTTAACCAACTTTCCAGGGCAACTGGCGCGGACTCGAACCTCTCTGGAAATTTAACGGAAGAGGAACTGGCCAAGGCTATCAGCCAACTCAAGGCAGGCAATAGTAATAGTTGTGTTATGCTTTGCCGCCATGAAGGCTGAATAGTACATGTGTAGGCGTACATGGTAAATATAATTCTATAAATTAAAAGGGATAAAAAAATAAAAGGCAATGAATATAGTATACATCTGTATTAAATTATAAACATTACATGTAAATAAATATAATATAATTTGTATTACAGAGAATTTAATTGCATATAAATAAATGAAAAACAGTATTGAATGTAGGGCATTGAATTGCATGCACACAAGTAAAAAAATTAAAATTAGGTTTTGCGTTAATTACAAGTAAAAAAGCAAAGCAGAAGATTATAAAAATAAAATAAAGTCGTGATCAGGTCTACTGCCAGTGGTCCATGTGGTGTAAGAGTTCTTAAATCTATCAGTTCTGCATCGAGGCACAGTGTACCTGCAGTTACTGCGGGTTGTGTGGGTAGGATCAAGGCACAGTGTACTTGCAGTTACTGCGGGTTGTGTGTGTAGGATCGAGGCACAGTGTACTTGCAGTTACTGCGGGTTGTGTGTGTAGGATCGAGGCACAGTGTACTTACAGTTACTGCGGGTTGTGTGTGTAGGATCAAGGCACAGTGTACTTGCAGTTACTGCGGGTTGTGTGTGTAGGACCAAGGCACAGTGTACTTCCAGTTACTACGGGTTGTGTGTGTAGGATCAAGGCACAGTGTACTTGCAGTTACTACGGGTTGTGTGTGTAGGATCAAGGCACAGTGTACTTGCAGTTACTACGGGTTGTGTGTGTAGGACCAAGGCACAGTGTACTTCCAGTTACTACGGGTTGTGTGTGTAGGATCAAGGCACAGTGTACTTGCAGTTACTACGGGTTGTGTGTGTAGGATCAAGGCACAGTGTACTTGCAGTTACTACGGGTTGTGTGTGTAGGATCAAGGCACAGTGTACTTGCAGTTACTACGGGTTGTGTGTGTAGGATCAAGGCACAGTGTACTTGCAGTTACTGCGGATTGCGCGTGTAGGTTCCCTGATTGGAGGCAGAAGATGATGCAACTAGTGATTATGTTTTTGCATGTTCGCGAATAGAGTTCTGCATAGTATTTCCCTCCGGTCTGCCAATGTTTGGATTCCCGCTGTGATGATGGCTTCGGCGTAAGACACATTTCGGAAGATTATGCGCATTGCTCGTCTTTGTATGGATTCGAGTTGCTTCGTTTGCTGTTTAGTTAAACCCGTGTGCCACACCTGGCAAGCGTACTCAACCACCTATCGGACCAGTGATGTGTAAATTTTATTGAGGTGGTGGGATTCAACTCCAGCTCAGTTGAGCAGTATTATGAAGTATAGTCGTTGCAATGCTTTGGCGGTTATTTCGTCAATGTGGGATTGCCATTTTAAATTATCTGTTAGTGTGACACCTAGTAGTAGTGTTGACGTCACTTGTCTGTCGCTGATGGTTAGCGGCGGGATGTCTAACGGTGATCTCTTGAAACAAATGCGTAGCTCCTTCGTCTTATCGTAATTGAGTGCCATTTTGTTGGTCGCCGTCCATTGTGTGACTTCGGTTGCTGCTGTTTGTAGTGAGCTATCATGGCCGCAGGGTGAACAAGTTTCCCATATGGTGCCGTCGTCGACAAATTTCACATGTCTGCAGGATGTTTGTTAGTCGTTTATGTGGTGCATAAAGCCGATAGGGCCGAATATTGTTCCTTGTGGAACAATATTCGTTGATAGTAGTGAAATCCGATTTCACATTGCCGATCTTTATTCGCTGTCTGCATTGGCACAGGAAAGATGTTAGCCATTTGATGATGAAATTCGGGAGTCCAAGTGAGGTGCATTTAGTAAGTAGAATATGGTGGTCAACTATATCAAAAGCTTTGCTAAAATCGACAAGAAGGATAAGGATCATGGTTTCGGGGATGTCGAGCGTGAACCAGCTCGATTATTGCGTGCACAGTGGATGTTCCCTTTATTGACCCATATTGTTTAGGGTCGACCTGGTCGCTGGCAATGTCCGTTAGCCAATCACAAATGAATTTCTCCAGGCACATCGATAAGACCGGTGTTAAAGAAATTGGGCGTAAGTCTTTGTGGATGAGCGTAGGTGGTCTTATTTTGGATATAAGTCAAATGTAGGCACATTTCCATAGCATGTGCATGGTTCCTTCTCGTAAGTTACTGATAGGGAGGACAGACGGGAGGAGCGAGGATGATGGCATAGTCGTGTAGGATCCAGTTGGGTTTCTCATCGGGGCCTACACGGGGTCTGCTTTTACTCGCGACAGTGATTTGGCTACTTCGCTAACGTTGATGATATAGGCATCTGGAATGGCGGTGTCAGCTACCGGTGGTAAGAAGATATCATTGGGTGACGGGAGTAAAGTCATTCGACACAGTTTGAAGAAGTCACATGTCGTTGGCAAGAATACCGAGGTTGCCAGAGCAATGTTTATTAGCAAGGCCTTGTAGATTGTCACACTTTACTTTAACACCCGCAAGATCTTTCACATTGTTCCACCATTGTTTTGGGTGTTAATTTTTGAGAGACTGGATTTTCTGTTGGTAGTACTTACGTTGCAATGATTTTCTCTCACGGTTAACCTTGTTTTTGTAAAGTTTGTACAGTAGTTGGTTTCCAGAAAGAAGTGCATTCTGACGGCGGCAAATAAGATAGCAGAAATTGTCGTCTATCCAGGGTATGTTGCTAGAACATCGTCTGATTTCGCGTTCTGGATGATGCATGTCCAGCAATGATGCTAGAATTGAAGAAGTTCAGTTGTTGTTCGCAGTTTGTTAGTGGAATAGCATTTCCCACGAGGTGAGGCTGAGCGCTGCCGCAAAACGGGCTCGGTCGTTGGATTTATGACAGCGCGAGGACATCTTTGTAACCACTGGTTCGGTATATTTCACAGACATCGAAGGAGTACATACTACCACCTTGTGGTCTGACATGCCAATCGGCACACTGATAACAGGGTGACCGTATAAGTCAGGGATGTTTGTGTAAATATTATCTAGTATTGCACTTCCTCGTGTTGGTTGGTCAACGCTTTGTTTCAGATTGTGATTTCATTTCAAATGAAAATCCTTCATCTTGTTGAAGTCGCCCATTAAGATGATACCTGTATACGGATGGCGCCGGCGTATGTAATCCAGGGATTGGTCGATGTGGTTCAGCATTGTTCAATCATCTGAACCTGGTGGATGTTACACTGTACAAATTGTTATTTGCAGATGATCCCGATGCATCTTTTGAGGGCGTATCATTAGCCACAGTGTTTCCAGGTCGGGTTGGTTTACTCCAGTCCATTGTTTAGTAGGGATGGTGTTTCGGGCGTAGCAAATGATTCCCCCGTGTTGCGGTCATCATGTCTGTCCCTCCAGTAGATATTAAACCCGGATAACGTGAACGAGGGCTCGGCTATAGCGAGAACGTCCGCGCCGAAGTCGTCTTTTGTAACTTTAATTTCGTCAAGTTTACTTGCCAGGGCGCCACGAATGTTTGTGTTGATCACAGTTGGAAGATCCCATTTGTTCGTTTGGACGTATATGAGATTCGTGACGCCACTTCTGCTGCGAGGAACCCTTGGTGGCTTGGTGAGTGTTGTCGGTCATGCAGACTTAATCACCAGTATCCATCGTTACTTGTGGGCGCACCCCACCCCCCCCCACCCCAACAGCTCCGGCGGGTGGGTTGAT
The DNA here is from genome assembly GCA_963662155.1 of Lamellibrachia columna. Classification (NCBI taxonomy): domain Eukaryota; kingdom Metazoa; phylum Annelida; class Polychaeta; order Sabellida; family Siboglinidae; genus Lamellibrachia; species Lamellibrachia columna. Next base: position 45,004,578 of record OY759263.1, on the reverse strand, counting down.
GGAGTGCCACCCCTGCATTGCAAGCCGCTCTCCAGGCGGAATTGTTAAGGCGAGTGGGTCTGCTAATGCGGAAACAATGCAGGTATTCTGCTGTGTAAACTGTTCTGGCTGCTGTGGTCACGCATGACAGAACCAGCATGGTAATGTCACACAGTCACAGGTGCAATCAGAAATTTATAAAGGCGTGGATACTTGCCTCGACACGCAGTTCAACACACTTGTACATTCATAGAACCATATGTAAAGTTGAGATACTGTAAATTGAATACAACTTCAGAGAGCGTGTATTTGATGCCGCCACACAGATGCAAATTAGGTCAATCTCCTGCAAGACACCATGTCGTGACAACATCCAACCAGAATTCGCCGTCCCGCAAGGCGAAAAAGCTTCTTCATGGCTATGTTCCTTTCTTTCGACATGCCTACACAGAAGTAAGATAGCTGTGCTAACATTATCGCCCTGCCGAAACCGAACAACCGAGGGACGACCCGAAAGGATATTGGCCTATTTCCTTGCTGTACCATACAAGATCCTGGAAAGGCTGCTGCACAGTCGCCTCACACCAATGATAGACCCGCAGCTCCCAAGAGAACAAGCTGGCTTTTGTCGTGGCAGGTCAACAGTGGACCAGATAACATTACTCACCCAGCCAGGACAGCTTCCAAGTGAATGAGAAAGCTGGAGCAGTTCTACTAGACCTCACTGCCGCTTATGACACTGTGTGGCTACGAGGACTCCAAGTAAAACTCCTGAAGACCGTACCGGACACGTACATGGTTAGCTTCATTAAGGAGATCCTGACCAACCGCAGCTTCACTCTCATTCAACATCTACATCCACGACCTGCCGGAAACAACTTCCAACAAGTACGGCTATGCAGACGACTTGGCTATCCTACTCTACAGACCAACGTGGGAGGCAGTGGAAGGACTCAGTGAGGACATGAACATCCTGACAGCGTACCTGAACCGATGGCGACTCCAGCTGAGCATGGTCAAGACTGTCACCGGCTTTCCACCTCAACCACAAAGAATCCAACCTTGTGCTGAGCGTGTTTGTTAACAAGAAACGACTAGGCTTCCAAGCGACCCCAACCTACCTAGGCGTGAAGCTAGACAGGACGCTGACGTTCTGACAACACCTGGAGAACATGGAGGCCAAAGTTACTTCCCGCGTGTCGCTCATCCATTGAGTACCTTACTGCTACCCAATGGGGAGTTGCAGCCAAGACCCTACGCATCTCTACCCAGGAACTGGTTTTCTCTACTGCCGAGTACTGCGCACCAGTCTGGGGCAGGAGTACCCACACAAAGACGCTGGATGCCCACTGAACAACGCCTTACGTACCATCACAGGCTGCCTCCGTGCCACCCCAGTCAACCAACTGCCCATCCTAGCTGGGATTGTTCCAGCCAATCTAAGCAGAGAAGCAGCAACATTGACACTGTCCCGCACAGCTGTGAAGAGCGTCTCCCGCCTCCTACATGATGTTGTGACGATCCCACCAATCCTCAACCGGTTGAAGTCTCGCCGGCCCTTCACCCAAACAACACAAAGGCCCCTGCAGTCTGTACCGCCAGACGTCTCTAAGAACTTCTGGCTAAGAAACAGCTAGAAGATGCAGTGGCAGGTAGCAGAGCTTCCGCGCCAACAATGGACTATGCTGAACCGTCTACCCACCGGTGTCGGCCGATTCAAGTCATCAGTGTGTATGGAGTCTAGCAGAGAGTGCCAACTGCGAAAGTGGTGCACCAGAGCAAACACCGGACCACATCATCAGCGACTGCCAGATGTTCAGACCACCAACTGGCGAAAGAGGGCTAATCGAAGTAGACAGTGCAACTAAAACACGGCTCCTCGAGACAGAGCTGCATATATGAGGAACGAAGACATAAGAAAGAAGAAGGGTGAAGGAATTGTTTGGCCAGGAAATCAATACATGCGCCCCCGGAAATATGTCAAATTGCTCAAGATGATCAGTAGTAATGACAATGGATGTCACAATAGCAAAAACAATTTACTTTGGAACAATTACTAAAACAATATCGTAATATATTTTGGACAACAAAACAGGCACTCGCGACATTACAGGGGTGGGGGATAAAGAAGTGATACAGCTCTGCAACCAGTGCAAGTTGCTGCTGTTTTGTGTTTTTGAATGCAAATACGCCTACGTTTCCGGAACAAAAAGAACTTTGAGCTAAACGCCTGCATTTCAGATAGTGCAAATTCGTATACCCCATTACACTGAGGTACACACAGAAAGCAAAAACGTCTTGCACCCTAGTGTTAAAGAAGCTGTTGCTGCTACCTTATGCCAACCTGGATTTTATGCATTGCAACAAAAAAATTGTCAAACCTTTGTCAGCAAACAAAGTAAAGATATATCAGACTATAGTTTCATGTAAGTAGATATCAGAGTACAGTTTCACGTTTATTTAAATAAATTCAAAGTTATTCAATATATTGACTAAATATTTTGTGCGTAAGTGTGTTCATAGTACGAACATGCTCCTGATTTGTTTCATAATTTTTTAATTAATATTTTTTCCACATGTTTTATTGTTGATAATGCCATTTTAGGCCATAATACAGGCACTTGGGGTAGGTATGTTTTAGACCCCATAAAAACGTTTAAAGGGAAAAGTAAAATTGTCAAAAGAGTTTTTTGGTTTGTTTTTGTTTACTGATACCTTATATATTACATTTATAAAAAACAAATAACTTTTGGCAAACAATTTACACGGGATGACAAGGTACACCAAACTATATCCGCTCGGACCGAACTTGGCAGCCAAAGCTGCGCCACTTTGGATAAGACAAGTCCCCCAGACCAGTCTTGGATGTCATCACCAATCCATAGACGTTAAATCCCCGGACTGATTGTGGCAGCCAAAATTGGTCCGCCCGGACTGACTTTGGCAACAACAATTGGTCCTCCTTGAATACAACTAATCCCCAGACCAGTTCTGGCTGCTATAGATAGTCCATTGACTTCAAATTCAGAATGGCCTTTTTCAGAGCAGTAAAGCTGAAACAGACCAAGTACTAGACATAAGTGTATAGTTACTAAAATTAACCGATATATACATGATTACAATATGTTGTGTTTATATAACTGCTTAGCGCACAAAAAAAGTTAAACGCGATAAACCGGGGATTAGCTTTATTCAAGGTATTGTGGTTGCCAAAACTGGTCCACGGACCGATTTTTGATCCGGATCATGCCAACCTCAACTAGGTCTACAACATCGATCTCCTCTTGCAATCCTGTATAAGTTTCGTCCATAATGGTATATGGTAAATGTACCGTTAGATTGCGTGTCCTTGTGGTTCATGTTGTGTCACTACATGACAACGTGATATATGAAAAGCGAAACGCAACAAACCAGACCAATTATGGCACGTGGGGATTACTTTAAGTTGGATAATGTGATGCCAATATTGGTCCGCTGGACCAATTTTGGATCCGGACGAAATTTATCGTGACAGTCCCAGTCATGTAGGTAGTGTGTGTGTGTGTGTGTGTGTGTGTGTGTGTGTGTGTGTGTGTGTGTGTGTGTGTGTGTGTGTGTGTGTGTGTGTGTGTGTGTGTGTGTGTGTGTGTGTGTGTGTGTGTGTGTGTGTGTGTGTGTGTGTGTGTGTGTGTGTGTGTGTGTGTGTGTGTGTGTGTGTGTGTGTGTGTGTGTGTGTGTGTGTGTGTGTGTGTGTGTGTGTGTGTGTGTGTGTGTGTGTGTGTGTGTGTGTGTGTGTGTGTGTGTGTGTGTGTGTGTGTGTGTGTGTGTGTGTGTGTGTGTGTGTGTGTGTGTGTGTGTGTTTGTTTGTGTGTGTGTGTGTGTGTTTGCAAATATGGAACAAAATTATATATATATATATATATATATATATCATTATATAATATGTTCCATATTTGCTTGCGCGCGCACACACATTGCTACACAGTGTAACTACCATAATGTGCCTCATATATTTGACATATAGTTGTTCTAACACATTAGGATACCGACGAATGTGGTGCCAATTCGAACGTACTGAACAAGCTTCTCAATAAGGTAATGTGTGGTTTACTTTCTGTTCTAAAATAGAGCGTATACAAAGTGTAATTGCTTAGTAATGCCATGAGGTAGTATAGTGTCTGGTAGCATTCACGCACCTATGTTATCGCCAAGCGACTAACTACGGTCGAGCCTCGTTATAACACGGTGGTCGGGATATACGACTTCGGACCGCGCTGTATGCGAGGCGCGTTAGGTGTTCTTATATCTGCCACCAGGGACATGCTAAACAACGGCGATCGCCGCACCAAGTCCATGAACGCTGTCGAAGCCCTGTGTGCTTGCAGCACTGTCTTATACGCCAACATGCAGTTTATGGAACTTATTAAACTTATTATGCTAACATCAATGTGTATTATTTTTAAATGTCACACCCTGTTGATTCTTGAACTGAATAAAACACACGTATACCGTTATGGAATTGATCTACTACGATGATGATGTACTGGACCAATAGGCCTACGAATCGAAAATAATAACCTGGATCTGAGCAGACGAAAACGTACATGATTTGACAAACGTAGTATGTTAGCTGATAAAACACAGAAAACGACAATAGGTAGAATTAATAATTGTTTCACTTCTTCTTTCAACCGATCTCGACCGAAGCATACATTTATTGCGCACCACTTAACATAGATTCATTGTTTCATATGCGGATGGCGAATTCGTATTTTCGCGCACCGGTAGAGCCTGGGGTTAGGAATTTGGCTTGTTGGTTTCGCGTCACGAAAACGATTAAATTTTTGATGTAATGTAATTTCAACCAAGTGTTATGTTGGTATTGCATACTAAATGCATTTAAAACTTTTATCTGATTCTTACGCAAGGCGTATTTGTGAATCTCGATTGCAATTTACAAACCGTCGAAGCCAAGCCAGCGACAGCTATTGATGTCGGCGCAAAAGAAACAACACGTTGATTCTCGTTCATTGACATTGTTCGCCTAATGTTTTTTGAGAATTGTCAACGCAATTCTAAGTAGGTTTAAGCAGGCCCATTTGGCATTTTCCCCTGGCGGCAGAAAATCGGGATCCACGACCGACCGCGTTATATCCGAATTTGCGTAATAACGGGGCGCGTAATAACGAGGCGTGACTGTATGTGTAATTATCTTCACGTCATGAGGTCATGATGTGCAAATGATAAAATGAAGTGTATGTGTTCGGGCGTGCGTGTGTGCGTGCGTGCTTGTGTGTGTCTGTGTATGCGTGTGTCAATTTCGTTTTTAGACCATTCACATTGCTAGCAATTAAGAAAGACGTAGATTATTTGTTCCATTCATTTGTCAATGAAGTGATCATGCGTTGTTTTGTTTACGCCTATGGTAAACACTGCAACGTGGTTGGACCCGTATTTACAAATGTTGTTACTACGAAAAAGGATGAACTCTGGTGGGAAGCGTTCACCATACACTATTACAGTATATGTGTTCGTTTGTATTTACCGTATATGCATGCATGTATATTGATGATATGTTGTCTTGATGTGGTGTGCCAACTTGTGCCGTACACAGACTGGAGAAGAAGATATTGTCAAAGAGGTTGACAAGTTGGTCGAGAGTTGTCTTGGATACACCATCAACTATGGAGGTATTTAAGCAAATCAACTGACACACCAATATTATATTTTTATTCAACGCTTTAAACAGTCGGTATGATTTATCATCATTAAGCAAATTCCCGGTTGTATGTAATCGGTTCATGCTGCAGTGTATATGAATTATGATTTACAGTTGGTATGTCCAGGAATATAACAATATATGATTTATTCCACACGTATTAGGAACATATAGTTGCCAAGTACTTGTAAACCCATGAAAGATGTTCTACAAAACGTGAAGCTTAACTTGTTTCGTTGTACGTTATTGTATAGCATTGTTAAACATTTATTTTAAAACATAACCAATTGAATCCACGTCAGGTCTTTATCATACATACTACAAAATATGTGTTTTTTTAATATATGTTTATCCTCAAATTTCCCATTATAAGGGGGTTAGGCCGACTATTTATTATTCGTTGAACTGGTTCGCCAGCTGTTCTCCTACATGTTTCACCCTCATCCTCCACCCTAGTCTGCAAGGGTTTGGTAGGAGAGGGCATTCTATGAGATTTTTCATTGTTTGATGATCCTCTCCACAGTCACATTCGGTAAGACCATTTCAACACCAATCCTGAGGTGACTGAGACACAACCAGGTTGGCCATGTATCACCGGCTCCTTTTGGCAGGGACTCGTGTTGGTATAGTAGGTGGCGGGGGTCACATTCCTGGTTGGTTATCTCTATTTCTGAGAACTATGCCCATCTGACCTATGGTGGAGCAATACCACATAGCAAATTGATGTCGTCCACTAGCGTAAGTTTGAAGCATCTAGTCATAGCTCTGCAGGCCGTGTTGAAGAATGGACCCGTCTTCTTGCCATATGTAGAACGGCCCCAAACATGACAGTATATTCAGCTGCTGAGTAGCACGGGGAAAAGGACAATACTTCATATGGTCTCTGGATATGTTTCCTATTTGGAGTGGGACAGCTTCCTCGGGATGTTGTTCCTAGCTGCTACCTTCGCCTTTGTCTTGATGACATGATCTTTGTCGCTGCGGTTGCGGTCGAAGGTAACCCTACTGTATACTGGCGTAGGGTTGTGGATCTTTCAACTTTTGGTTTGCATCCCTCTTCTTAAGACGAAAGACACTGATTTGCATATTTTCTGGATTTGCCCGCAGGTGGTTGACGGAATAGTAGTTTAGTAGTTTATTTAGTTTAGTAGTAGTTAATCCATGTAGTGCGGCTGTGAGGGACTGCTCCACGTTTTCAAAGGATTGTTTCTGTGACGCAAAGCAGATATCGTAGGCATACAGGAAACCGCTGGTGTTTGGATGTAAGATTTGACCATTTGTATGTACAATTAACAGCAAGGGAGCAATGGCTCTGCTTTAAGGTAACCAAAACTTATATTTGTGCCATCTGCTTCGATTGCTCCTGAGTTCCACACAGAAAAGTCTACCGGCCATCCTGTTTTGAATCAGTTTCATATATTTTGATATCTGGAATAAAGAATTCACAATAATCCTGTGATTGACTGTATCAAGTCAACAAAGGCAGCACCAGTTATTAACCCTTTTCGCATATCCATCCTGAATTAATTACGTCAGATTCAGGAACTGGCTTGTGCAGGATCTTTCAGGTCTGAAACCTGCTTGCTCGGGAAGGAGATGCTGATTAAAAAGGGGCCACACAATATAGAATGAGTCCCTGGAATATTTTATACGTGTGATAAGGCAGTGAAATCGGGCTGACAATTCTTCAAGTTGACATGATATTTTCCAAGGTTCAGTATGACCATTATTCTTGCTTGTCGACTCAGCTTTGACATCTTGTCGGTAGTCAAACAGCTGTTGAACATATCTAGAATCCACAGAACAGTTACTGGCCCTAAGTGCTTGACTTGTTTACAAAGGATGTCATCAAGTCAAGATTTAACAAGATTTGCCATCTAATCCAAAGGCCCAGATGACAAGTGGACAAGGAAGCCATTGGCTTATCGAGAGTCCAACAATGTTCATCTACTTATAACCCGCCCTCCTGAGATATGTGTCAACCTTGTTTTTAAACATATTCACGCTGCTAGCAGTTACACAATCTGTAGACAATTTGTTCCATTCATTTATTGTCCTCTGTGAGAACGAGTGCTTCCTGATGTCCAATCTACATTGATCCTTTACTAATTTTACCTCATGTCCTCTAGTTCTGCTATCCTTCTTGAGTGAGAAAAACATATTTCTATCAATATTTTCATACCCATTCAATATCTTAAAAACTTCAATCTGATCTCCTCTTAACCTCCTTGTCTCTAGAGTTGTTAAACCGCATTCTTTCAGGCGTTCTTCATAACTAAGGTCTCTAAGTTCTGGAATCATTTTAGTTGCTCTCCTTTGGATGCGTTCCAGCGTATCTATATCCTTCTTACGATATGATCTCCATGCTTGAATACAGTATTCTAAATGAGGTCTAACTATTGCTTTATAAAGAGGTATAATTAACTTTTTTCCCTTGTATGTTATGTTTCTTCTAATCAATCCAAGAATTTGATTACCCTTTGAAGGTGAAATACCACACTGCTCTGAAACTTTCTTATCAGCGCTTATTGTAACTCCTAAGTCCTTTTCTTTTACAGTAGTACCCAGAACAGTATCTCCCATTTTATAGTTTACATTCAAGTTCCCATGTCCTGTATGTAGGCATTTACATTTCCCAAAATTGAACAGCATCTGCCATTTCTCAGACCATTTCACAAATCTGTCTAGATCGTTTTGTAAATGTTGTTTATCACCATCAGTATTAACCTTTCTAAACAGTTTTGTGTCATCCGCAAATTTCAGTACGTTACTTGTTATACTGTCGTCCAAGTCATTGATATAAATTAAGAATAATATAGGTCCTAATACTGATCCTTGAGGTACCCCTCTCAAAACCGATTTCCAATTTGAAACTTCTCCATCTACTACAACTCGTTGTCTTCTGTCAGTCAGCCATTGTTTTATCCAGTCAGTTATGCTATCCCCGATACCATGGGCTTTTAATATAAGTAGTAATCTTTGATGTGGCACTTTGTCAAAAGCTTTCTGAAAATCTAAGTAGATAATATCTACTGGCGATCCCATGTCTATCCACTTAGTGATTTCTTCCAAAAAACATAACATATTTGTTAAGCATGACCTCGCTTTAAGGAATCCATGTTGAGATGAATTTAATAATTTATGCTTAACGAGGAAGTCCACCATATGGTCTTTAATTAACCTTTCTAATAATTTACTAATCACTGACGTTAAACTCACTGGTCTGTAATTCTCTGACTTATTTTTCGAACCCTTTTTAAATAATGGTATGATGTTTGCTTCTTTCCATTCAAACGGAACAACTCCCTCTTTTAATGACAAGTTGAATACTCTTGCAAGTGGTATACTGATTTGTTCTACTGTTTCCATTAGTAATTTTGGAGGAATCCCATCCACTCCCGGTGATTTGTTATCCTTCATTGCCTTTATTTTCTTAGCTACCAATCCTGGAGTTACAACTAACGGACCTAAATAGTCAGATTTAGCCCCCTGAAATTTAGCATCAGCAACTGGTAATGAACTAATATCTTCTTTGGTAAACACTGAACTGAAGTAACCATTTAGGTCTTCCGCCATTAAAAACCCCTGTGATATTATATTTCCAGCACTGTCTTCTAGAGGTCCAACCTTGTCTTGTACGTTTTGTTTACTCCTGACATATGCATAAAAACTCTTGCTGTCATTTTTTATGTTACATGCTAGTTTTTGCTCATAGCTTCTTTTAGATTGTCTGATTTCAGTTGTAGCTGCATTAAGCGCCTCTTTGTATTTTGCATAGTCTTCGTCCTTTCTGGTACGCCTATAAACCCTCCACATAGTTTGTTTTAGCATTATTTTTCTAATAGCCTCTTTTGACAAGTGTTTCTTTCTACACCGTTTTCCTTGTTTTTGGAAGGGAACACATTTATCGATGATACTCTCAATTTCATATTTTAGAATATTCCAACATTCAATTGCGGTCTTATTCATCAACATGTTATTCCAATCTAGCTTTGCTAAGTATTTTCTCATATCTTTGTAGTTACCTTTCTGGAAGTTTCTCTTGTACTTTTTTGTTATTTTTACTTTCTGATTTTACATTGATGTCAAAATTTATTTGATTATGGTCACTATTACCCAATGGTTCAAATATTTTTACATTGTCCACTAATTCTTTTTGTGATGACAAAACTATATCTGATACATTTTCTCCCCTGGTTGGTTCTAGTACGTGCTGAGTAAGAAAGCTATCCTGGATTAAAAATAGAAATTGTTGGTCCTCAATCCCTGTGCTCTCTAGAGAATTCCATTGTATTAAAATCTCCCATTATGATACATTCCCCTTTACTAACTTCCTTTATAGCGTTTTTTATTTTTGTGTTGTCCTCTTCGTTTATGTTTGGACTTCGGTAAACTAATCCAATAGTTAATTTTGAATTTCCTGAAACAATTTTGCACCAAACAGCTTCATCGCAATCTGCTTCCCTTTCTAGTTTTATTTCATAAGCCTGAATAGATTCTTTAACATATAAAATAACTCCCCCGCCCCTTCTTCCTATTCGATCTTTCCTAAACATTACATATCCTGTCAGTCCTAATTCAGCATCTGTTATATCTATGTTGGCCCATGATTCAGTTATACCAATTATGTGAGGGTCAATATCTTCTCCCATAATGTTTAATTCGTTTTTCTTATTTACTATGCTCCTTGCATTTAAACATACGCATCTATAACCTTTTTCAGAGATGTTTTTCGGATGATTTGATATTGGTTTATCTGTGCGGATGATTTGATATTGGTTTATCTGTGCTAGTGGCCTCTTGTTCTGCTTGAGACACCTCTAGGTAACCCCCCTGCATTTCTAGTTTAAAGAATGTTTACTTCCAAAAATATTTGTCATTGTACCCAAGTCACTATCTACTGCTGCTGAATGTTTGTCCGCGAATACTGCCGCCCCCTTTCCACTGAAATGAAGCCCATCCTTCATGTACATATCAGCCCTCCCAACAAAACTTCCCCATAAATCCACAAATCCAACTTCCTCTTCCTTACATAGCTTCTGGACTAACATGTTAATTGCCATCCCCGGACAATTTCGATATTTGTGACCCCTCCTGCCCATTACAGGTAAAATCCCTGACAGTATTACCTGCTCAACCCGCGTCTGTTTTAGTGTTCTGACCAACTGCCTATATTTCCTAACTATGGCAGTTGTACCCTCCCTCTCTACGTTATTTGTCCCTACGTGTACTAAAACAGATCCACCCTTACCCGAGCCTACAATGTTTTTTACCCTCTCAGTTATCGCCTCTATTTTGGCTCCAGGCAAGCAGACCACCACATCATCTCCCTTGTTTAAGACTTGTCGGTCGGTCTTCTTAACTTATCGAATCCCCCACAAACACCCTCGCTCTATTCCTCACCCCCTCTATCACTGCTGCAGAATAACTCTTCCGTTCGATCCCTCCATCACATTCTGTCCTGACCCCTTCCCTCCTGTCTCCTTCCCTCCTGTCTCCCCCACTAACCACTCCTTTGCTCTTGTCTCTCCCACTCCCCTCTCCTTCCCTCCGGTTGTTTTCCCTCCCGTCTCCCCCACTCCTGTCTCCCCTACTCCCCTCTCCTCCACTCCGGTTGTCTTCCCTCCCGTTCCTTTCCTTCCCGTCTCCTTACGTCCTGTCTCCCTACGACCTGTCACCTTCCCTCCTCTCAGCTTCTTCCCAGGCAGAGGCGAGCTCTCCCTAGCATGTCTTGTGTCTTTCCCCACTTTATCATCTACTGTTCCCCCACCGGAACTACTGGTACAACCCCCCTATTCCCTTCCCACCATTGCCACAACGAGCAGCCTCAGCTCTTCCAACTCCAAGTCCAGCAGCTTTGCTTTATTGTGTTTCATCGCTTTGGAGAAAGGGATAATGAAGTCCTTATGATCATCCTCAGCAGGTCTTGGACGCTTATATTTGCTGGGGCGAAGACCTGAGTCCTCGATTGCTCACGAGGAGCTGTTGAGCAAGTTAATCTTCTCTGACCTTATACCGAGGTTGTGTTTTGTGAATTCATTTATAATATGGTATTGGTAAATCTCTCTTCAGTGTCCAGGGTATCATTCCCAAAGTTATCTGTTTGGAAGCTTTCGATGTAGTCCTTGTGCATATCCTTAGCATGCTGTG